>OX453243.1:8690518-8753313 GCA_949709985.1 Luffia ferchaultella | reverse complement strand
AGAAACTCACACATATTAGACGAAGTCTACGTGGAATCGCCGCAGAAGCCGTCGGTTGCCTACTCATCGGCCAGCCCGATCCACAAACGGTCATTGAAGCACTAGTCGTCGCTGAAATGGAAAAACTGAAACTGAAACTTTTACTTTTACAAAAGGTCAGTGATGAGCCGCGCGACTTATGCATATTCGCTAGCCGGCCGGCTGGAGCGATTGTTATTATTGCTGGTTGATTTTTTCTCAGTCAACGCGATCCCCCGTAAACAAGAAGCTAATGCGAAAAGGGCAAATAAATGCGATAATTGTATTATCTTCAAAAACAGATTAAAAACGAGCAGGAAGAAAACATCAAATTGCAAAAGTGATTTATTTAGAGGACATAGGTTAGTTATTCCGTCTATATACAGAGAACGAGTGTTAGAGGAACTCCATGTCGGTCATCTAGGTATTGTGAAGACAAAGAACGTAGCGCGCGGCCGCGTGTGGTGGCCGGGTATAGATACGGATATCGAGCGCAAGGTAGGCGCATGCGGCGCCTGCCGCGTCACGCGACCGGCACCGCCGCGTGCGCCTCCCGCCCCGTGGCCCCGTCCCGCCGCACCCTGGGTGCGCATACACATTGATTATCTGTCTCTCGGACAGCGAATGTATTTGGTTGTTGTCGATGCTTACAGCAAGTGGCTCGAATGCCTCCACATGAGCAGTGTTAAATATTTATTTTCTCGTAACGGATTGCCCAAGACAATAGTGTCCGATAATGACGTAAAAATTAAGTCTGCCGAATTTATAAAATTTTTGAACTAAATGGCATTACATACTTAACAACGCCAATTTATAATCCCGCCAGCAATGGACAGGCTGAAAATTCTGTTAAGACATGCGAAAAGATGTTAAAGTGTATATGACACATGTTCTTCTTTTTTAAATATGTATGAGAAGTTGTTAAATTATTTATTTATATATAGAAATACCCCGCATTGCACCATTAGTGTGTCGCCCGCAATGTTAACGTACGGTCGCCGGTTGCGCGACAAACTGGATATATTGTTGCCTCCACGACTCCAAAATAAAAAACTAAAACCGAATGAATCAAATGCAGGTGATACCGACAAAATAAAATGTTGTCGGTCATTTAACAGAGGTGATAAGGTATGGTTACTTTGGTTCGTAGCAAGGAAATCTATTTGGGTTTTAAGAGAGTTTATGGAGAAATTCGGGAACAGAATGTATATAGTCAATGTGCCGCATTATAGGGAATCGTGTAGGCGCCATATAAATCAGTTGCAGCGTTATATGAGCGGTCACGCCGCAGGGAGTGGGGGGCGCGAATTTCAGACGAAATTCACTGTAATCGGGTCCGACGACGTCGTAGCGACGTCGTCGTCGTCCGGATTCGGACCGAGCACTCTGCCGCCGCCGGCTCCGTCGTCGCCACGAACCGGGGCAGGTCCGGACGACGATGGCGACGCCGGCGCCGCCGCCGGGGCGATGACGGAGGGGTCGCAGGGAAGTTGCGCGCTGAGTGTCGAAGCGAGCGAGGTGGAAAGCGAGCAAGAAACAGCCGCGGCAACAATGTCTGTGTCAGACAGTGTTGCGAATTATCCTACTAGGGCAGTAGTAGAACCGAGTACAGTAGTACAACCGAGCTCAGCTTATACAGCGCATTCCCCTCGCTTACTGCGACCTAGCAAATTGATTAAGCATAATTATAAATATTAATTGTATGTTGTAGAGGGTGTTGTAGATGTTGCCATCTGTTGTATTGTGTGTTAATTGTTGTATACTGGTTGCCTTATTATACTTATTATTGTTGCAGGTTTCCAATTTAATGCGAAAGGAATGTAATATTTGTATATGTGGGTAGTCAGTCGCGAATAAACAAGTATACGGAACGGTGGTCTTTTATTGAAATAACTAACTATAAGGTTAAAACAATAATAATGTACTATTGATAAAAGGATAATTTTTACTATTCTAGCGAAATATTCTATTTAATTATTAAGCTTATAATAAAAACAGCATCCTGAAAATGAACGCTGCTAGACCAGACTGTCCCTTCAAAAAATACTGGGTGGGCACAGTTATTAGTCTCATTAAATTATATTTATTTAAATATTAGTGTACATGAACGTGTTTGTTTGTTCCGTGGCTGGGTGTACAAGTGTTTATATATGTATATATTAAAAAATATTTAAGTATATATATCAATTATCTAGTACCACTTAATACAAGCATAATACTTGCAAACTCTGAGAGTAGATAACACTGTGTGGATTGTCCCATATATTATTATTATTAATATTAGGCAATTTTGTTCTATTTTATTTTATCAGATAATTATATTTCAATGTGTGTTTCTTTTAGCTTTAAGATAATTTGTAAATCACGAACTATGGACCCTGGTCTAAATTAAATGTTTGTTTATTTATTTAATATACATGTACCACTGAAAATATTATTTGTTATAAATTACTTATTTCATAAAATCCCAAAATATGTACTTGTAGATATGAACTATATTTAAAGATCACTTCAAATTATTGGCTTTACAGAAATTTTGTTCTCATTCTATATTGTTAGTGATATATAAGCTGTCTGTTTTCCTAAATAAATAAATAAATAAAATAAAAAATAAATAATATTGGAAAAAATATGACGTAATAAATGGTACGACTACACCACACGCAATAAAAAAGACGTCCCAGTGATAAAGAAAATATCAAGACACCTCAACGAAGCGGATAAATGCGGCACCTACGCTCTGCCCGAACGTATTACGGACGACACGAAAAATAAAGAAAATTATTTACAAAAAAGAAATCTGAACGCATATACGCCACCGAAGCCAGCAACAAACGGGGCACCCCCTTTATGCAAAGCGGGGTGCATAACGGGGGTGCCCCCCGTTATGCAAAGAAGACCACAAACTGCCGAGTTGCAAACAATTTCTTGAGGCCGACGTGCAGGCTCGATGGGATATGGCGAAGAAAGTACACGTACGCATATGCAGTGTCGGCGGACATCAAAGAAATGTTTATGCAAATAAAAATCAGAAAAGGACCGCGAAGCGCTTCGCTTCTTGTGGAGAGGGAGCGAGCAAGAAAGAAAACCAACAGAATATCGAATGACGTCACTTATATTCGGTGCATCATGCTCGCCGTGCACCGCCCTCTACATTAAAAACACAAACGACTTCGCAATCAAAAAACCGGAAGCAGCAAAATCGATAGAGAAAAATCATTATATGGACGATTTTTTGTAAAGCGTTTCATCAATAAACGAAGCGAAGAAAATAACACACGAATTCGACTACATACATAAACAAGACGGTTTCTACTTAAGAGGGTGGGCTTCAAACGAAAAAGCCGTCATTCAAGATTTCACCGCCACGACCGAGTCCACTACTATTAAAATCGGCGGGAGCGAGAGAGAGAAAACATTAGGATTGCTGTGGGACACAAAGGACGACAGTCTCGGATTTCGAATAAATAAAGCAAGAGCGCCGCCCGAAGTGTATACTAACCGACGCCCGCTGTCCAAAAGAGAAGCGCTCAATATTATAATGTCGTTAATCGATCCGCTCGGCCTGATCACGCCGCTCACCATACCTGCAAAGAGAATAATGCAAGAAACGTGGCGCTACGGAACCGACTGGGACGCACCTATTCCGCAAGAGCTAAGAGCAAAGTGGGAAGCGTGGTTAGCCACAATTTAGAAAATATGCGTATACCTCGATGCTACGACTGCGGGCTCACGATTCGCTTTCAATTACATACATTCGCAGACGCGAGCGAGAAGGCCTACGCCACCGCTGTCTACTGGCGCATTGGACGAGCGGACGAAAAAATTGACGTCGCGCTCGCCGCCGCGAAAGGTCGAGTGGCGCCGCTGAAACCGATATCAATTCCACGCCTCGAACTACAAGCGGCACTGCTGGGCGGTCGTCTTAAAGATATGTAGCCCTGTTCACCTGCATGACCTGTAGAGCCGTTCATCTGAAAGTGGTTATGTCGCTAACGACCGATTCCGCGATATCGGCACTACGAAGATTCATTGCCCGCCGAGGATGCCCGACGGAGCTGTGGTCGGACAACGCCACCTGCTTCAAAAGCGCCGCCAAAGAGCTCGTCGAAACAGTAAAAGCCGCGCTACAAAATGAAGCATCTAAATTACATTTCAAGTGGCCGTTCATCCCCCCCTCAGCATCGTTCATGGGTGGCATCTGGGAACGCATGGTACGAAAAGTGAAAGAAGCTATACGCGTGACACTACACGAGCAGTACCCGAGCGACGAAACGCTGGCTACATTACTGGCGGAAGTGGAGTGCCCCGTCAACTCGCGCCCTCTCACCCACGTGGCAACGACATAGGGAGAACCGGAGGCGTTAACACCGAACATGATACTCATCATCATCATCAGCCCGTGTCTCTCCACTGCAGGATATAGGCCTCTCCCAAGGCTCGCCACCACACACGGTCCTCCGCCTTTCGCATCCAACTACCCCCGGTATGGTGCTTCAGGTCATCTGTCCACCTGGCCGCGGGGCGTCCAACGCTTCGCTTTCCGGTACGTGGCCTCCATTCGAGAACTCGTCTACCCCATCGGTTATCCGTTCTACGGCAAATATGACCGGCCCATTGCCACTTCAGCTTGCTGATCGCTTCGGCTATGTCGATAACTTTAGTTCTTTGACGGATTTCAGTGTTTCTGATTTTATCCATCAAAGAAACACCGAGCATAGCCCGCTCCATAGCACGCTGAGCGACTTTGAATTTATGGATCAGTCCTGCCGTGAGAGTCCACGTTTCGGCACCGTACGTCATTGTAGGTAGGACGCATTGGTTGAAGACCTTGGTCTTCAGACATTGTGGTAGTGGCGACGACAACAGATGACGAAGCTTCCCGAAAGCAGCCCAGCCCAGCTGAATTCTTCGGTCGGCCTCTTTGTTGAAGTTGTGTTTGCCTAACTGGACAGTCTGTCCTAAATAGACATAGTCTTGCACAACTTCTAGAGTCGCACCCTCTACGGTTACCGGTCTCGGGAGAATATGTTCGTTGAACATGACTTTCGTCTTGTCCAAGTTCATCCCGAGCCCCACCCGCCGAGAGGCGACATTGAGGCCGTTAACCATTCCGCTGAGCTCCTCCAGCGACTCTGCCATGATGACTATGTCGTCAGCAAAACGGAGGTGAGAGATGTATTCGCCGTTGACATTAATGCCACAATGTTTCCAGTCCAGCGTCTTGAAAACATCTTCCAAAGCGTTGGTGAACAGTTTCGGGGATATAACATCCCCCTGTCGTACTCCTCTTCGCAATTGGATAGGTTCCGTTCGCTGGTCCTGGACCTGGACAGTCATTGTTGCGGCTTCGTATAGACACCTCAACACCTCAATGTAACGACAGTCAATTCGGCATCGCTGCAAGGATTCCAGAACAGCCCAAGTCTCGACGGAGTCGAAGGCTTTCTCGTAGTCCACAAAGGCTAGGCACAGAGGTTGATTATACTCTTCTGTTTTCTGTATAATCTGCCTCAGCGTATGTATGTGGTCTACGGTGCTGTAGCCTTTTCGAAACCCGGCCTGCTCAGGGGGCTGAAATTCGTCAAATCTTTGGGCGAGGCGATTCGTGACGACTCTCGAAAACAGCTTGTACACGTGGCTGAGAAGTGAGATCGGTCTATAATTCTTAAGAAGCGTTTTGTCTCCTTTTTTGAAGAATAGGATGACCGTACTCTCACTCCAAGCACTCGGCGCAACACCACTATGTATGACAGTGTTGAATAGCTTCTGAAGCTCTTTCAGGACTGGCGTCCCGCCTGCTTTCAGAAGCTCTGTCGTGATGCCATCGGCGCCGGGTGCTTTGCCATTTTTTAGCTGCCTGAGAGCTAATCTTATCTCGCCCAGGCTGACGTCGGGAATGTCATCTGTGTAGTGTCGGGTGAGCGGAGCTCTTCGATCACTGTTGTCGCGGGCTGCAGGGGGAGGTGCATGTACGGCATAGAGTTTTTTATAAAACGTCTCAATCTCAGCGAGAATCTCTGGTTTAGAGGAGACGATTCTGTTGTCGCTAGTCCTGAGCTTCGTCAGTTGGCTTCTACCAAGCTGCTGTACGAACACTTTCGAACCTTTGTTCCGCTGGATTGCCTCTTCGATACGTTTTGTATTGAAGAGGCGGAGGTCCCGTCGTATCAGCCTCTTGATTTTCCTGTTCAGAGCCAAGTCTGACGATACTCCACGTAGCGACTTCTCACGTCTCTCTCGCATGAGATCCAGTGTCTCGCTGGAGAGTTTAGACTCCTTACCTTTGCACCTGGATCTAAAATGTTTGCTGCCCACTTCTCTGACAACATTGATCAGATTGTCCGCCATGTCGTCAACATTCGCCATGGTTTCCAGCGCGTCGAATCGGTTTCTCAACTCCAGTTGGAAAGCCTCGGAGCCTGTGTCGGCTTGGGACGGTGTCGGTCGGAGCTTGAACTTCATCAGACGGGACCTTTCAAGCCTGTAGTTGATATTCAGAGTGCCTCTGACTAGGCGGTGATCGCTTCCAGTATTAAACCTGTTGATCACTGAGACATCTCTGAATATGCGCTTTTTATCCGTCATGATGAAATCAATCTCGTTCCTGGTCACTTTATCTGGGCTTTGCCAGGTCCACTTCCTCTGTGGCGCCTTCCTGAAGAAGGAGTTCATCAGGAACAAACCTTTCATTTCGAGGAAGTTTGCCAGCATTTGCCCTCTGTGATTTCTCCGTCCGATGCCGTATGGCCCCATCTTCGATTCGTCGCTTTTCTGTACTCCCATTTTAGCGTTGAAGTCCCCCATAACAACGGTGAACTGAGTCGGGCTTGCATGACGCATAGCTTTCGCTATGTCGTCATAGACTGCCCTGACTTCGTCGTCCGAGTGAGTCGAAGTTGGAGCGTATACCTGTATAACCTTTAGGCGGTACCTGTCGGTTAGTTGCAGTACAAGGTATGCTACCCGGGTCGACACACTGGAGATCTCCACTACGTTGTTGACAAGGACTTTGTTGACAAGAAACCCGACACCACCTTGGGAGGGCTGATCGCCTTCTCGGAAGTAGAATAAGTTACTGGAGCTCAGGATTATCGTGTCCTCCCCCTGTCTTCGGACCTCAGATAACCCAAGGATATGCCACTTTATCCTGCTCAATTCTACTTCCAGCTCCTCAACGTGCTCGTCTCGCATCAGAGTCCTGTTATTCAATGTTGCTACAAATAAACGTTTATTTAAACATGATACTGATCGGCCCTAATTGCAACGTACCGGCCCCCGGTCGTTTTGAAGAAGATAACGTAACTGCGCGGCATCAGTGGAGACGAGCGCAGCGACTTCCGGACGTATTCTGGCAGCGCTGGATGAAAGAATACCTACCTTTACTCCAACACCAGCGGGAGCCTACCACGAGAAAGTGAGACGCAGACCAGTGAGAACGCACCACGAGTCGGCGACACAGTGATCATCTGCGACTCCAACCTGCCTCGAAACACGTGGCCACGCGGGCGAGTTACATAGATCTACCCCGGAGCGGACGGCGCGGCGTAATACGAGTCGTAGACGTCACCACGGGCAATGGGTACACGCTACGTAGACCTACGAAGAAGATCATCGTGCTACCATCGTGAATCGCAATGACGGCGGGAGAAATGTACACGACGAAATTCATTACTAATTTTATAACCTAGGTTTACATAACGTTGTATGTAATAAATATTTGTTTCGTTTTTCATTTCAAAACCCAGAAATCATGCGAACACGCTGGGATCGATGCTCCAGCATAGAATGACGCGACCTCGCGACTAGGGCGAATATTTATACCCCTGAGGTGGGGGACGAGGTCCGTATAAATATGGACGAACCGAAAAACGGCTGCCATACCAGTAGAAAAGGCCCTTTCTACCCCGAGGCCTATTAAAGCAGGAGTACCACAAGGTGACTGCTGGTCACCCCTACTGTATACATGCTACGCGAACGACCTACCAGTCACTCCAGGTATTGAACTGGCACCGTATGCAGATGATGCGGCGCTCCTAACTTCCTCCATGAACAAGAGCTTAGCTGCCTCACGTTTGCAAACACAATTGGCAATCACAGCTTCATAGATCGAAAAATGCAGAATGAGGGTCTACGTGGACAAGTCGGACGCCATGTTCTTTTCCACCGCGATTCCCCCACCACCTCTCAAATACAAGGATAGCAGCATACAGTGGAACCACAAAGTTAAATACCTTGGAGTGACACTGGACAGGCTCTTAAAGATGCATTTACAGATGGAAAATCTGGCGAATCACGCAAGAGGTACAATCGCAAAGCTGAGGCCAATTTTTGGCTCTTCATTATCCCTTAGCACAAAGCTAATGATTTATAAATCCCACGTGAGAGCGCGCCTCACTTAGGCGGCCCCAGCTTGGTACCATTTGGCAGCAAATACGCATAAAAAACGCCTCCAGACCCAACAAAACAAATGTCTAAGATTGATTGTTGGAGCACTGCGGTATGTCCGAAACGAAGTGATCGCAAGAGATCTAAACATAGAAAGCCTGAAGGCGTTCATTGGACGCCTTACAAAGAAAATGTTCAGTACTACCGACAACTCGACAGAACTTGAACTAATAAGCCTTGCGAAGTACTCCAGCACGGAGATCGACCGGAGGAAGTACCCGAGAGATTTGCTGTCTCCGGAGAATACGCAGCGACTCCACGCGCGACCTCCAGGTCAGGTGATGGATTAGCATGCATCAAAACCAATCACTAGCAACCGGCGACGAATGGTAGTCGCTGCCTGGCATGGCCGGGCAACACAAGACCAGGACCAGGTTCGGTCCCGAGAAGATGCCGGGGTCATGAGGGAGACCTAGACACCCCTACCTCTGTCCCGAAGGGGACATGAGATGTCAACTTGATGATGACGGCTGCCATACCTAAACGGAGCGTCGACCCGGCAATATGGTATGATTTTCTGGATAATAAAAGGTAAATACATCATATAAGAATAGTAGCAAGTAAGAACGTAAATAGTAAATAAGGAAAAATATCACAAATAAATATGCGGGGGAGCAGAGGGACGCAGGATATAAGTGGTGGGGCAATCCCACGGCACGTGTAGGCTCGGCCTATAAAAAACGGACAGTAGCAAATATTGTCAGCATCACTTCAAATTCCTCAGAAGAACAAGAAAAGCCGAAACTCTGCTCCGCCGCCTGCATAACTAAAAAAGGCGTTTTTATTCATATCCTGAAGAATTCCGTATAATTTGTCGTAGTTTGTTAAGCATCTCAACTGAGATAACTGACTCGCTCATTATTCAAATAAGCAAGTTTTTAATAAATGAATGATACCAAATGTGTATTTGTTTTTGTTACTTATATGCTGAACTAGACTTTATAAAAGTAGTCATTTTGCTACCAAGTCATTTTACAATATTTGTCTTAATGCGATGTAGGTTTTTGTGAACAAAGTGCTTTTTGCGTAGTAGACAAATATCATTGCAAAAGAGACATATGTTACTCATTTAAAAACAGATTAACTATTAAAATTAATCACAAACATTCTAAGAAATAACTCATATTATATTCTAATTTTCATAAAACTATTATTCTATAACTTTTCCTTATAAACTTGTATTGCTTACCTTAAAAATTGGAATAGCCTATCTACTGGATTATATCAATTGCACTTCCCAAGTATTAACAATGTAAAAGTATTAAGTTCTTCTTTAACATCATGCCACTAAACATCATTAAGACTATAAAAACAAACAGGAATTGAGACACAATAAAATGTGTCACATAAAATACACATAAAAATATACTTTAAAAATGATTCTAATAATATATAAATAATTATATGAAATTACAGTGTCAGATAAAGAAGTACTATAATTGATTTAATATATCACATAACTTCAATAAAAATAACAAATAAATAATTATCACAAATGAAAGTAAAACTATTAGAATATTCTCTAAATTATTGACAAGAGTGGTCCTTATTAGTAGAAATAAATAAGCAAAATTTTAAACATGAACATTGTCCGTGAAATGAAATCTGTATTCTTAACCATGCAAATCTTGCTGAGATATACAGTCTAAAGTTAAAAACCTTTATGTCTTAATTGATAAACAGATCTTATAACAGGCAATAATTGTTACTTTTGCACCAAAAGAATCTGCCCTGTTCAAAAAAGGTATGACCATAACATTGAACTAATATTACTAGCGTATAGAACCGACACCGTGAACTAAATGTTTGCGACAAGCGTTGTTGCCGACCGGCAACAACTCATTCAGTCACTCGCCTATGCTCATTGGGACAGCGTGCCAAAAACGTGATTACACAACAATTAAAAAATGCCGTTGTAGGGTTAAAAACGTATAAATATCAAGCAACTGCGAAGAAAAAAGATAGTGGAATAACTTATCGTCGATAATTAAAACAGAACTCAAACTATCCAAAAGAAATATTTGTACCTACATTATTTTCTAGAGTTGCCGCCCATACTTGTTTTAACTACACGTAGTGTCACGACATGTATAATACCTACTAAAGACTTGTATAATACTTGCAATATTGTGTATTCTAGTGGAAACGAACCAAACATAACACGAATGAGACATGTATAATACAGTGTATTATACTTGGTAGAAAAATTAATGTGGTAGAAATACCCGTGGCCACAGATTTTCTTCGTATTGTCTGTTCTACTAGTATATAGTTCAGTGGGTTCAAGAAGTTACAAATCTAACTAAAAAAACATCAATTTTTCTGTGCTATAGAAATAATTATTCGTATCCTGTCGTATCTTAAGATGTGTCAATTGGCAATTTTGAGCATAAGTGTTGCATTTCTGGATCAAAGATTTACATTATCCTTTTTTACCCAAACATGTTAAAAAAAAGATGACTTTAACATTAATATATGAAGATAATCATATATTAAGAGACTTATTTAAATAAAAATATATATATATAAGTCTCAATTTAAACTTTGATAAGTAAAGAAGTGTATTACTTAGTAAAAATCTATCAAAGTCTTAAAAGTTTTCCTATTCATAGTGATGTAAGGTTTATTGCCATCATTTAGATCAAAATGTGCCATGCCAAGTTGTAAAGTTACTTTCAACAAGTTGGCAAATGCATTATAATTTGGTGATTCTTCTATCTTTTTGAGATTTATCCTCACAGTTGGTTTCTTATATTTACATGTACGAGTATGCCATACCATTATTTTTGAACAATTTTCTGCCATAGGTTCAATATCTTCTATTTTTAAGCCTGTGCTAATTAAAAATTTATCTTCTTCGTGGCCTGCAATATAGGGCATAGAGGCAGAAGGCTTCAAGAATTCGATATTAACAGCAAATCCAGCCATGTCAACAGGAAACATGCGTGACGCTGGCCATGAATCAAAAAATCCAACAACCTGCAAAATAAAAAAAAAACTAATGAACTGTAGCATTCCCTGGTGGTTATAACTGTTAAACATTTTAAAAAAAATAATAATAATACCTGGGACCTATTAATAATAATATGCATAATAATAAAAGTAAGAAGCTGACGACCACTTAGCCTAGTGGGCAGCGACCCTGCCTGCGAAGCTGGAGGTCCCGGGTTCGAATCCCAGGTCGGGTCAGTATTTATACGATGAATATTAATACTGGCACAGGGTCTTGGTTGTTATATGTATGTGGTGTCTTCGCTTGGTACCCAAAATACAAGCTAATGCTTAGTTTGGGACTTATGCGTTGTTGTGATTGTGTGTGTTATTATTATTATTATTAAGTTATTAATTATACTGTACTGCAGCACCCCTCGGTGCTTAATAACCATGAAACCTATTTAGAAACCTGTTTTCGAATGTCATCTATCTAAATACAGAATCACATATAAATCTTTAGAGCCATTTCCGAGATAGTCTATAAAAGAGTAAAGAAATTTATTTTTGAATGCACTCTGTTTGACAGGTATGAAGTTTGTATGGAAAAATGAAGTTGTTGTTTTTGGTATAACATAATTTTTCCTTGCAATTTCTTCATATTTTCTTACCTTTTAAACCTTCCTTATAAACCACTATTAGCCTAATTGGTCCAGCCATTCTCGAGTTTTAGCAAAATAAAAATTAAAAAAAAATCACACTAAAAACCTAGCTGTATTAGTTTTTCAGCAAACCCTGGAGGCCGTTACCCATAAAACAAGTCTAAGAACTTACTCTGAACATGTCTAAGAATCTGCTCTGAAGTGATACCTACGTGATACAAAAAACCGCAACGAAATTGGTCCAGTAGTTTTTAAGGAAAATGATAACACATACACACAAACATATGACCCCTTATCCCAAATGCCTATATTATTTCCGGCCTGTAGTGGGCTAAAATACATTTTATTATATCACTTGATAATCTGTTAGTATGTATACAAACGAGGCACTGAGCAGCTTTCAATTTAAGTTTTGGTGTTATTAATCCAGGTAGTGACTTAAGCTTAAGTTTAACCAAGATAGTGATCACCCACAGATTTTGCCCAAACTAACTAGCTAGCTACATAACTTATAGTTGGCTTAGCTTGTCAAGAAAAGCCTCTTGGCACCAAGCTTGCTACCGAGAGCCTATCTCAATAATAGCTGAACACATGAGAGATTATCAAGAAATTTGATTAGCAAACAAGATTAGCAAAAAAGAACCTACAAAAAAACTTGAAGAAAAAGCAGCTTTTGATACTGTAAACCTTATTTGTTCCAAAAGATGCGTTTTGGAGGAGCAAAAAAATAGTTTTTTCACTAACAACAATTAATACAAAAACAAATATAAATTTGTAGGTTTTGAAATGATTAGCAATACCTGACAATTAGGTAAGTGTAAAACAATGATACCATGGATACCTTTTATTTCAAAATGATACTGTTGTTAATATATTGCATAAGTTATTCTCTATAAGATACTGTTCATCTATACTTTAATATTATAAAGCTGAAGAGTTTCTTTGTTTGTTTAAACGCGCAAATTTCAGGAACTACTGGTTCAAATTGAAAAATTATTTTTGTGTTGGATAGTCCCTTTATCGAGGAAGGCTATAGGCTATACTACATCATGCTACAACCAATAGGAGTGGAGCATCAATGAAAAATGTTGCAAAAACGGGAAAAATTATTCCTTTTGAGAGGGAACTTTTGAAGGGGAACAATTCCGTAATACATGATTTTTGCTTAACATTAACCGTTTACGCAGCGCGTGTAACAGAAACTCTCAAAAGGAATAAATTTTCCCGTTTTTGCAACATTTTTCATTAACGCTCGGCTCCTATTGGTCGTAGCTAATGTAATAATAGCCTATAGCCTTCCTCGATAAATGGACTATCCAACACAAAAAGGATTTCTCAATTTGAACCAGTAGTTCTTGAGATTTGCGCGTTTAAACAAACAAACAAACAAACTCTTCAGCTTTATAATATTAATATAGATAGACAGGATGGAACTAATTTCTACTTCAAGTTATCCCATCCCTCAAACAAACAACAAAGTTAAATCTGACATCATAGCTAAACATGAATGTATTATCAAAAACAATAAGTTTACCTTTCCATCTTTTACAATTGGCGAGGATACACCATATCCACCAATCAATCCAACTGGAAACATGGATACTTTTTTGGTATGTCTTATTTCATCAAAGAGTTGTAAGTCTACAGTGTTGTCATCATCACCAAAATATAAGACACCTTCATGGATATTGTCTCTGAGCCATTTTAAGGCTGCTCTTCGATTTGCCACGCCACGGGGGAAATTTGTACCTTTAAAGTTAGAAGGCTTGGGACTTGAAATATGTGTGAATGGTAAACCTGTTTTCCTGAAATGCAACCTGTCTTTTTAAAGTTTGCTCTTTAAGCACAGTGAAGAATAAGAAAAATACACAGGTGTAAGTTGAGACCAGGCTTTTATTGATAATGTATGCTCTTTTGCTTATGCAAATGTATAAAAAGGGCTGATGGATGGATGCTCAAAATATGCCCAAAAATTAAAAATAATTTTAGCAGATTAAAATAATATTGTGTAGCTTTAGCACAACAGCAAAAAATATGAACACACAAATATTTCAATGCACTTTGCAAACCCACAGCATATTTTTTTTCATATTTTTCAGTGAAGTAAAACTAAAATTATCCTATCTGTGATTGTATTACTTATCAAAAAGCTATGTAGCATCACTCAATTTTTTATAGGAATACATTGATATCTAGATAATTCAGTAGCCAAATATTATATAGGATTCCGTATACTTCATTTTCATTTTGTTTTATTCATTACTATCTCAAAAAGTTGCCCAATTCTGCAATCACATCCTGTGTAATTCTTTAACAACTAACTTTTAAACATACTTGAGGATCTTGGTCACTTGTTCTGAACAAGTGTCTTGGTCATCTGCAACAATCCAATGAATACGAGGCACATGCATCAAGGTATGTCCTAGTCTGGTTAATTCAGGTATTTGTTCAGGCCTTGGATATGTAGGTGTAACATAATAAATTTTTTTCAGATTAGGTTCATTCTTTATGCCGCTTCTCTCATCATTCAATACAACATGACATAATCTACTATTAACTTTATCGCTCAAAACACTTGGTACTATATTTTCACTGCTGTAATAAATTTTAACATAAATTATAATAGAAGTGAGACACTTTACAGTTGTATACATTGGTTGATTACTTTTTAAACAGTTAAACTCAAAGGTTATGTCCACTCACTAGACATGCTATATGTGGGTTTTTTATAGTGAAAACTCATATGAAAACAATTTGAGAGATTGTAAACTAGACTGTACTGTACCTTAAGCCTCCGGTGTAGTTCCAAAAACAATAGAAAAGAACAGCGGTGATAATTAAAGTCATAATAAAAAAGTGTTTAAATTTTCCCAATGGATACTTGTTCATTTCAAACATCTTTAAAAATACAGCGCACTCCATAAAAAACCATTTGGTACATTTCTAATTTTACTCTATTAGCAAAGATCGATACAACCATTTCTTTCTGAATAATAATAACGTATAAATAAGAGTAATGGCATATCTTCAACTACAACAATAATCATTACAGTTAAATAAAGACTTCTATGTACTAATATTCTGTAGTGCTCCTTAATTCCACCTGATGCTGGCCATAGATTATACACTATATATGATGCTGGCCACAGATTAGGAATGGATTAGGATGCTGGCCCACTACAGGCCATCGCCATTGTGTACTGTACAGGGGGCAATGGCGCATCACGCATGATGGCGGATAATTGTCAGTGGGCAATGGTGAATGGCGCGCAATGGCGATGTTGTCGGTTTTTTCAAAGGAATCGTAGCGTGGCGTGGCCGGTGAGCCGGTGTGTACACACAGTCGCCCATTGCACCCAATCGCCGATGGGGGTGGTGAATTTATTGTGGAAAGATAAAATAAAATACTACAATGTCGCTATCGTGGAATAATGAAGAGACCTTCGACCTTCTTTTGCGCCATTTTTTTTTTAATACTCTGTTGCAGTACACACTTCTAAGTACTTGTATGCAGTATACAAATAAATTGCCGCAGCCATGAATATTTTGACGTCCACGTGCTTTGCACGTGCTTTGCGATGCAGTAATTAATGAGCTATATACCATTGTGTGAACACTTTTTCGCCAGTGGGCGATGCTGGCCTGTCGTAGCCTGTGGCCGTGCATGGCCCATTGTGTATTAGACGCTTTACCATAACGTTCCACACCCAACATCCCAACATAAATAAATCCATACACCGCGTTTCCACCAAAATACTTGTTTTAACTACAAGCTGTGACTACAAGTAATGTCACGACATGTATAATATTTGTACGAAATGTATTCTTACACCTCGTTTCCACCAAGTATAATACACTGTATTATACTGTCATATCCATACTGTACCACTGTATCATACAGTGTATTGCACTTGGTGGAAACGAGGTGTTACTTTACAAACACATGTTTTATATTGGGTATAATACTTTTTCGTTTCCACCGGGTATTGGTTAGGTATAAAACAAGTTGAATACATGGTTGCTGTTTCCACCAAGATGTAGGTTGTATTTTTTCTGAGTAATCTACATGTTTCATAAATTTTTGGTTACAAGTGTGTATTATACTTGTAATTATCTACAAGTATTGGTTATCCATTGACGGGCGATAATCGCGACAAGTATCATTTACATCTATTGACAAGCTAAAGAAAAATCTTTAAAATTTACTAATTAACGTCAGCCATAGACCGATCAATTTGCTGAGTAATAGAAACCCTAAACTGCGGAGCTAAAAATCGCGGGTTCGATTCCCGGGCGGAGCAAATATTTGTATGCATGAACATATTTATTTTGTTCCTAGTCTGGGTGTATAATATATATATTATATATATTTTTTTAAAAATTTATAAGGAAATTATAATGAGGACGGACTTAGAGAAGTAGGAAATAAGGGTAGAAAATGTAAAAGAAGGAAAAGAAATATAAACTAGGAGATTTTTTAGGAAACAGCGACTGTCGTATAAAAAATACAAGACAAAAACTTGAGAGGTGTCAAGGGATACCCGGATGGAACGAAGTTCCTTTCGATTAATTAGTGAAGGAATTGTAATAAAATTTAATTTTTTAAACTTATAATAATATTTTTTTATTATTAACAATTATAATGTAATATAAACTTAATCAGTAGGCTCAATTTTAGTAATAATTGGCTCGTGGTAACTGAAGTAGGAAACATATGTTTGGGATTCTATTGTATTTAAATGTCTTGAAAAAATTGCATCGATGGTACCTAGTATTATATTTTGTTGTTGATTCTGCTGGATTATTGTTTATTGTTAAGCCAAATTCTTTCTCTAGAAACTGTAGCAATGATTATGATTTTCCATTACTGAAATTGATGTTAAAATCACCGGCCAAAATGAGTGAATTTTATCTAAATTATTCTTGTATCTGTTAAGCGTTTGAGATACATATTTAGAATACTCTAGCAGTGCTCGATGAATGAACTCCTGAATATCTATTAATATGTTATTCGGTGAGACATATATGACTGCCATAATTAAGGTAACGCCGTTTTCCATTACACACTCTGCTGCACATAAATCTGCAACACTTGTACGTCTTACGTGCAAGTTCTGAATATTGTTTATAATGACCGACATATTTGGTGTTACAAGATAGGTCGTATCATTTGTGTTGTGATATATCGCAACTCCACCTGAACGAACAAAATCACGTTTAAAGTGGGTTATACAATTAAAATTCGGTATATCACATTCTTATGTGTATATCGTGTTGGTACTCACAAACTATTGGTACTCATACTTGATGTTTTGGCGAGATCTATGTGACCACGTGACCAAACCTGTATACACTCAACAACAACAAAAATAATCGTCGCGACACCACACTGTTTAATGCGACATAGAAAGACGAAACAAAAAATAACTGGCTTGCTTTCTATGAGAGAGAGAGAGAGAGACAGACAGAGAAACACGTGCACACCGCACGGCTTACAACTATAGCAAAAAGTGTCGTTACTACTTTTGATCTTAATTTTTTCCGTCTAGCCCCTTTCGTAACGTGCGATAAGGAACTTCGATCCAAAAATATATTGCTTAAATCTTCATCATCCAATCCGCCCATGCAAACCCAAGAGTACTCGTACAAGATCAACATGTAGAATGAAGATGTACCTATTCTGTTTGGTGTGTGCTACAGTTATATCTATCTTTGACCACTATATAATAATATAGTAATAACAGATATAACATCCTACACAACGCCATCTAGTCCCAAAGTTAACAAGTATTATGCAAGTGTTACTCGTTACCAGACACTGATATACATACTTAGTATTCTAAAATAAAATATTAAATAGTTATGTATAAATTATATTTGTTATTCTTTATTTATTTAATTTTGCTATATTCTTTTGTCTATTGTTGATCTTTCGTCCATACAAGTATTCTATTAGTGTTTGTACCAAAACATGTATAATACTTGTACTAACAAGTTAGCCTAGTGGGTAGCGACCCTGCCTACGAAGCTAGAGGTCCCGGGTTCGAATCCCAGGTCGGGTCAGTATTAATATGATGAATATTGATACTGGTACCGGGTCTTGGTTGTTATATATATAAAAAAAAATATTTATATATGTATATATAATAAAGAATATTTAAGTATGTATATCAGTTGTCTAGTAACCCATAACACAAGCATAATACTTGCTTACTTTGGGACTAGATGGCTCTGTGTGGGAAGTCCCATGTATTATTATTATTATTATTATTATAAGTTAGTGGTTGGAAACGAAAAATGCATAATACTAAAGGCTTGTATAATACTCGCAAGTCTGTGTATTCTAGTGGAAACGAACCAAGCATAACATGTACAAGATATGTATAATACAGTGTATTGAACTCGGTGGAAACACGGTGTTATATCTGCACAAATCCGGCATTTGAAGGTGTTGCAGATCACTCACAGTCACAGATGGTCACAGACAGATTAATCACAGTGATCACAGTTGCTTAGGCCAATTGAAGCGAATCTATGCAATGATCATGGGTGGATAATATAACAACATTACCAACATGAACATTAATATTTAGCATAATAAATTGGTTGCCTCTTGGTGCTAATAAAAAGCGGCAGTGGTGGATAATATAGCATAAAGCAATATTTAAAACGCGTAATTTAAGCCCAACGGATTTAGCATATTAAATTGGTTGCCTCTTGGTGCTATTAAATAGCGCGACGCGATCTCGCAGTCCGCCTTACCGATAGAACGATACGATCAGCACAATGAAACACGCCATACAACGAACGCGATTGCGCGCTGACAAATTAGCATATTTAGCAATTTAGCATTAGGGCAGCTGTCAGTCGACAGCATGTGACCGCCGCCCAACGCAATGAACGAAACACGTTGCACAACGTACACAGTCGTGGTAGATATTCTCATGCAAAGCATTCCTAAAGCATAGCATATAAATAAACATGCTAAATTAATATAGTATATAGTCTGAAGCATGTTTTTAAAATATAGCTGATTTTTTACACCACTGAATAGCACTACGCGATCCCGCAGTCCCGTCTTACCAATAAAGCGATACGTTCAGCACAACGAAACACGTCATACAACGAGCACGATCGCGTGTTGACTGACTTTAGCGCAAACGCCTAGGCTTGAGTCGTTATAGAATATATATAGTTTTCGTAGCTATGCACAAGCTCCATAACGTCCAATCGTTGGATCGTTGGATGACAACTATCTATATGCTACAACGCAAAACTATCTGACAACGCTCGTTATACATCGAACGTCACATTCATACAACTTGACACAACGGGCACGCGCACAACTCAATACAACGGCGGCAACGGGCTAACATTTTGCGCGTCTCGCGGCCGTCACGCGTCGTCGTTCACCGTCGTGCGTGATACTCGTGATTACATAACGTGCTAACGGTCGTTTAATAACGCGACGTATAACCACTTTATTAAGTTTGCAATAGAATTAATAATTTGGATTTTAATTACAATGGCCGATCGGTATATCACATCGCGGCTACAGTCACTTTTCTTTCTCGTTTTGCTTATATTGTATAAACAAATATAATCTTAATTGCTTTAGAAATACAATTGAGTAGTATACTTACTTCATTTCATTTAAATTTTTGAATTCACGGTTGCCGGTATCTGGTATAACTACCAATATTAGGTATAGATAGTTATGACGTTATCTGTTAACGTATAACGGTTCTAGAAAAAATATATAGCGACCCAAGCCTAAACGCCGCCAACGAAACACGTTGACCGTTGTACAACGCAACAACTCAACGACACAACGAGACGCGAACGCGAAGCAGACTAGCTAGTCAGTCACGCGCGATCACGCCTCGTTGTAGGATGTGTTTCGTTTTTTGCGCTTTTTTAACGCACCGCGCGCTGGCTCGCTCGTTATGTTATAGCATAGCATATACATAAACATGCTAAAATAATATAGTTTATAGTCTGAAACATGTTTTTAAAATATAGCTGAATTTACACCACTGGCTATGCATGATGTAGGTAGACTATAACCATATCCAATCTATCCAATTCACAACGTGACCACTTTTTTTAAAACTATTCTACTGGGATAAACAGCCAAATTCTACTAAAATAATAATAATAATAATAAAATCATTTATTGCCAAAAACCAAAAAAGCAGTTACAGAAATTCTTAAAAAAAAGCTTATTCTTTACGAAGCTTACAAAATTGGTGGCAAACGGAATCGACTCAGCCTAATGATGGTCAGCCGCTGGCGAACATGACCATTGCTGATATTCTGCCGATCCCGAAAATAAATCTCTTATAGATATAATTATACAGACTATCACTACACACTCCGATCACATACATGTCCAGACAGAAATTTGGCGCCAGAAATGTAGATAAATAGAAATATCACGTCACTGTTCAGTTAGGCGTGACCAACGCACACAAAGACGGTTAGTAGGTGCCCGATCAGTAAGTACTGCACAGCGAGAGTGTATTGGCCGTGCAGTAGTTCATATGCTACTTGACATCCAGTAGCATAAAAAAGCAATCATAGCATATAAAATCTAAGTATCATAAAAATGCCATAATCTACTAGCAAGAAAAGGCAAAACTAAAACGTGTTTTCTGTTCAAAATTATTGCCTTACGTTATATAAGATGTTATTCTGTAGCATAACGTCGCCGCTTGAGTAGTCTATGACGCGAAATGGTGTACTATGTTCCAAAAAAACCGCAAACACGCTTATTTCTGCTTTCTTTACTTCTTCACCGAGTTAAGTTTTTTTTTAGTCGATCTGTATTTAAAAAAAAAGGAGACTCATTAGTAAACACCAGTCACTTTAAAAAGTCTTAATAAACTATAGAATAATTAAATTATTTTTTACTTCTTTTAAGCTGTTTCATCATAGTTTAGTAATTTTAATATTTTCAGTGTAATGTACGTTATTTTTTAAAAATACGTAATAATATTTTTTACTTCTTTTAAGCTGTTTTATCACAGTTCACATACTCTGTGATCACAGTTTAGTAACTTTAATATTTTCAGTGTAACGTACGCTATTGTTTAAAAATACGTAATAATAAAATTGTTCATTTGTTAGTGTTTAAAAGCAAAATAAAAGCATTTGGTACTTACCGATGGAACGAAATTCTTTCATTTTATTTTTTATTTTGAGGAACTGTGATTGTGGCAATTTACTGCAACACAAGCCATTTTTGTGGCGAATTTATTTTGCACAAATTTATTTAATAATTTACTCCTGTTGTATCAAAATCTTTAAAAAATTGATGCAAACGTCAGTCTGACGTACGTCTGACTAGTCAGACTAATGTCACTGAGAAAGGGGTACAAGCAGGTTGAAGCAAACCCCATATTACATACTTACATCTTTTTCACTCACACTGAAATTTAATCTCTAACATTTATTTCCCGTATTATTTTAGTTTATGTTCCTGCATGTTTGAAAAATAGAGTGGGTATTCCTCACTTTACATGTAAATCAAAATAAATGATTATTATTAAAACCGTTTCAGAAAAACAACTACATCGCCCCTGTTGACCAAAACTGTAAATATTTCTTAAAAACTTAGCTATTTTAAATATGTCCACGAGAAATACATTTATTGCTGCACTGTATGGTGCCCTTTATCCCTTAACAATGTATAAGAATCTAGCTCTAAAATTATACATATTAATAGAACCACTAGAAAAAACCGCAATCGAAATCAGTCCAGTAGGTTTTGAAGAAAATTGTAACACATACCTACGCACAATCACACAACGTACAACCTCTTACCCTGAATACTTTCCGTTGTCGTGCCAAAAAAAAAATTAATTGTAAGGGTCACACAAAAAAAAAATTGGCTGGCTGGATCTCAGGCTGGATGGCCTAGTGTATCAAATAATTGATTTTATTGCAGCCGTAAAGTTGGTGTTTCTGATTTTGATGTCAACAACTTCGGTGTGGTGCGATAGTGATTGCGCGTAGTGTTATTGTTTTGTGAGAAAAAATTGTGATACCTAACTAAATCTACCCTATTCATTAATTATTTTGTGTTCACTTTTTGTTGGTTTTCCTATAGCTCAGTTTTATTCATGGAATATGCCACGGGAGACCACAGTAAGTAGCAATTTCAACCATATCAACATCGGTGGCATAGGGCGGTGCAATCTTGACCAATTGCCAGCATACAAAGGCGTTCATATGAAATTGTCGTCTAAATATCTATGTTATAAACTGTGATTGCGACCAGTGTTGATATCTGGCATAGGCGTTGTACCGCGGCTACTCCACAATACTCTGATTTATCCTCCATATTTTACTGCTACGTGCATGATACCAACTATATAATCTTGCGTAGACAGATATACCTACATGCTTTTCTTGGGCTGACGGTTTTCGAGATTTGACTGATCGTGAATTGAAAATGAATATGTAAAGACTTACCGCATTTCTGTAAATCATAATTTGTTAAAGCAACAGTCAGTACTGTCCAGTGGAACACCCTTAAAACTTATTTTTTTAGTTCTATGTACTCTCACCCTTCTAGTGGTAAGCCCTATAAGCTCCTAAATTATTAATTTGTTTTAAACATAGAAAAGTATTTAAATATTGTATACACAGTGAGAAACTCTATTTAAAAATATCTCAGCATAATAAATATTTAAATTTGTATGCTAAGATGTTTTTTAAAAGTTTGTTGTATGTTAATTATTAAATTGTTTTTAAAAATGTATAGACAATCATGGTTTTTGGCATGTTTTAAATAATGACCTATATACCTTATATAATTTTCTCATTTACCTGTTCTGAAACATTACATATACTTATTCTTGATTGCACACCAATATCCATATATTCTGATTCTTTTATTTCTTTCAATTTTAATTCCATCTAGGTTGTTTATTTGGTATATATACATTTAACTTCTTGTACTACTTCTTAGAAGGTAGGTAGTTCTTGTCTTAACAAGAATTTCTAGATCAGCCCTTATTTCTACTTTTGTTCCTAAGCCAACTTGCAGCGTTGGTTACTACCTTGATCCTGTGTCTACTTTATGGCTACGGTTCTCACTTAGGTTGTAGCTACTAAGTGCCCCCATTCATGAGTGTGCCATTCGGAGCTGCACCAAATAGAACAGCGCCATTTGGATGGACGGTTTTTTTCATATTAACACACAACCGCGCCGCGCCAGTCGCGCCGCGCCAGTCGCACTGCACTGTGCTTTCGAATGTGTATGTGAACGATTACTGTGATTGCAGTCTGTGAAAATGGATTCGGAAGAGGAACATTTATTAGCGGCAGCAGCTTTCTGTATTTGCTTTAAGAAAAAAAAGCCCAAGAGTAAATGAACCAAAGACTGGAAGTAAACTTTGAAAAAAAAAGATCTTGAGTTTTCATAGAAAATGCGAAGGAACTTTTCCCCGACTCAATATAATTTTTTAATAACTTGAGAATTTCTGACTCAAGTACCTTTATCATCACTTACTCTGTGCTTCAAAGAGCATGTTAAGCAGTCGGTCCCGGTTGTTGTCAATAAATGGCGGTCGTTACAATCCGGCAACCCGCATTGGAGCAGCATGGTGGATTTAACTTCCAAGCCCCTTCATTTTGAGGAGAGGCCTAAGTCCTTGCAGTGGGGTATAAAAAGGGCTGATGGATGGATGGAGTAAAATGTTGTGCTATTCATCTGTACTAACTTTTAGGGTTCCGTACACAAAAAGTACCAACGGGAACCCCGTTACTAAGGTTGCGCTGTCTGTCTGCCTGTCACGGGGCTGTATCGTCTGAAGCATAATAGGTAGAGACTTGAAATTTTTACTATGTGTAGATTTGGCTCTAGCTGCTAATAATAAAAATAAAATTGAAAACTAAAGGGAGGTAAGAAACATAATTTTTTTTTCGATGTTTTTGGGGATAGGCAGTTGTGAGATCATTGATTGCACTTGATGTAGTATGATCTACCTTGGCCACTATAACAACAAATAATGAAAATAAAATTTGAAAGTAAAGGCTGTCTCCAGACATGAAACATGTTTTTTTTAGCTTTAGCCTTGAAATTTTCATGAAGTGTGTACTAATATGGCCACTATAAGAAGAAATAATAAAAACAGAATAACGTTAAAAATATAGGGGCCCTACACAAAAAATGGTTGTTTATAGATTGTACTATGGTACGGAACCCAGAACCCTTCATATGCGAGTCTGACTCGCACTTTGCCTGTTTTTTCTTAATAATCATCCCCAATTATACATGATTTTTATGAAACTCTGGTTCACATAGACAAATTAATAAGCATATCAGCGGAAGCTGTTAGCTTATCAATAATAATAATAAATTATTTATAGTAATTGAAATCTGTTATATCATGGCCGTCGAGAGAATGCCTTCCTGACAGTTCGTAATTGTATGGTTGATGTAAATTTGTACTGTCGGACCATTCCCATTTTCAAATATTATTATCGATCACATGCATGAATGATGCAAAATTATACAAATATTACATATTATGTCAACTCACAACAAACATGATATTACAGCTATGAATTCCATGTGTCAGAAACGCATTCTTTTGATAGCTATGATATAATGTTTCATATGTAGATCTGTTTTCATATCAATGCAATTTAAAATCATGGCATAAGGACATTAAATTTGATGTGGTTGCCATAGTTGACCATTTGGTTTAATTTTATTTTTAAACGACTTCAAAAAAGAAGGAGGTTTCTCAATTCGACCGTATATATGTTTTTTTTTAATGTGTAACTTCATTGTTTGTGAACCAAATTGGATGATTTTTTTTTGAAGTAAAACTTCTTTAGGCGCGACTAGGGAGTAACTCAGATTTTTTTCTGGCGGAAGTAACGTTTATTCTGACGGAAGTGACACTTACTATAGTCTGTGTAGTTTCCGCTATTTAAAAATACTTAGATGGCGTGTGACGGTAGATATGTCTATCCGTCAATAGGTTATTGAGACGACAAAACTATACATGTATAGAATTTCTTACCCTTGTATGGTTAGACCGACCATAGATAGGTAATTGGGTTTGGCTGTTAGAGATTTTTAAAAAACTTTGCAATTTATTTATTATTATAAATTTATATTTTATTTATTTTTTGCCACTCTGCACTCATCATGAATATTTTTTTTAAATACTATGAATAAATGCAAATATTGTATAATAGATGTGTATTATTTTGCCAACGAAAAAATAAAACATACCTACTCTCATATTATATGTATAATTTTGTAATAATACATATTTTCAAAAACTTAAGTAACTATTGCAAAATATAATAATAAATAAAATATAAATTTATTGTATTTTACTCTTTACTAATAAAAATGTGCAATTTATTCTTTATATTCTTCAATTTTGTCCATCAAGCTTTGGCAATACAATCAATTTTTAATATATCGTTGAAAAGAGAGAAATTATCATTCCATCTATTTCATTAGATGGCACTTATGTTACTGGAACTCAGTCAGAATATCATAACAATATTAAAATTACACAGCTTTAGTTTTGCTTACAAACCTTGTGCTTGCCCTCAAGTGGAAGGTTGTTATAATGTAATAATAATGATTTACATATGTATAAAAATTTAGTTATATAATAGAAATCCAATTTCAATTTGATAAAACTTTGATATTAAGAGTAATTAGTCAAATTAGGCTTTTTCACTACGTAATTAAAATATTTTTACATTCAAGTAATTTTAATAACATAATAACAATATCATTTGAAAAAGTTAAACTTATACGCACATACATAATAATAACTCAGATTCCCCGTCACTGAACGATCAAGAAGCACTGCAATTGCCGCGTATGTGTGAGTGCCACTTTGCAGCATACTAGGGGTCGGTATACTTACTATGGTATAAGTGTGTCCAAGGTGACGCGTGCATACATAACAAGGTGACTTATTAGGGGTGCTTAATAGGGGTAGGATTAGTTCGCAATGATTCAAATTCAAAAGTTCATTCTTATTCTTTAACATCATACTTATACTTTAACAGGTTTGATTTTAGTTTCATATTATTGCTTTAATTCTATTTCTGATTTAAAAATCATATATATTTTTGGAAAAATGCTACATACAAGAAATAGTGGTATCGAATTGAATGTTGAATAATATTATTATTATTAGTTATTCTCTATTAATACCAAACACTACTGTCAAATTAATTTACTCTATGTATTGCAATATCTCTATATACATCCATGACTTAATAATTTATTAGCAACCCACCCCGGTTTCGCACGAGTAGCAGAGCATATAAGCCATAGTGTTTTTTCTGTCATAGTGTCCTATCAGCTTGTTGCGTCGAACATATGGATTAGGTTTAAATGGAACATAAGTTAATCCTTCTTGTGAGAATTTTTAATATATTAATAATTAAAAATCTAACTAAGATATTTCTTTATATATACAACACTAGCGACCGCCCGCAGCTTCGCTTGCGTAGACTACACATTCCTGTTTTAGGTAGTATTAACATTCGAAACGGTTTATACGTACTTTTTGCTGAAACTAATATCGGGTACACCCATTTAAACTTTCAATCTTCATTCTCCCCACTCCTTTAAGAAAACCGATACTACCATACTTTTCACCTCCCGTTTCCCACCCTTAAAATGTGGAAATCCAAAAACTCTGAAACACGTCATTATTTATTTATTTTTTTCTAAATTCATTTTTATGTTTCTAAATTTAAAGAACAAAGACTCTCATACAAAGCCCCTCCATCCCTCCCTCCTTAAATTTGAAATGTTCAAATATTCCTGTCTTAAAAAATTAATACTCACGTTATAAAATAAACCACTGTTCCAAATTTCGGCTTCCTAGACTTAGTAGTTTCGGCTTTATCTACGCTGATAGATCAGTGAGGACAAACGACAGACAGCCACAAAAAGTAGCTGATGTCACTCTTGACAACCTTCTTTCCCGTCTGCAAAGTTTCATTAAAATCTTTTCAGCCGTTTTGGAGATTAGCTCGAATAGACACATAGACGTACAGACAGACAGACGGACAAAAAGTAGCGTATGTCACTTTTGACCACCTCCTTTTTATACCCGTGAAATTTCATTAAATTCGGTTTAGCCGTTTTGGAGATTAGCTCGAATAGACAGATGGATGTACATACAGACATACAAAAAGTAGTGTATGTCACTTTTGACCATTTCCTTTCTATATTTGTGAAGTTTCATCAAAATCAGTTTAGCTTGCTTTGAGTTTGAGCTTTGCTCGAATAGACAGACAGACAGATAGTATTATTTTATACATATAGCCTATAGCCTTCCTCAATAAATAGACTATCCAACACAAAAAGAATTTTTCAATTCGAACCAGTGGTTCCTGAGATTTGCGCGTTCAAACAAACAAACAAACAAACAAACAAACTCTTCAGCTTTATAATATTAGTATAGATTGATAACTTCTGCCTAACCACACGTGTCGTATTGGTATGGCGCCCGGCCGCTTAAACTGTTAAGCGATAGTTTTTATTTGGTCATAATTCCTAAGATGTTAATTTAAATTGTATGGTGTAAAGGGCAATCATAATCTGGATGAAAGGCTGAGGGTAGATAACGTATTTGATTTGATAAGGATTACTACTGTATCCATATAAATTGCTTTCCAATTACCTCATGATATGACACCAATTTTTTAAACATTAATATAGGTACAGTAAGTTGTCTATAAAAGATAGACATATGCCATCGCGGACTTCTTTAGTCCTATAAAAAAGACACAATTCCTTTGTACATTATTTTGCTATATCCCAAAAGGATTAGGCAGCGTTTTCGATAAAAGCTCCCAGCCGGCTTGATTTTTTCCGACTTCTTCAACAATAATCGTCATATTTTAACTAATTTGCACAAAACATTAATTATACAGGAAACTTTACTCTTGAATCACTCCATCCATTGGTGTCAACCATATGCCAATCCGTTTGGTAGTTTTTGAGTTCAGACAGACAGACAGACGCGGTGGGGGATTTAATTTTGTAATATGTAGTGAAGTATTATTAATACGATGACCACAACCGACCGACCACGCGCCTGAGCCGCGCGGCATGGTATCTCGCAAAGCTACCGGCGGCCGGCCAGCGCCCTCCCCCTCATGACCGCCGCCTTACACATCATTAATGCGCGCGTGGTAGGTTGACACATGGACACCGCGTACCGACAAAAGTTCACAAAGAAAGCCGCCGGCACTTGGCTGCCGCCTCAAAGGATACCGACGCCGGCGTCTGAGGTCTAATATAACGGATAGACTTTACTTGATCATGATTTTGTTGCAGAGTTATTTTAAAACTAAGATATTGTTCAAAATTAAGTACTTGTGATGAATAACGTATTTAATTATAAAAACACCTTTGCTATACAATAACAATTTTACAATACTCGTCTCAACCGGTACGGGAACGGGCGGAACGTTTCGAGAGTCCGCCCGGGCGATGCCGCAACTTATATACACAAACCTTCCTCGTTTATAGCTCTTTCTATTCATCATCATCATCATCATCAGCCCATTTTTACCCCACTGCAGGGACTTAGGCCTCCCCCAGGGTGAGGAGGGGGGCTTGGAGCTTAAGTCCACCACCCTGCTCCACTGCGGGTTGGGAACTGTAACGACCGCCATCTATTGACAGCGTCAGCTCTTTCTATTACTGAAAGATAATTTAGGTTAACTAAGGAATAATCTGATAGACATAGATAATTTAGATTAACTTAGGAATTATTTTGTCGCGCTATAGTTGTTAGGTTATTTATGATCGGCAAAATTTTAAGAAAAAGGGATGTGGACTGTATACTCGACAAAGATAAATTGTTCGAGAAACTGGATTCTTCGATTTTTTTGAGCTACTGAATGAAATTGTATGTACTCACCGCTTTTGCAGATTCCTCCTTAGGCTGGCTTCAATGTCATGGTTAGGCTTCAGCATCAGCTGGTTCGTCTACTTATCTTCGAAATACCTTTACCCTTTCATGCACCTTGACCAGCAATATTTTACGAAGTATGAAATCCGCCTTTTGTCGAGTCACACATTCATTCGCAACACAATTCCAAACTTCCGGTTTTTAATTACGTTACAATAATTTCGATAGTTATTCAGCGACAAATATATACATCGACATGACGATAGCTTTACGAGAGTACAGAAACGAGAATACTAAAACGACACAACGAAATTTTCTCAGTTCTTATTACTACTTTCGAATAAATTATAAAACTTTTAATGTATTTATTTAGCTGCGAAATATTTGAATTTAAAACTGAACAATAGTTAATTGTATGGTGTAAAGGGCAATTATAATATGCATGAAGTGCTTAAGATAACTAACGTATTTAATTTGATAAGGATTAATATCATGTTTAAAAAACATCTTCGCAAATAGTGCATTACGTTAGAACAAATTTGATTGCCATAAAAAAGGTTATAGTAAGTCAACCTTAAAAGATACACATATGCTGTCGCGGACTTTTGTTAAAGTTAGAACTTTTAAAGCGGAACAATTCCGTTAATGCAGAATTTTTGCTTGACATCAAACGTTTACGCAGCGCGCGCAACAGAAGCTCTCAAAAGGAATAATTTTTCCCGTTTTTGTTGTTATAATAGCCTATAGTTTTCCTCAATAAATGGACTATCCAACACAAAAAGAATTTTTCAATTCGAACCACCAGTTCCTGAGATTAACGCGTTCAAACAAACAAAAAATATAGCCTATAGGTTTCCTTAATAATGAACTATCCAAAAAAAAAAAAAATTAATTAAAACCAGTAGTTTTTAAGATTTGCGCGTTCAAACAACCAAACTCTTGAGCTTTGTAATATTAGTATACATTTTTTATTTTGCAAATGACAAGTTTTAATTTCTGGTTAGGTATTAAAATATTAAAAACCATTTCAACATTTTAATATGCCAATTAATATAAAAAAATTGTGAGATCATCGCTTAACTTGAAATTTTCATGGAGTACTACTATGGCCGCTATAACAACAATTAATAAAAATAAAATAAAGTTGAAAATTAAAAGGGTTGCCCCCATACAAGAAACATGTTTTTTATATTGTACGAAGGTACAGAACCTTTCGTGGGGGAGTACGATTCGCAACCGGCCGGCTTTGTCCACTAGCATATTTTTTTTAAATATATTGGGGGTATGCCATCACTACTAATTAATACCTTTACTAGTATCTAATGATTTCAAAGCTTTTTCAATTTGACTAATGGAAAATTTTATTGAATTTAAGTCATGTTGTGATTAATTTGAGTATGCTAAAAGAATAATCTGGATGTGATAGATCTGGTTCATTAAAGTTATTATGAAAAAAGTAATTGAACTAATTGCAGATTGGTTGACTAAATTATTATGTGTGTGTCTTTGGTTTATTATGTTGTTTGTATGTTTTTCAATCTGAGTCTTTGAATTAGAAATCAGATCCGATCCTTCATGTAAATAAGTTACCATAGTAAGCACTAGACCAATTTTATTGAACTTATTAGTTCTTAGTGAAATTAGTCAACACATTTTATATGCAATTTTTCTTTAGAAACATTTTCCGTTTCCCGCGGAAATCCGAGGACTTTGAGAACATTTCTCATTAAGTTTTTTCTGTAAAATATATATATATATATATATACATACACGTATATATATTAATTTTATTCTCAATAGTTCCGGAGATGAGAAAAGCATTGGCCAGTTTTCATATATTTCTTTTATATTTATTAAACTATACGTTTCAAAATTATAAAAAAAATATTTGATGTCTTTCTTTCTTCTCTTCACTTTCTTTTGATATGTCACATGATGCCATAAAAGCACGAATTAACTAGAAGCCTTCTTCTGCGTTTACCGTCTAACCACTTATACTCTAGTTAGCTGGTGTAAGATGGAGAGTTTCAGTCTGCGAGGTCCCTGCGCGCCCGATCTTTACCCCTGCCAAATTGCGTTTGACATTTTCGATAATGTCAAGTGACATTTATGACTATTAAAATCTAACGCTGCTTTCAAATTTATTTACTCTATGCATGCTGCACTTGATAAAAGTGTATTTAATTGTTTTAATTAATCTTGTTAGCGCCCAAAACGATAAATCTTTTATCGCGTAGGTTTTGCTAAAATATAAGTCAAGCTCTATATTTCGTATTTATTTCAAAATTTTAGGTTCAGTCGTTTCGGAGATTAGGTGAGAGCATGGTTAGTTTTCGCATATGTTCATTGATGTCTTTAATACTATGCGTTTTAAGATTATAAAAAAGAAATATATTTGTATTTGTCATAATACGTTACGAAGTTTTTTTTAACTTGTCTGAATCCCAAAATTAATCCCCAAAATAAAAATTGATTAAATTACGCTTCCATTCGTGATGGGGTCGCCAAATTCTATATATGTATCGAATTTCAACTTTTTGTCCAGTAGATTAGGAGAAAATAGGCGTGACAGACGAACAGAGAGACAGACACTAGTGACACTATAAGAGTTCTCTTTTTTTATCTTGGCTGTATGGAATTCTGAAATTCAAATTGCTGGACTTTTATAAACTTGCCTTGGCAGGCACCAACTCGAAAATAACTAGTCATTATAAATATTTAAGTATCAATAATTTTGCAATAAAAATATTTTACCTTTTTAAGCGACTTCAAAAAAGAAGGAGGTTACTCAATTCGACCGTATATATGTTTTTTTTTTTTATGTGTGTTCAGGGATAACTTCGTTGTTTATGAACCGAATTGGATGATTTTTTTTTTGTGAAAGGGAGATATCTCCGAAATGGTACCATGATAAGGAAACCAAGATCTGATGATGGCATCCCAAAGAAATCGAGGGCAACCTTCGAAAATCGTATTTTAAAGTCTCGTATTTTAAGTATTTTGATAAAGTACTACTACTAGTACTATTTAATGAAGGTCGGGAGTCGATCTGATGATGGAGCTGAAAGACAGTCGAGGGAACTTCTCAACAACTTACAGCAATTACCTGGTGTTTGGACTTGATTCATTTCTATTGATGAGATCTTTGCACCCATATGGATTATAAGTGCCATTACAGGTCTGATGATGGAGACCATACACAGTCGAAGGAACCCCTTAACGATTTACAGCAATTACCTGGTGTTTGGACTTAATTCATTTCTATTGATGAGAACTTTGCACCCATATGGATTATAAGTACCATTACAGGTCTAATGATGGAGACCATACACAGTCGAAGGAACTCCTTAACGATTTATAGTAATTACCTGGTGTTTGGACTTAATTCATTTCTATTGATGAGATCTTTGCACCCATATGGATTATAAGTGCCCATTTAAAGTGTCTGAGTTGGCACCGACTTCATTAACTATATGCCGCCTGTTAATGCCCCTTTCTTTAAATTGAAAATTTTATTTTTAACTTTTTAGTTTATGTTTTTGAAGTCGGTTTTTTTTTAGTTAAATTTTTTATTTACATATTGGCAAAGTTTGAAAGTCGGTTTTTGTTTTTATTTTCATTATTTGTGATTGGGCTTATCCTATGTCTATTAAGTATTACACGTTTAGGAACATACGCTGGAAATTCCCCTTTTTTCCTGTGAGTTCGCTTTATTTTTAAATCATGCCTATATTAATATCTAATTCATTTTTTCTTAGTATATTATATCTTTTTTTATTTAAATTCTTATATCACACTTGATTTTCGTAAGCCCATCTGGCCTCGTCTCTCTACGCGACACCTGTCCGCCAGTATGACATGAGAGCCTTTGTCCTACTCAACTGCTAATGTGGGAGCAAGGCGATCCGACCCCATGCCATCGCACGCTGTGCCATGTTGTGGTCGCCGCATATACAGCCTAATTTCCTGGCATTTCTTAAGAGTATATTTAATGGCACACGAAAAATTGCAGCCACCTAAGGGCGAGTTTTTTCTCGATTGATTGACAAGACTATCTGAGCAATCTGATGATCTTTAAGTGGCATCTTTTAATCTTTCTTGTCAAAATGCAAAATAAATAAATAAAAAATTAAACTTAAAACAGTAACTGAAAAGCGTAAAATGAACCTTATAATCATAATAACTAAGCTAATGTAAAAAACTAATGTAAATAACTACTTTAGAGTCTTCGGCAAACAAACAAACAAATTAGTTAGGTACACGAATATACACTGACTAGCGACCGCTCGCGGCTTTCCTCGCATGGCTAGTTTAATTAGCATTTATTAACGGTTATTTTAAAATTTTACAAAAAGCTGAATCATTTCATTTTTAATTTTTATAAATGTTAAAATGGGTGTTTCATAATTTCTAACAATGAAGCCAAATAATAAATTTTATAGTTACAACTTTACAATGACGGAAGTCCCATGCAAACGTTTATCTTCTATTTTGCTCCCTTAAGGGGTAATCTCCAAAAATTTTGAAACGCAACATAGGTATTTAATTTCTGCACCAGAGATCAAATACCAATTTTCATGAATTTAATTTAGCATAAATTTACTTAGCCGTCCTTGACGCCTTTAAGGATCAAATATTATTTTTAAATTAACAAACTTATATTATTTCAGATTTTTTAAATGCTAGTTCTTTTGTATCGGATGGTTTTTATGTTAAGATTTTCAGTTATTTGTACTTAAACATTTGATTATTTTTTATCTAATACACCATACCAAATTCTAATTATTCATTCACATAATCCCATTTAATAACCCTCCATGTTCTTAGTCCATACCGTCAATGGTCCATGCCTTATTATATTCTGCACCATGCCATATCAAATTATGTTCACTTCTTTACTCAATCCCATTCACTTGTTAATTTTTTCATTACTCGTAATTTTGCACATTCATACTCTAATTCACCACAAACGGTACTATATGATATACCAAAATTTAACATCAATTGAACAAGTAGTAGCTTAGAATTCCTCACCAGTTTATTCTCGTTTATACTCCATGTTCAGACCCTGATCATCGTCTATCTATAACCTATTCATTGAGATCATTTCAATGAGCCCAAAGACGATACCTCTACTGTAAGTCGGCGAAGAGTTGGGTATCCTGCAGAATCCGATCCAGGCTACCTTGTTCTTGTTCATTAGAGTTACGGGATACCAAATTCCGAATCAAACGAACCTGTGGAAGTTGCGCACATCTGTTCATCAACTAGAAAAGAGCTGATTATCTTCAAATGGCTTCATGCACTGATTAGATTTCATGTTTGTTTCAGGATTTGTTCTCCGTTGAGATGTACCATCTATTACTTCACGCTGGCTGTGTTAAGCTGCATGAACATTGAAATAGTTGGTTGTAGCTCTTTACGTATTGATAACTACAGGCAGCGACCGCCACGTGTGGGCCTGCGTACAACCGGGGGCGCGCGCTCTGCGCCGCCCCACAAATACATAAGTAAGTTACGTTTTATACTAAATATGGGTTCATTCATGCTGTTTAGATGTCATTAATTTGTGATATTTGACATGGTTTTAAAATATATTTCCCAAGGACAGCTCAGCACAATACATATATGTACACAGCCAAACAATATATAATAACTGGTATGAAACCCACAGGATATTCTTGCTGAAAATCAGTGCAGTTTTGTATTTTATGTTCTTGCGTATTGTTGTATTTATGCTAAGTTGATACATTGTTTGCATGTAAATCTATTGCTGTCGCTCAGTTGGATGTTTTTCTGTTTGAATGTCAGAGCTGATGATCCTAAAAAGCATAAGTTATGAAAACATATTGCTATAAATTTCAAATTCATTTATATGCAATTCAAAGCTAACTGTGGATTTTTAATTCATTTAATGAAAAATTCTTTATGGCAAAGAATTTGCTGATATGGCTGATAATATTAAAAGTTCATCTTATTATTCATAAAGCTAAAAGAAATTTAAACTAAAATTATTACGCAAAAAAAAAAAACAAAAAAAAGTTATGATGGCAGATGCTGTGCAAGATGATTTTATTGGAATATGTACTAGATTTATTATAAGTGCTACAGATTAAGAAAAAATACAGTATAGTTATTTTATAAACTAACAATAACTATAAGGAATGAGAGTTCTTACTAAACAAAATTGAAACTTATTGTGATTGTTTTATATGCTTAGCGTGTGAACATAAATTAAGTTATGTTCTTTTCCATACTTCTGTTACAATTTAATATTGCTAAACAAATTTAAATAATTAAGCCAAAAAGCACTGATATTGATATATTACGCCTTTTGATTTAGCAATTTGTTTTATTACTGTCCAGCTTCAGTAGTAATAAACTTTTTAAGCACAGGCATTATGACAGCTAAAATTAAAGAAAAACATTTTATTTTAATACTTTATAAAATGTAGCAATTACTATAGGTATAGTATAACGCACGGATTTTTGCAGAATGCGCGCGAGCGAATAGCGCGGGCTACCCGACATCTTCATTTCCTCCGCGCTCCTATTTTATGTCACTGCGACGCATACTGTAAATAACTACAAAGTGGCAAAGATTCTTGCGTTGTACTGTATATGTATATGTGCATACACTTTACACTGCAATGCTAAAGTCATATTTTCGGTTTCAATATGTAATTTGACAGGGCAAGGCATTTTTATTTTTGTTGTTTTTACTGTAACATGGCGAATCATGGCTTTTTTTTAACAATAAGCTATTTGTAAGGGAAGAAATGGGCATTATTAATACTGCCATTATCGAGTGTTTGCATGCAAGTATATCTATATTATAACATTTTAATGTTTTGTTTAGATACCTACCAGATGATTTATTGACAATAGGAGAAACCACACAGGATGTAGATAAAAATCCTCACATCATTGCACCTGATCCTTATATACCTGGGAATGATATAAATGATCTGTTACCACTGCCGCAGTCCAACGTGAAATTCAAGTAAGTGTTATGCTTAATTCAAACAATATAATATACTTATAAAAATCGACCAAGTATTAGTTAGGCAGGCACGTCATGGAACCTATTTAATATTTAATAATAATAATATCTCGGACATCCCTCACAGCGCCATCTAGTCTCAAACAAATTTATATGTAGTAACTTAATAAAAACTTAATACAGATACAGAATTTTCTATAGGGATGTCTTTTTCACTTTTAAACAGGATGTCCCGTAATTAACGGATCAAAGGGATGGAGGAGAAAGTCGCGGTCCTGCTCTATCAGACAAACTAATATTACCCTTGATACAAATATTACGGTTTTCGAGAATTTAAAGATACGTTTTTCATTTTTTTTAAAATTTTCTTATTAAGCTACTATATGGAAGGGCTGTTACATGCCTAAAAGAGTTTTCAAATACATATCTTAGTTAAAAAAAAAAAAAACATATTTTGCAAAATGTATTTTGTCACACTTTACATTGTCAACTTTTGATTGTCCACACTGTAAAAAAATGCGGTTTGGTTCGTTAGGTCTAATTCCCGTAATGTCTAGTCGGTTTAGTCGATCCAATTCCCCGAATGTCTAATACCCGACGGTCCATTTACTTTAAAGTTCATTCCATGAACGTCCATTTCCCGAACGTACATCCCACGAAAGTCTAACTGACAGGCTAGGTATTTAATTTTAAAAAATCTACCGTCTTAATCCAAAAAAAATAGACCTATTATCACATATTGTACTTATTTAAGTAACGCAATTAGTTTGTTACACCAACTTTGTTTACATGAAGAACTAGGAAACCCAAAATTATATCTTGTTCGTATCAAATCACTGCGGAGCCAAGGGTCACGAGTTCGATTCCCGCCCGGGACAAATATTTGTGTGCATGAACTTGTCTATTTGCTCCGTGTGTAAATGTATCTATATTTGTATATATTATGAAAAAAAAAAAGGATTTTTAAGTATGTATATCAGCTGTCTAGTACCCCATCATACAAGCATAAAACTTGCTTACTTGGGTAACAGGCAGCGCTGAGTGAGATGTCCCATATAATATTATTATTATTATTATTATATCGTACCTCAATAAAATGTTTTTAAACAAAACTTAAATATTTTCCTTAAATAAGTACATAGGTAGGTATGTAGTAAAAATAGTACCTAACCACTACTAGTAACTCCTACGTTGGTGGCTCTAATATAAAAATGGACGTTCGGGGAATTAGATTTTCGGAGAATTAGACGTTCTAGGAATCAGACTTTCGGGGAATTGGACCAACTAAACCGACTAGACATTACGGGAATTGGACCTAACGGACCGCACCGAAAAAATGTACTAAATGTAGATTGTCCACTATTTCAAAAACTTGCCCATTTAGTCCAGATTTTAAACTGATATAACTTTTAAAAATATTTTCAATAATTAAAAGTTGATTCTCTTGTTAACATGAGGCGCGAAATCTAAGAATAAATTAAAATAAAATGAAGTGCATGTATATCCATTTTTAATACAAAAATACAACTAAAAATATTGGGTTCTCAAGCGCCGCTAGTTATTCGGCGTAAAATGCAATGTTGTGACCATAACAAGTGGCGAAGCGTCCGGCCGCGACACTCTCTTTCTTGCACATAAGTTGCGACGCGACGTTGCGCAGCTTCTTGCAAGCGTTGGCAACGGCGCAATTTGCTTCAGTTGTTTAATTTGCGTGGTCGAGTGATTCAGTACTCTACATTCTGTTGTTCCTTATTTACGTATCTCGCACTTTATTCTCGATACTAACGGTTTTGCTACGAATTTGGATTTGTTTTGCTTGGTGATTTTGATTTCGTTGATTGTTCGCGTTCTTTTGGATATTGATACGTAACCCTTAATTTTTGGGAACATTTTGAAATGTCGTTGAGCCACCGATATTCTTCACGTGAATATGCACAAATGCATTTGATTTACGGCGAATGTAGTCGTATTGCTCGTAGAGCTGCTGCCTTTTATCGTGAGCGGTTTCCCAACGCGAGACTGCATCCCGATTATCACGTTTTTATTAGACTGCATAATGCTTACATGGAAGGAACGATTCCTGGTCAATGTGGTGGAGAAGGAAGGCCAAGGCTTGCAACGACGACGATGTACTGGACGAAATAGAAAACGATCCATCAACGTCGATCCGCGCGATCCAGAGACGTACTGGTATTCCAAAATCCACTGTACACGATATTATAAAAAGGTACAGATTTCACCTATACCACGTGCGTCGAGTTCAAGCATTGTTGCTGCGAGATTATCCAAAAAGAATTCAATTTTGCCGCGTTATGCTGAGGAAAATGAGAGAAGATCGCGATTTTTTAACTAAAATTCTTTAGTCTGACGAATCAACGTCCAAAAGGCAGAGTATTTTTAATATGCACAATCTACATAGTTACATTAGAAAACCCTCATTTACATAGGGAATAGGGAGGACCGATTCCAATATCAATTTAAAATAAATATGTAGGCTGGTATTTTCGATGGTAAGGTGATAGGTGCCTTTGAATTACCAGACAACCTGAATGGCGCACACTATTTGCATTTCTTGCAAAATGATCTACCGGTTCTCCTGGAAGACATAGACTTGGCTCAGAGAGTGACTATATGGTATCAAAATGATGGATGGCCTGCGGTCCTGCGCATTATGATGTTTGATTAAGGAACCACTTGAACAATACTTTTCCTGTACGCTAGATCGGCCAACTTGGCCCTATTTTGTGATCTCCTCGATCCCGATTTAAATCCATTGATTATTATTATTATTAGGGATCTTTAAAAGAGATAGTTTATCATAAGCCAGTACAAATGCACAACAATTGGGGCAACGCATTTTCTCTACCGCTGCAGAAATAACGACAGTCACGAGGACCATAGCACGGCTGAAAAGATCTTTCATAAGAAGGTGCCGAATATGAAATTTTCCTTTCCTTTCCTTTTTTGAAATAGTCTAATTATTCGGATATTAAATATTTTCAAAAGATTTTTTTTTCATTTTCATTAGTCATCGCGTTTTAAGTCGAATACCCAGCGGCGCTTGAGAACCGAACATTTTTAGTTGTATTTTTGTATTCAAATTGGAAATAAATGTACTTCAATTTATTTTAATTTTTTTCATAGATTTCGCGCCTCATTATGCAAACAAGAGAATAAACTTTTAATGATTGCAAAGTTTTTTGTAAGTTATACCAGTTTGAAATTTGAACTAAATGGGCAAGTTTTTAAAATAGTGGGCAATCTACATTTAGTAAATTTTTTTACAATGTGAACAATCAAAAGTTGACAATGTGAAGTGTGACAAAATTCATTTTGCAAAATATGCTTTTTTTACTTTTAAACTAAGATATGTATTTAAAAACTCTTTTAGGCATGTAACAGCCCTCCCATATGGTAGCTTAATAATATAATTTAAAAAAATGAAAAACACATAATAAGTACAAAAAACGAAAAACTCACTGAAGGTGGCCATTTAAAAAAAAAGAAAAAAGTCAGGTAATTTTAGTTTTTCTGATAGAGTAGGACCTGGACTTTCTCCTCCCTCCCTTTGATCCGTTATTTACCAAACACTCTGTATTACTTACTTTCAAAAATTCAATCTCATATGCGTCTCTTTGTTTCAACAACATTTACGTTAACTGATTTAAAACCTTTTACACTATATTGTAAGCTCTATATGTTCTGAGCTTAAACAATAATTTGTAACTTCGAAACGTAGATAACTCTGAAAATAAGCTGCTGAATCTTTCGAAAATTCAAACATATTGGTGATCGTTCCGTAAGCGGCCAACTCTACAATATTTAATTGAATTCCAGTTTATTAAATATATACATTACATTTTTTTTGTTATTTCAAAACAAGACAAAACCAATTTTAAAACTATTCCCAGTTTCAAGTCCATAGCTTGGTTTATAAAGGTTCACAATTTCATTCTGTCTGTTTGTCTGAACGCGATAAACTCAAAAACCGAACCGAACCTACCGAACGGATTGGCATATTGTTGACATCAATGGACAGAGTAATTCAAGAGGAAGGTTTACGTATATAGTTTATTAATGTTTTGTGGAAATTTGTTGAAATATGACGATTATTGTTAAAGACGTCGGAAAAAAATCAAGCCAGCTGGGATCTTTCATCGAAAACGCTGCCTTATCCTTTTGAGATATAACAGAGTAATGTATGGAGGAAATGTGAACCTTATATAGTACTAAAGAAAAGTCCGCGATGGCATATGTCTATCTTTAATGGATAGCTTACTATACCTATTTTTGCGTTTGAAAAAATGGTGTCATATGATGAGGTAATTGGAAAGCAATTTATACGGATACAGTATTAATCCTTATCAAATTGAATATATTATTTATCTTCAGCATTTTATGCACATTATGATTGCCCTTTACACTATACAATTTAAATTAATATCTTAGGAGCTATCGCGAAAAATAAATATCGTGTGACCAGCCGGGCGGCCATACGGGACGATGCGAACCGCGTAGTTAGGTTATGTTATATGTATTTATTCTTTACTTTTTCAAATATTTATAGAATTGGAAATAAAATATTTTAAAAATACTCCAAGTACGATGAACTTACGTCACATTTAAAGGTAATTAAACCCAATCCACATGTTCAACGCAACAAGCTGATATGACACTACGACAGTAAAAACATTACGGGTTATTTAAAAATCATATATATTTTTGGAAAAATGCTACATACAAGAAATTGTGGTATTGAATTGAATGTTGAATATTATTATTATTATTAGTTATTCTCTATTAATACCAAACACTGCTGTCAAATTAATTTACTCTATGTATTGCAATATCTCTATATACATCCATGACATAATAATTTACTAGCAACCCGCCCCGGCTTCGCACGGGTAGCAGAGCATATGCTACCCGTGCGAAGCCGGGGCGGGTCGCTAGTATTATAATAAGCGACGGACCCATAAACTATATCTTGTTATTATACACTTTTTTAATCAAATGTTTATGATAATTACACTAAAACTAAACTGTTTACTAACTAAAACTAAACAAAACAAAAACACTAAACAAAAAATGTTTTTGGCATTGTATTTAAAATATATCAGGTCCCATTCATAATCAACAATGTAAAAAATGAAATCTATAAATAAATTTTGTCATATACGGTAAATTTTTAAATTTTCAGCAGCCATCTTGGATACGCCATAAATTTCAAACATTTAAGGCATAAGGGCCAAAAATTATTGGTTTATTTATTTTACATAATAAAATGTTCCATCTTAATAAATTATAAAAATCTTTGTTGATTTGTTGATTGAACACTTATAACGAATAGCTATTGGTAATCAAAGCCCCAAAATACTTTGTCTACAAATTTTTTGTAATATTCGCTAACTTTTTAATTTTCGTTCGCTATCTTTAATCCACAAGCCATATTGTGACAAGGAAAAACATTGTATCCATACACTCAAAAAAGACTTAGCTTCTTCTGAAACAATCGGGTAAAACAAATTTATTTGTTGAAGCAATAGTAAATACCTATGATTGTAAATGAATACCTGCATACCTACATTCTTTGTAAAGACTATTTTCCAATGAAACAAGTAAGCACTAATGGACTGCTTTTATAATAATTATAGAAATTAAGTGATGAAATTAAGCCATTGAACAAATAAGCTATTTTCAGAGATCAATCCAAGTCACTCGTCAAATTTGAAATGTGTGTAAACAGTTGCTATCCAATGCTTTACATTGATTTAGGCCTAGTTTCGTTAAAATAAGTTTTGTTCTTTAGATAAACTTTGCTACACTAAACAATTACATATTACAAACGTAAAGCATGGCTCGCTTGTAAATAAAACTTAGCAGACACACAACTGTAAGTTTTTATATTTCCTTTTAAAAAGTAAGATCAATCAGCTAGTTGCACACTATAAAATCAGAAAATTTTGGGCATAATGCTAAATATAAATATACCTACAAAAAACTCACACCTATTCCCTTAGGATTAGGCAAAGACTACATTTCCTAAAAAATCTCTAAAAAGACTACATTTACAAAAATCCATTGAAGAGTGATCAGATTTGGCCTTTCTTTATTCTTCTAGGCGTGGTTATTCATTATGAATTAAGAAACATTAAAGAAACTATATAATAGCATATTCAAACTTTGCAGAAAGTGAGCCATTTACCATCTTCCGATGTTCTTCGATACTTAATTTTATGGAAATAAAGATAACTTACTGCCTGCCTTAATATAAACAAGAACAGTACTTCCATATTAATTTAAGCATTGAACGATTTTCGCTGCGTTACCCTAGGTCAGAACATGACCTATTCTGTTCACAATCAGCTACTTTTGATTACTACTCGTATTATAATTAAAAATGATAAAAAATTACTCTTAAAACTAAAAAAATAAGAAAATTCACCCCATTCATTTACTTTGTTATTGCTGGTTAAAAGCAAAAGTTATTATTTTATTTTATATTTTTTTATATAATATGTATGCTATACTGTATTATTATAAAGTTACACTATATAATGTATATAGCCCAGATAACTGATAGAGCCGTGTACGTTCAAATTGCACAATAATATGCTAAATTATCAAATAATATATTTAAAACAATGTTTAAGTTCTATTTTGTACACATTTTCCAGGAGCGAGGAAGACTCGAAAATGATGAATACGAGTCATGAAGATTTAACAGCGGGAGTCAATGGACGATTAAGACCACGAAAACCAAGTACAGCCCATGCACAGCAACACAAAAATATTCGAAGATCGGACAGAACTGCTGAAACGAAAAATAGAAAGGACAACGTTGCACCTGACAATGTCGACTCACATGTTGATTCTGGAACCAAGGCTGATTTGCAATCGCTTTGTCTTTATTGTGATAAAAAGTTTCCTAATAAACAGTCCTTGTCTCAACATGTACGGCGAGTGCACTCTTCGACATCGGAGCAGGATTATGTTTTTACTTGTAATTTTTGTAATCACAATGAAGCCAATACTGAAGCTGAAAGTAGTATCATCAAACACATGGTTGATTGCCACCCCAACCAGTATTTTGCATGCCTGAATTGCAATACAAGGTTCCCTTCTCCTTTTGAGCTAGCTTCGCATAAAGTTACCTCGTGTGAGAAACAAAAACATGTTACCGTGAAACCTTATCGCAGCAAACTGCGTCAGAAGGGCACAAGTCTTTCGAAGAAACCAAAATCAAATGAAGGGGATAAAACTAGTAAAGTGCTGCCTAGTGGAACCGGATTCAATGGGATTGTTATATCATGTGAGTTGAAAGCAACAGAAGTAAAGGATGCAGCGGACATTGAAGATAACATAACAACGAATTTAATCTTGCCGGCCTGCAAAAGTTCGGTTAATAGTTCTGTTTTGGAGAAGAATGCTGTCATTCTTTTAGATGACATACAGTGGAATAAAAGAATCGGTTCACATTTATCTTTTCCCAATGCTGATACAGACCAAATACTTTCACGTCTAGGAGTAGTGCACAGATCACCTAGAACCAGTGAATCGACTAGACGTGATTGGTACAGGCATGTAGAAGAGACAACCAAGTTTGAAAGGTGTTTTGATACAAGTTTTTATTCCAAAGTTGCAAGTAATATCCAAGAAAATCTAAATAAATTTCTTGATGGCTCATTTAATCGACTTCCACCTGATTCAGATAATATAATCAAGACACGTAAAGCAAAGAATAATGTGGTCATTAACACTGTGGAAGGGTTCCCCATATTGTTGGCTGCAAACCAATATTCGCGTACTGCACTGGATAGTTATTTGCCTCGAGCGATTGCCCCAAAACATAAGTGGAAATGGGATAACATTGATAGTGACAGCTTAAAGCATATACTAAACCAAGACAGAGAGAAGCGAGATTCACATGTGAATAATTGCATCGTGACTTTAGTGGCCAGTTTGGATATGTGGACGCAACTTTGTATGAGACGAAAATATGAAGATAAATTTAATGGTTCGGGAAAAGATAATAAAAAGACTGAAAAACAGAATACTATTACTAAAGAATTGAAAGAGATCATAGAGAGCAGAGAAATACCAAAAGTGTCTACTCAAATAGTCAAGTATAAGAGCAGACCGGTCCAACCTCTAGATAACCTCGACTTTCCTGCTACTCTAGGTTTGGTACCATCAGCACCTAAGTATGACTTGCAACCTGCTGTGCTTAGTGGCGAATGGGTGCGCCCGCGCTCCTATATGTGTTGCGCTTGCGGCGAGCAGACGCAAGACTCTAAGGCATTGTCTGCTCACATCTCTAATCAGCATTCAAATGCACAAATTTCACATTATGAGATTGTCGGAGAGCAGCTGTTGAACGCTGACATATTAAAACATTTATATGTGCCGCCCAACCAGATTCCTAACAGGACCAGACCAGTTAGGGGCTCAAGGGAATGCACCAAATGCAAGAAACCCATTTCCATTGATGATTTACACCAGCACATGCTCGAATGCGCAGGTGATACGCCGGTGACTCGGAGGAAATGCCGCTATCGTCCGTTCGGAGTACGTCGCCGTCGGCCTCGACTACCTGACAACCGCATCCGAAAACGCATTCGAAAGCACATACGAAATAGGCAGAATAGACAGCAGACACTTTTGAAACCAAGGAACAGAATCAGAACAGAAGTTGGTGATGGTGAGTGATTTAAATTTATTTGAACCAGGATTAAGCAAAACAAGTAATACACTTCCGGACACATTGATCGGCCCACCTAGCGTTTTAAGTTTAACAACAACTAGCTAAAAGTAAATGTTAGGTTGAGCAAATATTTTTATTGTAGGTTTAAAACTGTCTCATTGGGCGTCATTTCCCTACAATTTCTATTCAGAATACTGAAAAAAATATAGCATATAAATCAAATATGCACCATAGTGAAAGCAAAGAGTAGTACTGGATTTTTATAAAAATGAAACATTTATCACAGTAAAATGTTAAATTAATAAAAGGTATTGCCTCCTTAGGCATCTACTACAGCCCTCATTTGATTAGGCATAGAATTTATCAGTTGCGCTATGAAATTCTGAGGTATTGTCTCCCTTTCCTCTTCTATTGCAGTTTTCAGCTTCTGCAACATTTGTGGAGCTGGCTGGTGAGCCCGAACACGCCTCTTTATCTCGTACTATAAGTGTTCGATTGGATTCATGTCTGCGCTTCTTGCTGGCCAGTACATTACTGCGATATCCACGTCTCGAAGATTTTCACGGACGATTCCACCCGTATGCGGTCTCAGATTATTGTACATTAAAATGAAATTTGACCCGACATATACAGCAAATGGCATCACATGAGATTCTAAGCACTGGCGTATGTACCTGTGACCATCTAACGATGGAAGTCGTGGCGCACTGACGACCACAAGTTCAGTTTTCGCATTTTCCGAAATTCCTCCCCAGACTGTCCATGACCTACCACCAAAAGCAGCCCTCTCTTGTACGCAGCACTGAGTAAATTGTTTTGATTGTCTTCGGTATACTTAATTTCTTCCATCATTACTATAAAGAGTAATCTTCAATTCATCAGTAAAGAGTATTTGGGTCAAATGTTGCTGAGTCCACTGCATATGAGTTCGTGCAAACTGAAGACGCGATGTTTGGTGAGCTCGCGTCAATTTGGGGCTATTAAATGCCTTCTTTGGTACTATATCACGTTCTTTCAGTCTTCTGCGGACAGTTCGAGCACTCACAGATACTCCATGGAAGTCACGCAGTTGATTTTGTATCTGAACTGAAGTCAAATGACAGTTTCTCAAGCTGGTTATAAAAATAAACCGATCTTGCCTTCCAGATGTCACACGAGATGGTCTTCCGTGACGACGACGAAGCCGCCAGTCACCAAGTACCTCTGATAAACTTTTTGAACAGTAGAACGGCTTAAATTCATTTGTGCACTCATATTCCTTTGGCTATGTCCGGCTTGCAGAAGTGCTACAGCTTGGGTGGCAATTTCAGGCCGAGTATCCAAAAATTTTTTGTTGAAAACTGACTCAAAGTTAAGAATATTCTTTTTATGGTAACAATAATCAGAAACTTTATTATAAAATATCCAACTCGCGAATTAACAATTTTTTTTCATCCCTTGGATCATTGAAAACAATAAAGGGGCTCAAATTTTGATCAGTTTTTTAAAATCTGAAATTGAAATTTAAACAACACAAAAAAAATGGCTAATGAATTAGTTTCAAAACTGCATAAAAACTTTTTGCTCAAACTAATATTTTTAGTTAGGGACTGTTACAACTTAAAACGCTAGGTGGGCCGATAGATGTCTCCGGAAGTGTATATACATTTTAAGTTCGTTGTGCCTAAGGTTATGTTTGTTTAAGCTATGGGAATATAATGTTCAAATTTAATATAATAAATATAAAATTTATAATTGTATTATAATAGAATATTCAAATAGAAAAATAGACATAATTCAAAAGTTAATTCACATTAAACCAGCCTTCAAACAAAGAAAGACTGCATTGAAATTGGTTCATCCATTTGGGTGCTACGATGGTGCAGACAAATACATGGACTGACACATAGAATAGCTAAAAACTATCCAGATTAAATCAGCTTTCAATTAAAATAAAGCGCATTGCAATCATAGACACAGATACCCAGTTAGATATGTTGCTAGGATTCAATCAATTCCGAATAAACCAGGTTAAAAAAAATTAAATTAAAACAATCAATTTAAAAAAAATTGCTTTAAAATCAGTCTTCAATTCAAGAAGCACGATACTGCAGACAGACAGACAAATACAAACAATACAGATACAAACCTTGATTGAACCACATTTCAATTTAAAAGAAAAACATAGAAATCGGTCAATCTGTTTATGAGCTATGATGCCCCATACTGACATACAGCACAAACTTTAATATCTTTCATTTACGAGACAGGGGTTAAAAACAGACTAAACAAGACACTTGGCATTAAACGTCACATCCAAATATCAAACGAGAGTCAAAATAACGGCATATAAACTTCCTATCTCCATGTTCAGTAGGTATGGTTACAACTGTACGGCTCATTCAATCAAACGCAGATCAACTAAGGATTTTGTAGCATGTGCTACGAGCAATTATCTGAGCAACGTTAAAAATTATTAAAATGGTGGTCATTCAAAAAGTGTGAACCAGTTACAACTGACTGGTTGGCCGAGTGGTTAGAGACCCTAACTGCGGAACCAATGGTCGCGGGTTTGATTCCCGCCCGGGACAATTATTTGTGTGCCTGCACATGTGTGTAGTACAAACATGTTTTGTATATACATATACTTTTAAGACCCAGACTTTTAAGACACAGCCCAGCGAGCTCCTGCATCTTTTGACACTATTGCCTTTCGTCCACCTTTATAACTTTCTGAAACATAGCTGAATCTCTTTCTCCGGGGTAACTGATCTGATAATCATTCAAAGAAAAGGGCACCTGCCCAGACCACAGTTTTCGACCAACTCCAAAACTCTTTTTCCAAACAGTAGACAATCTATCTGCCTCCGAAGTTTTTTTTATATTGGCTTTCGTTTTTGAAATAATCCACTGTTTGTGCAAAAAATCGAGAAATTTTATGTTTTTTTTTCACAATTTTCTATTTTCTGAAAAAGTTACCGATCGATGTCATTTCATATCATCATATGATGCCCTACAAGCCCCTGCATCTTTTGACACCACTACTGTTTTTAGTCTGCCATCATAATTTCGGGAAATATAGCTGAGTTACACTCCTCCACAAAAACGATCTGATAAATATTTTCAATAAAATCGCATAATTGCAACCACACCGCAAAATCCCAGACGTTTTAGAAGAACATATTTACTGTACCACAACCTGGTGGCTTTTATTTTTAAAACATGTTTAAGAACTTGTACTTAGGTGTTATCTATGCAATACAAAAACCACGTCGAAATGGGTTGGATAACTTTTGAGAAAAATGGCAATACACATTCATGGTAACGGAGCATCACTTCAGAGCAGGTTCATGGACATGTTTTATGGATAATGGCCACCGGATGGCTCGCAATGAATGTGCTTCCTAAAAACCACTGGAATCACTTAGAGCAGGTTCTTAAATATGTTTTTCAGTTTTAACCACAAGATGGCGCTGCAGTAAATGTGTCTTTGAAATGGTTGGGATTTTGATACAGATTTATTTGTATTGCTTAAGTATTTTTTCAGAACAGGTACTTCAATATGTGTTACAGTTGTTATTGTATTTGTTAATACTTGGACGTGAAAACATTATGTTAAAGTATATTACGGTGCAATAGTTTTAATACCAACTCTCTAAATCGAAAATACCGCTTTTTTTTTTGTCAAAAGCAAATAGACTTTATCTATGAGCTGTCATAAAATACCATAATAAAAATTTTATGAATTTTCCAAAACTTTCTGTAAGAAATAAAATGATAGAATTTATTATACAATTTAATATTTGTATTTAAGTATAAACAGTGTATACACCGTGCAGAGCTTTGTTTATTTAGCGCAAACAAATTTAAAGATGGACAATTTAAGCAAAAAAGTCATAGATATACGTATCTCATAAGGATTATGGTTGCCTGCCGTATTGTTAATGATTTATACATAAATAATAGTATTATAGTATAATGTTGTTTTCTTATTTTTTAGCGGAGACCATTCGCAAGATGTTAGCTGATCTCCCTGCAAAACGCCATCGCGTCACTATCAATCCTGTCAATTCGACTGTACGGCCACGTACAAAGCACGATAAGCAGAGACAACTATTGTTGAAACGTCGCGTTACGGAAGATCCTAAAAAAATTAGACGCACCAGCAAGCTTAATGGCAATGTGAAATCAGACAATATTAGAAAAGATCTTGTTGATGAAAGTAGTGTGGCCTCCCAAAGCACAGTAACCTCACCACAAACTACTAATCAAAACACTGGAATCATTAAAAGACGAACCATTGTAAAGAGAACAATAAAGAAAATAATGTATAGAAAAGAAAAACAATGTGATCAAACTGAATCAAAAGCTGATCCTGTTGATATAGATGACAATTCAAAAAATATTGCTGATTGTAATACTAGTGACAATATCAGTACTGAAGACCTTTCTATAAATGATAAATCAGATAAAGTTAATGTCTATAATAATGCATATAATGCTAAAGGATGTTCTAATAGAGATAATACGAATTGTCGAGATGGATGGAAGTCAATAAACAATGAATCTAGTAGGAACGATTTTCCACAGAACTCTGGGCCTCCACAAAATGCTCCTCTGAAACATTCAATTGCACGTTTGACGTCAAGTGATGATTCAAGTCAAAAATATATTAAATACCACCCACATTTACTGCAACAACAAAATTATATCAAAACTGTTCAAAATGTTCAATATATGCCAACAGGTCAACCATTATTTTTTGAAAATGAAATTGCTATGAATAAATTAGATAAACCTCCTTTGATTGATATGACCAAAAAGTTCGACGCATATGGGTTTCAAAAAAGTAAATCGAATAAACCTAAAAAAGGATTGAATGACTGTATTACAATGTTAAAAAATAAATTAGTTGATACAAACCAAGATTCGTTAATTACTGCAATAGACAGTAATTATAAAGAGAGTCCAGCAATGGAAGGTTTGGGAACGGAGTTGAATATGGTGGAGAAAGATTTTCGAAGTATACCATTGCCTCCAATCCAAGCGATTCCACCTGCTCACACCAATGTCTCTCCAATTTTAGTTGCACCTTTAGATCTCTCTGGAAAACGTGAAAGATCATGTAAACAGCAACAATTCGACAATTCCTCAACATCGTGCAATATATCTCTTGATCTCTCAGCTAAAACAAGCGATTCAACAAAAGAGACCTACGTTACTTTGGACTTATCCAACAAAAGTACAACATCAAATTCAGAAAATTCTACAATAAAACAAATTGAAAGCCAAGCGGGACAAAGTACTGATAATGTTTCAAATGAAGCAAGCTTGGATCTGTGCATAAAAACTACACCTAATTCAGTCGCTACTGACTGTAATATGAATAGTAGCAATGGTGGTATGCTTTTAGATTTAACTGGAAAACTAACAAAAGATGTGAATAATGCAATAAGCCTGCAAAAAGAAACTATTACTACACTAGATATATCTAGCAAAGTTCCAATGGAACCAGTCATTAAAAAACCTATAGAAATGAAGCGAAATCTTGAAAAGAGTCTATCAAAGCAACATCTCAGTAAATGTGATAAAGCAACGATCCAGAAGCCTGTATATGATCCTACGTTAAAAATACCACAGTATAAAATAAGAGCTAATACTAGTACTGATAGTAATGTGAAAGAACCAGAAAAAAATGAACAAAAAGCTGCAAATCAATTAGATACTACTACTTGTAACATCGAATTACTCCCAAAAGAAATAGTAGACATTTTGGGGACCATGCCTGTTCAGCATAGGAATAAATTATTGAATGTACTGCCTCAAGTTTTTGCTAAAACAGTGAAACAATTGAAATTAGCAGTGGACTCCAATGTAATAAAAGAAACAATGACGTCTCCAAATAAAAATGAAATAGCAACACAGACTTCTAGTAATCTACCTGAACAGATATGTCCACCGGAATTTCTTAACGTAGATACTGAAAAATTCCTAATAGACCCTGTCACAGGAGCAATTACAGAAAGGATTCAAACTGAAAATGAAGTATCTAACAAACCGATTGTACAAGACGATAAGGCAATTGAATTAGTAATTGAAGAGAGCAAACAAAACGCACAACAAGATTTACCGGAGCCAATAATTAACTCTGATGCTTTAACTTTAGCTACACAATGTGATCCGAACGTAAATATATTTTTACCTATGTCAATTCCTAAAAAACAAAAAGTACCAAGTGACCAAACTGCTAGTTTAAGGGCAGTACGAATAAAAACCGCCAATGAAAAGCACAAATCATCTAAAAATGATTGTGTTCTTACTGTGAAAAAGTCTATAATGAAATCTAATTTTGTAGACTTGCAAAAAACGTTTTCTGAACCCACTGAATTGAAAGATAACTTGGCAAGTTTAAATACGATTACTACATTAGCTATTCAACAATCTGAAGTAACCAGCACGCAGCAAAATAGTTGCAATTCTAAACAAAATGTTGTACCAGCTGCAGTAGTTTCAGATTTACAGAAAAAAGCTACATGTTCGACTGTTCAACCAATGTTTGAATTGAAATTGTTGCCTGAAGTGACAAGCAAGGTGAAATATGTGGAAGTACCTTCAAATGAAATCGCAACTAAATCTAGCAGTGATTTAATGTTAAAATCCAGTTCAAAATCTTTGCCATCTCTGTTGGACAATGTGGAAGAATGTTTAGAAAAGTCCGACAAAACGGATTACTCTCAAGAATTTGATGCACATCTATCTGATGTCCAATCACTAGCCAAAAATGTATTTAACTTAGATGGAACCATTGATAGTGTATTAGATAAAAATGATATTCAGAAATGTTATAACTTAGCAGAAGCTTCTATCGTTTTAGAAGATCTTGATTCACCCATTAAAAATTCAACAATTCTAGCAACAGACAATGTAATAATGGAACCCAAAAAACCTTGTAGTTTGAATGAACTAGACGATGACTCTGAAGACGATGTGTCATTAGCAATAATAATGAAACAGAAGAAATCAACAAAAAAAGAAAACAAAATAAGTTGCACGGCCGGTACTAACAGTTTAGCGGAAATAGAACTACCAAATAAACACACCAAAAAGCGAAAAAATACAGGTAAAATAAAAAAGCCAGCTTATGTTTCTGGGAACAATAAACATGTATCAACCTTTCGTCGTAGTAAAAACAGATCCCAAGCGTCAACCATACAACAGTGTGTTGAGTTAAAGGAATCTGCTATATCAAAAGTTAATGAAAATGCAGATTTAAACCTTAAGACAAATTTAACCAGTGCAACTTTCTATGAAACACATGAATCTGTATTGAACACAAAGAAACTAAAGAAACTACCATCAAAAGCTCGGTTACCATTTACACAGATTAAAAAGGCAGAAGATATCCAAAAAGACGTCAGTGAAAATAATAATTCAGAAGAGGTTAAAGAAATTGATACCTCGAAAGGAATTGCTTATGTTGACGAAAAACTGCAATCTACACTATCATTAGAAAATGTCCAGTGTAGTCCGTTTCGTAATGATAAAAATACTACTATTGTAAATGAAAAAAGTACCAAAGGGTTTACTGATGCTCAACCTACGAGAAATACAAAACATCTGAAAAAAAGACTTTCTTCTGTGTGTACCGACACTTCACGCCCTGCAGTTGAAAATGTTGAAGGCAAAATTGAAGACGAGACTAAAAACATAATTCATAACAGTGATACGAATAAGTGTGTAGAAGATATAATACCAATTTTAGAGAATAAAGAAATGTCATCTGAGGCCATTAACACTGAAAATATAACTTCACATGCTGATAGAAATGTTTGTTCGCTTTTCTTCACTGAGAAAAGCAAATTGGAAGTAAAATCTGTTTCTGAACGTGATACAGTAGAAAATCGAATGCAGTTGCTAGAGGATACAAAGGAAGACAAAACGGGAAAGAGCCATGAAATGAGCGTTATCGTAGATGATGTCCCGAGTAGTAATCACTATAATGTATCCCAAAATACGACACAACTCAAAGATACTGCTTTTGAACATAAAAATAAGTTTCAACATACAATCGAAGAAATAATAAAACCAATTGACCATAATAGATCCTCAAAGTTCACTCAACCGAGTTTAGATAATAATGCGTTTAATCTTGATAAAGGTAGTACTGAAATTATTAGCCAAGAAATCAATAAAGAAATTATTTTGATGAAACCGAATGATGACGAAAAGGACACACTGTCTCATGACAATCCATTAGAGAGATTAGAAGAAAACACTAATGTTCCTTTGCGACGTAGTAAACGTGGAAAATCTTTGTACATCGACAGTTATACACCAAACTCGGATGATTTTCTAGTTTCTGACAATTCACACTTTCAACATAAAACACCTCTACCTAAAAAACAACTAATATTTTCTAAACTATTGCTTGATGTAGAAAATTACGCCAAACCTGTAAATGAAACATATTTTACTACTAAAGATAGTGTTACTACATCTGACGAAAATGTCAAATTTACTGAAACTGAAAGTACTAAATGCACAGTGAAATCACTTAAGCGGAAAATGTCACCAATTTTAAAAAATAAAACAAAGAAAAAGAAGACTCTTGAAGAAATAATAAAATTACGTACTAATCAATTTAATTTGCAATGTGGGTCTAATGCAGATAATTTTACACAGCCTTTAGAAAGTAACTGTGACAGTGAAATCTCTTCAAGAACTATACTTGTGGAAGGTGTTAGTTCGAATTTGTTGCTTAACAATTCAGATAATGAATATACCAGTTCTGAATGTACACCAGCACATAATCAACCAATCGAGATATCTGATATAATCCAATCAAACAATGTCTCTGAACACCCACGAACTGGCGAAGACAATAGTGAAAAGATACGCATAGTAGAATGTAAATCAAACAAAAAGAAGAAAAAACAGGAAAGGACTAAATTATTAACTGACGATAGAATATCTGAAAAGAGTGAAAGCACACTGTTAGAAAAATTGGATAAAAATACTACACAATGTGGCAACATAGTTAATACGCCCGAGAACAGTCATACTTCGTTATCTGAACACAAAAAAGAACTCGATCTTTCTGAAGTAACCACAATTCCACAATACAATTTCGAAGAGTCTGTGCCTGAAATTATTAAACCTATCAGTGTACCAGAAAAACGTAAGTCTTCTGAATGCGGTTATGAAAATAAAAGAGCACCAGCTATTAAACCAAAGAAAAGTAAATTAAGTAAGAAAAACAGCAAAGTCCTTTGCGTATTGTCACAGACGAAAGAATTGCAAAAAACTGTAAAGAATATTACGTTAAAAGAAGATGCATATATATTTTCTGCGTCCTCAGAGGTTGATGAAACACCATCTACTTTAGATACTCGTCCTTTGCCAGCACGGCGGAAGACTCGATCAAAATCTGCCATTGTACGACGACGTTTACCAGAGTTAGAAATTGAAAATTCAGACAATGACTCTTGTGACAAACAAAAACTGGAGAATGAAGCTACCATTGTTTTACCTACTGAATCCATAGCAGCTATCGAAAATCCTCCTAAAGTATTATTCAATGCAGACAAGACCGAGACTAAAAAGTTAAAAAAGAATAAAACACTTAAGGCTTCTTCGGCCTGTAAAGAAAAATCGCTTGATTTTGATTACAGTGAAAAATCCACCGCTTTGGTTAATGGTAAAGATAGCAGTACTGATTCGGATGACTCTTTGAAAAGTGATGTACCCTTGAAAAAGTATGCAGAGGAAATGGCAAAATCAGGGAACGAATTTGCTTCCGATAAGCCAACCGTTTCAACTGTCGAATTTAAAGAAGAAGAACTGAAAGATAACCACAAAGAAGGTAAAAATAGTAGAAAAACCTTAGGTGTTTGTAATAATGTTGAAAACGTTTACAACGAACACACGGAAGAAGAAATAAGATCTGAACAGTTTATGGAAAGTTTTGGATTCTTTTCTGAACGAAAACCACGCAAATCGAACCTGCTAGCTACAAAGAAAATTTCAGAAACTTTTCACATTATAGCTAATGAAAGTGATGACATTTTTATTGGTACAAAAGATAAATTTCCTAAGAAAGGACATCAGAATGAAAACAAAAAATCAAACGCACAGCCCGTTGAAGAAGAAGACAACACAAAGCCTTGTTCTCAATCTACGATAGCCAAAAAACCGCAAAAAAGAGGGCGTAAGAAAAAAAGCTCAAAAAGCACGGCAACATATTGTTCCATTTGCCAAAAAGAGTTTCGGCGTTCAGACAACTATTTACGACACCAAATGACTTTGTTGCACATATCCAAACTATCCGAATTAGAAATGAAATTTGAAACAGTACCATATCATGAAGAACCCAATTATCTAGTAGCTTACAGGCAACACTTAGAGAGACTTAAAAAATTAAGAGATAAACTAGGGACCGATAAAAAGGGTAAAGGAAAAAATTCACCTCCGGAACCATTTATCCTACCTTCCCTGGCAGAAATAATTAATGCTTCTGATGTTAACAAGTTGAACTTCACATCACCAAATATTTCACGCAGAGGATTAAGCCGCGATGAAGCCTTGTTTTTAGATTGCTGTGAATTATTGAAAGAATCTCACAAAGCTGACAGCTCAAATGTAGATGCTACCCATGTAGTTGGGGAAGAGAAGGAGGAACCTTTCATGGTCAAATCTTATGTTTGTACGTCACATTTAAACAATGATGAAAAATCTTGGCCAAAAAATGAAGGTGATGTTGATTCTATAACTGCTAAAAATATTTTGGAAAGTGAAGAAGTACGCAACCTAGAGAATGATTTAATTTGTGGGTTGAAAGAAGCTGTTTCAAATGCAACTTCATCATTGCCTAAACATCAAAAATCCCCTGAGAAATTTTTAAGCGATGTGGTAGCGGGATCTAAGGAGAGTATATCTAGTCCAAAAAATATAGAAACAACATATTGCAATTTGGATGTCACGGAAGAGAATATGGGAACAAATGATTTGGAGGAAATTAAATTAAACACAACACTAAATGCAAAACTATCAACAAAAGCTGATTCGGTGGATATATTTGAAGATAAATTTGATATAATCAAAAGAAAATGTAGATCTCAGGCTGCAGCTGCTAAGAATGTACAGCCAAACTTAGGAATACAAAAAAGGTAATACTTTTTATAATCTTTCTATGTAGGTATTTACTGTACAAATATAACAAAACAAAAACCGGCCAAGTCCGAGTCGGACTCGCGCACCGAGGGTTCCGTACAAACCTGTAGGTATATAAGTAAAAGAAGTTTGATTTTGTTACAGCTTAAAGGTATTATAGATCTGAGTATTTGATATGAATTTAGTTTAATACATCTACACATTCTTGAGAAAAGGGATAGTAAGTTTAAAACCATTAAAAATATTTTTATTATATGATATAACTAAAAATTTATGCTTTTTGCAATTTTCCCTTTATCTGTGCTATAAGACGTTGCTTCGTACCAAATTTCAAGATTCTGAGTTTACGGGAAGTACCATGTAGGTTTTGATTCCATTGCAAGTATAGAAAACTTGCAGCATAAACTGCTGTATCTTTTGATTGCGTTAGTTTAAAGTTTGATTTTTTCACAGCTCCAGCGGACAGTAGACTTGAGTATTTGTTATGAATTTCAGCTTGATACCTATATAGGCGTTCCTGAAAAAAGGGCCTTGACACGCAGACGAACAACGAAGTGATTCTATAAGGGTTCCGTTTTTTCCTTTTGAGGTTCGGAACCCTAAAAATTAGTTAAATGTCACTTTTTCAAAGTATACTAAATGTAAACTAAGACACATGATTATGTTACATCATTTGAACGTTTTTTAACTAATAGCTTTCCTTGTACTAAATCGCCACCATTTTCTTTCAAAGTATAAATATACAGGCGCGCGCCGTCCCTGTACACCAAAAAGTCACACATGCTTTATTAAAAAAAAAAATCCGAAAGATAGCAGAAGTGCCAATGAGAGTTTTTGCATTGTCCTCTCACTGAATTTTAATCTTTCAAAGTTGACTTTACCAGTAATTTAACACAGCTATTATTTATAAAGTTTTGTTTGATTGCAGTAGCCAAGGAAGAAAGAAATCTGAGAAAAAAGCGAAAACTAAGAAAAGTTCTAAAAAAAATATACAAAGTACAGTCCTTACGAAAGGTGCTTTGAAGGAGTTTGATGGTATTAAAGTATCAATACCCACTTCTGATATCAATATGCCAGCCATCATCACAGCTTTGTCCGAAAATGACCGAACCTCTAAGAAAAAGAAGAAGAATGGTTCAAAGAAGAAAAAAGATAAAGGAGACTTGAGTTTTAGCAGTACTTTAACTTATAGTATACCAGATCATTCCAAAGATAACTCAATAACATCAAAACAAATAGATGTTTATGAGTTTATGGATAATGAAGACACTGATAATATGTTTGACTTTAGAACATCAAAGCGTCTTGACAGGTTTAAAACCACACATAAGGAAACTGGTCATTCTTCTAAAGCAGATCCTGTTGTTATTAAAGATTATGAGGACTCGCAACATTCAAGTGTCAGTGGATCTGATGTAGATGATTTTGTTTATATGTCTGATGATTATTTGTGTAGTGCTGACGAGACTGAAAATAGTTTATTGTCTTGCGAATTAGGAACTATAAGTAAGACGTCTAGTGAGGGTAAGAAAAATGGATGTACCATTAAAAGAAAAGATTCCATAGAGAAGAACGCTGTTATGGGTAAAATATTTAAGCACAATGCCATGCGCAACGATAAAAAGAATTCTTCGAAGGCCAAAGAAACCAAATCCGCTAAGGCTAACCTAGATCAGTTATTTGATAGTTTACTCGAGAACGAGCCTAACTCCTCGATGCTCTTAGACGAGAATGTGACTCTGAAAAAGGACACGCCGGAGAGGGATATGCGCAGCGAGAGTGCGGAGGCAGAAGTGGAAGTGGAGGCAGAAGCAGAAGTGGAAGCGGAGGCAGAGGCAGAGGTGGAGGTGGAGATGGAAGCGGGCGGCGAGGCGTTGGACGAAAGCGAAGCTGGCGTGGCACGGCAGCGCGCGCGCCGCAAGTGCACTGTGGGTAAACAAAATGTGCTAGCCGAGAGTTGGAGCTCTGAGTCTGAGGGCGAGCGCGGCGTGCGGCCCGATAGCGCCGAGTCGACGAGTGCAGCGAGCACAAGCCGGCGCCGCCGCCGTCGCCCGCACGGGCCTGCGCGCCGTGCCCGGCACATAACCTTCAAGGTGGACGATAACGAAAGCAGGGTATCTAGTAGTGTAGGGGTAGCGAGCACTCGCCGCGACAAACGATCGCGCTCCGAGCTCGCGTACTACTGGTCTTCGGCTGAGGAAGAGGAGGAGTCGCACACGCTCGTGGAGCAGCACGGTTGGATCGTCGGCGATAGTCATAAGAAGCTAGTTACGATGTTGGCGCACGCCAAAGGCCGCAAACGCGACGACAGGCGACACTTAGTGGAGTAAACATAGCTTTATAGGATAATATTGCTACATTACTGTAAATATAATGTAAATAACACTTTAGTCCTGTATGAAAATGCCATATTTGTGATGGCATTTTGACCAGAAACCTTATATGGCAGAATTTTATTGAGTTTAAATTACCTATGTACATATTATATACCTTTTATAAGATATTTAGTTTAATGTACTAGCCTAAATGCTGTGAGGATTGATTATGGACTTTATTTAGGTTAACAATTACTATTAATGGTAAAGCGGTAAAAACCATTTCAACTGTTTATCTATTATATGTATAGATATATATGAATCTAAGGTTGCTGATTTAGTTTTTGTAAATATTTGTATGGTTTTTTTAGTCTTACACATCTTTATTTTGCTATATGTTGAATATGCATGAGATTGCATGTTAGATGTTCTTGCATAAGGAAAATTCATATTACTATTATCGTATTCATACTAATCTGCTATCATGAATGTTATTTATATCCCACTTTCTTTTAGTTCTATGAGGCAACATTTTCATTTTCACAATGTATTTATCTTATAAATGTGTATGATTTTTTTTCTGTACTACCATTTTCTCTTGTGAGGTGTCAGTGTGATAATAGAATTTCATTGTTAATATTCTACAAGTGAATGTTGTGTTTATCATTATTCATATGTGTTCAAACTAGTAATATTGACATGAGATCATATCACGTTATATTTTCGTTTAATTTTAATAGATGATTACTATTATTTACCTTATTATGAGCAAACGAAAACCATTAAAATTTATTTAAATGGTTCAATTCATGCCCTCATAGTTGGACCTTAATTTATTTGTAGTGTTCAATCATTAGAGAATCATGTTAACGGCCAGAAATTAAATTACATAGAATTAGGTAAGATCATTTTTTTTAACACAACGTTTTTGTTTGTTACTGAAAAACCGTATTGTTTTAAATTACAAAAATAAAATATTTATTTATTTTGAACAAAAATTTTGATAGAAAACAAAAATTTTATGTTCAAAAAATGGTCTTACCCAATTACAAATGAAATCAATTTAACTAGAAGAGCAATCAGTAATTAGAATGGCGTAATGGAAAACGGCACAATGTGCAAACAATATGTTCCAGTTGATTTTGGACAACTTTTTAGCATGCTTTTCATTACAGTACATTTTTTTATGTTGCATTATCAAGACATCGCCTAAGGAATTTTTTTGTAAATAATTTGGGATATTTTGACTGATTGATTATAATCATAAACAAATGTAAGACCCCAGGGGCTGATAGGCATAATATGGTATTAGTGTTATAGATTGGATATGAAATTTATTTTTTCTTTGTTATTTAGATAGAAAATTTTTTATATTTTATTTTATCGTCTGTAAAAAATTGTAATTCGCTTTTACGTTGATCGAGAAATAGAAAAATGTGTTGAGTTTACAATATGAAGTAATCAGTAATCTAGTCTGTTGTGACAACATATTACAAATAGTTTTTGTGCGCTCAATCCCTTGTCAGCCACATTACTTTGATTATATCCAGAGTAGTGTTCCATTTTCTTATTCTTATTTAGAAAAACACAAGTGTGGTGAACTTGTGTGTATCGGATATTATTGCGTTTCAATCATTGATATAACTTTAATTCTTAAATAAAGCTCAATGTTAAAATGGTTTTTTTTTAATTTAAAGTTCAATAGCAACTCTTCATACAGGTTCTGGACTTGGCAGTTTTTTTATGACGTACAGTGATCACATTTACATACTATTTAAGTATACTATTTACTAAAATATTTGAAATGTTTTGAACTTGTAACTTGTACCCGTAGATGTAATATCTATGACTGACCGATTGGGCGAGTGGTTAGAGACCTTAACTGCGGAGCCAAGGGTCGCGGGTTCGATTACCGCCCGGGACGAATATTTGTGTGTATGAACATGTCTATTTGTTCCGTGTCTGGGCATAAAATATCTATATATTATAAAGAATTTTTAAGTATGTATATCAGTTGCTTAGTACTCATGATACAAACTATAGTTTGGGACTAGATGGCGCTGTGTGCCATGTCCGAAATATTATTATCTATAAGTCATAGATAAGGCTAAAAACTAATAGATACAAAATGAATTTTACGCGAAGTCGCCAGTCTAAACCTGCAGTACGCAGCGGTCTAAAATTATATTTATGTTATGTCTGTGATTATATTGTGTCTCTATGTATCACAAAATTACGTCTTAAGTAATACTTGAATAAGAATTTTGGCGACTCATTTGGGGTTGGTTATCCTAAGCGATTCAATTAAGGAATTTAAATAGTTGCGAGTTCCATAATCCGTAAGTGAAGTATTTTGAAGCATTTACCATAGATGTAGGAAAATACCTCGACGAGAGTTATGTTCTACTAGTGTAGTACTCGTATGTATTTCTTTCGCACGCTCTGTACCTTGAACGGATGGACTTGCTGGATTTTAACAAATTTTAATAAGGTTTTGTGAAATTCCTTTTAATTCGAGTGATATCACTACATTGACATTATAAAACAGAGATTTATTTTCGATAACGTGCAAGAAACAATGTTTCCAATAATTGTGATGAGAATGGATCAGGTAAGTAAAAATATTTTTTTTTATGTAGGTATATTTATAAATTGTGTTATTTTACCAAACGTACATTATTTAGCTGTCACTCAATAGCTGTCACCTACAAAATAACCCTAATTAGTTTATCAAACCTTAGAATATGGCCCTCGTAGGGTCTAATCCAAACTTTATGATGAAAACAAATGACAAAATATCGTATTTACATTAATAGGTATGTACTACGCGGATAAGATGCTATTAAGATTGGACGTTCGATAGTTGAGCTGCATTGTAGCGACAGTGTGCCCATTTTCAGCAAATTTTTACTATTTGGTAGTTTTAAGACTTGAAATAAAAATTATAAGTAGCATAATGGTTTTCAAAAAATCAAATGATAATTTCGTATTTTTTATTTTATTTATTTATTTTTTTTTTTGATAGAATTTTGTAAAAGTATCCCAACATTTTTTTTCTTTCAATTTATATTATTTCTTTCTGTCTTTATTTTTTCTGATTTTTAACAATAATATACATACTATATTCGTATTTTGATGCACTTAGACAATGGCAACTCTCTATTTGCTGACACGTTAGGTTAAATATGATAAATTGAATATTATATATCTGGTTTAAGAGGTTCAAGAGATATTTTCAAAAAATCTACTGTCATCTAAAGTATTACCATATTAATAGTTTTCCCGTCAGATCTAAAGGATGGCGATGATTATGAAAAACGGGAAAAAACATTGTTATAAACGGCTAACGGATTTTTTTTGACATGAAGGGAAGCAAAATATATTTAAAAAAAAAATTGTATCGTTACAATTTTATATGTACCTATACAACCTGCACCTTCATTAATTTATTTCGTGTGTAATTTTATTGTTTAAAAATTACTCAACATTAATTTGATTTGACTGACGTTTTTTTATCTCTAAGACTTCGTGCTTGGCCCTGTTGAAGCCGCTTGTTACAAGAAAATCTAACACGAATATATCAAATCTAATACAAAACAGGTGTTTAAACATTATTAGTTATTAATGTTATTATCAATGACTGACCAGTTGGCCGAGTTGTTAGGGATTCTAACTGCGCAGCTAAGAGTTACGGGGTCGATTCCCGCTCTGGTCAAATATTTGTGTGCATGACCATGTACATTTGTTTAGTGTCTGGGTGTAAAAAGTATCTATATATGTATGTATTATACAAAAATAATATTCATTCTTATTATTATTTACGCAAAGAAATATTTTAGTTTGTTTTTATGTATTTATATTCTTTATTTTTTTAAATATTTGCAGAATTCAAAATAAAATACATTAAAAATACTCCAAGTAGGATGAATATATGTCACATTTAAATCTAATACATATGTTCGACGCAACAAGGTAATACGACACACCAAGACAAAAAAATATGTACGCGTATGTTCTGGTACCCGTGCAAAGCCTGGAAAGGTCGCTACTTAAAATTATAAATAAAAATACGCTATTTCAGGTTTTTTTTCAAATGTAAAGGTCGTTTGATTTCTATAATTCTAAAAGGGTAACACTCAAATTCTGTCACTAGTGCTCAGATCCAAAACGCCTAATCTTAATAGCATCTTAACCTGGTAATATTATAAACGTATTTAAACGGTTTTGATGACATTAATATTTCCTTCACATTTAACATATGAAAGGTTACAAACAAACACCATTTATTTTAATCTATTACGTAAAATTATGATCATAGTAATGTATATATATGGGTAAAAATGTCAACGCTTTAAGAACTACCCTTAGCAGCTTCTGTTGGTGCAGATGTGGGAACTGCTCTTTGCGCTTCTTGCTTGTTAGTACACTTGGCTATAATTATAAGTACTATTCCCAAATACAAGACAAGAGCTGTAATAGCCATAAGTGTAGGTCGTAGTATTGCTACCAATCTAAGTGGATGTAATAATCTCGATGAAATCTCGTCGACTAACTCATCTGGTAACTGCATCGCCTGAAAAATAAGTTTTCGATTAGTTTTCTTTTTTTGGTCCAAATCCGTTCAAAGATAATTTTTTTAGT
>OX453243.1:8339108-8690318 GCA_949709985.1 Luffia ferchaultella | reverse complement strand
CAGACAAAGTGCCACAGTGGCCTTGAACGTGCCTTTGCAGTCCCTGTACAAATGTGTAGTCCACGCAGGCGAAGTCGCAGGCAGAAACTTAGTGAAAATATATAAATACACCGACCACCTTCTCGTTTTATCACTTAAAGGTAATTTAAATGTAATAAAAAATATAGTCACATTGTTCTTGAGATATAAACCAAATAGGTACCTAACCCCCACAACCATGCCACAATGCCACAACCTTATTTTAAGTGTAGGGCATACACTAAATAAAATCCTACAAAATAAACACTTTATTAGAAGTTTAATCAAAAATAAGTGCCTAACTAATACTATTTCTGGATAAATATGTTTTATAACGACATCTACATCTAGAATCAAGGAATTTATTCAGAGATAAATCGTGGCACTTTAAGTTTTGTGGGCAAAGCAAGTTGCCTATGTTTAGAAAATGTGACGTACTTCAGGTACCTCGGGTGACCATCATCGAGGATAATTTAGTAAAAATGAAAACGTAAAGAATTACAATGTTGAATGCCCCTAATATCAGTGTGCGGTAATACGTACTTCCTCGATCCAAAATATTGGAACCAACGTCGTCCGAAGGTTCTGTGTATTTGTTATTGCGGTTATTGGCCGAGAGAATATATTGAACTGGACACGCTTAGCGCCACGCAATACAGTGCCTGTATTCTGCAATATAATAAAAGATGAGTATGTTTCACGAAAAAAAAAAAATTAATACAAACTATATCCATACACATCCTCGTTGTGAATCATCGGCAAAAGTTTAGAAATTTTGTCGATGGTTTCGCTTTTTTGCTCTCGTTGCAGCGGCGCTTTTAACTTTAAGCCAAGATGGAAACATAAAGGCATCTCTTCACCATCAGCTATGATAGCTTATATAGCGTTATGGTTTATCGTGATTGCAATTATCGTTGTACCATTCACACAATGGCCATTCATCGTTTACTTACTTTACAGCGGACGACCGCTTAGCCTAGTGGGCAGCAACCCTGCCTGCGAAGCTGGAGGTCCCGGGTTCGAATCCCAGATCGGGTCAGTATTTATATGATGAATATTAATACTGGCACCGGGTCTTGGTTGTTATATGTATGTGTTGTCTTCGCTTGGTACCCAAAATACAAGCTAATGCTTAGTTTGGGACCTAGGCGTTGTTGTGATTGTGTGTGTTATTATTATTATATTACTTTACGGCAATCTCGCGGTTGATGATGGACTTCGAGGTGTTTGGGCAACCTCTATTTATCTCTTTAATACATATAGACATTATGTAAAAACTTAAATTAGTTAAAGAGAAGTGATAAAAAGAAGATAATGGATGTAAGTATACGGAGCAGTATTGTCTCATCTATATAAGTGTTATAAGCACGGCTACATGAGTTCGAAGTGGTTTAACATGTCGACACAAGATTCGTACGGACAGCCCCTCCAGCGGTACCTAGAAGAACTGAAATTGACATACAAATCTTTTACGAGTCGCTACACGACAAATCGACAGTCGACACGTTAATCCACTTAGAACTCATGATAGTCGTGCAGTATAGCGATAAATCGCGTAGTAAGCGACGACGGGCCAACAACGTGTAGACGTGAACTAGGCGCAATTCCCTTTACACGACGGTAATTGTCGATTATGGCCGATGGTGAACAAGAGCCAAAGAAATTATTATTGATCACAGCTCGAAAAAATATACATTTTATTGGACTACCATAAAGGTCGTTTACTGTGAAATCTGATTTATTCATTTTTAGAAAGGAGATAAGTTTTCGCCCTACCTACTGATAACTATAGAGAGTGTTGCAGCTGTAACTTGTTGGCAAATTATTGCAATAACTAATTTTACATACTACCTAGTACTTGTTACAGAAATTAGGATTAGGTTTTCAAACCTTTATTACTGGATTTGAACTTTAGTTAAGAAGTTTAGACTTCACAGTCACAGAGTAACGATGTCGGCGGAGCGTGTTTTATTTTACTGTTTTGTAACATAAAACACATTGTCAAATAACACAAAACTCATCAAACTCACGTCACGACAGGAATCGAACCCGTAGCTATTATATATATACCTATTCGTTATTTAAAGAAAACACGTCGTTTTATATTTTTTATACGAGGCCCATTGCCACGGGTTGGTACCCGTGATAATGGGGAAACAAAAGTATAACAGCTAAGCTACAGTCTAGTTTAGTTATAGAAGTAGGAACTATAACATAATAGATTAGAACGAGCGCTATTGAACTGAATAATTAAGACGACCCGTAAGCCGCAAATGCGGGGGAAAGTATCAGAAGAAGTGTATAGGAGGGGTCAATACGTATAGTGACAGCAATTCACGGGAAGGGGAAATGAAGTGTAAGAGTTATCTGCCCCGTTTTTCATCATTTTTCGTTATTAAAATTAATATTGTACCGGACCTCTTACAAGTGCTGCTGCCTAACGTGGTGCGTCAACTATACTGTGACTCGTAATGTGTGTTCTATACGTTCTAGTGTCTACCTTATATTATTTCTACTGCTATGAGTCTGGCTGGATGGAGATAGCTTAATAATAACCCAGGCTGTTATGGAGGTTAAAAAATAAAAAATACTTACAGGCTCCAAATCAACGAAAATTCTGTGCTTGTCTAGCACAGGAGTTACACCAACTACTCCGTTCGAATATTCAAAATCAGCGAATAAAAAGTGAGGATACGTAAGAACGGCGAAGGACTCTGAAAATAAAATGATATTTTATAATTAAAAATATCCTATCGCTAGGTTCGCGCACAACGCGGAACTTTAAAGCCGATTTTCACACGCACGGTAGTTTATTCGGGTGTGATGAGCGAAGAAGGATTCCCTATCACGCTATTAGTTAATATGATCACACTTGATACCACTGAACAAACCTTTTCAGATAAACCACTGCAAAAGTGAAAATCAGCGCTCTGCCTGTACCTGGCTTTTAAACAAGGTACGTCAAGTTTTTCTTCTATGTAACTGCTATACCTTTAATGTGTCTGCTAGCGATTTTGTAAACGACTTGTTAAGTTTAATACATTAGCACAAACAAGCAAGAGCGTACCCACATAAGAATTTGTGTGGCAGTAAATTCATGAAGAACGCTCTTAAATGTATTTTTTTATTTTCGTAATCACATTTCAAAGTTTAAAGTAAAACGTTAAGTGCTACTATAAAAAATCAACATCTTTATAGATTTCAAATGATATTATTTTAATAAATCTGAGGCATTTATCGAAATCCCTGAAACTTATGGAAAACAAGGTTTCCCGAAAAATGCTTAGAAACTATTGCGTCAACCCATACTGTCAAATGAAATCTTTAATAAGTGATACCTAATTTGTTATAATAATGTTTTATTAACTTAACACAGAAAAGTGACCAGGAGCAACCATACAAAAAAATAATTCATCAAATTGATGCCAATATATATATGGCTATTTGATGATTAATTTTTTTTGTATGGTTGCTCCTGGCCACGTTAAGTTTGTATTTAGAATTTGTAATGGATTCAAAATAATTTCACTGTAGCATTCATCTGCACTATACCATTGAATATAAAAAAAAATTACAAAATAAAAACCGACTTCAAAACTTTGTTTATATGTACAAATCGAAACTAAAAAGGTATTGTTTATAAAATCGGCGCTAAGCCATTTATTTTATATTAATTGTTCTGTATTTGTCATAGTTATAAATATAACCATTATTTAAACTGTATTATCTGGTATGTGTCCTTTTCACTTAACTTGAGTTTAAGTTTGTTTATACAAAGTTTTGAAGTAGGTTTTATTTTTATTCTTCAAATTTATTTCATTTTTTAATTCTTTTTATTTAATTATATTATAATATATTAATTATTTAATAGTGTTATATTTCATTTTTATTTTTATAATTAATTTAATAGCGTTAAATTAAATTTGAAATAATAATTAAATAATTTAATAACGAACAGTTTCATTTTTAACCGCCTTCAAAAACGAAGAGGTTCGCGTTCCTCTCGTTTTTGAAGGCGGTCAAAAATGAAACTGTTCGTTGGTTATTCTTTCACAATAGATATAAAAACGGATATTCTGTAGTTTGGCAAAAAATTAGGTAGGTACTTTATGACCTCAAATATCATAATGCCTAGAACTGTAGCAGATTACAGACCAGTGGTCGCCGCTGTTTAAAAATTTTTATTTCGTGCATTCTATTGATGTTGTTGCTACGTGTTACATTTCGCGTTTCCATTTTACACGACACACTACCATCGTTTTTTCGCTAGGGAACGTCCTATTAGACCTTTGCAGTCTTACTGTACGTGAACATAGACGTTGAGTGAAGTCATCTGTTTCCAAGGCTGGCGCATGTAAACCTGTGCATTATTTTCAACTTTGTATAAAGTTATTGTACTTGCATCTTACTTATATATTATAAACAGAAACCAGTCAAGACAAGTGAGTCTATTCCCGCGACGCAACTAACTTAGCAACGAACAACTTACGCACGATAAAAATAATTGCTTATACATATATTATCTATACAAATCAATAAAATTGAAGTGTTCTGGCTATTGAAGTGAAAACTTCTTTAGCACCGTCGTGATTTGAAAGTCGATGAAACGAAAAAGCAACAGTAAAAAGGGACACACACATAAGATTTAACGTGGGAGAAAATGAGATAGGAAGCATAATACAGTGTTTCTTACGTTCGTGGTTCTCTTTGTGCTCTGCTTTGTACCCCCTCCACTCGTGTTTACCAAGGCACAGTGAGAGTGTGCTTGGGCCTCAGCGTTGTACGTGTGTTAATACGTGTTTGTGCGCGCATGCGTAGTACAAAGCTTGAGAAAAGGCCATAAGTCTTGATTCTGCTCCTCATCTCGAATCTCGATTTCGATTATGATCAACCCTAATTTCACACTCATTATGAGACATATTAGTTCACCAACTTCAGATAATATAGTTTAGACAGCGTAAGAAGGAGTGAAGAAAGAGCCCATTGCAATAAATAGTTTTTTTTCCGGTTAGCCATCAGGCCCGAACGTAGAATTTTTCATACAATCGTACTTAATCGTGAATTCGCGATAAATTTAGAAAATAACAGAACCGATTTCAACGAAATTTATGTAATTATTAGTCGTAACCCTGGGTAGGTATACTCTAAGATGCCATGCACGCTTTGTTATCTAGGGAATAGACAGGGAACGATTTTCGAAATAATTTTTCAGGATAGGTTGCAAATCGAGATCTAAATAGTATAAATCTTTAGTACACGCAGGCGAAGCCGTGGGCTAGTTCCTTCCAAATTATATATATTACCTTACAACCTTACCTTATTATTATTACCTTGAAACCTTGCGGGATGATCTACTTAATGAAGAGAACATAGGAATTCGTTAATTGGAATCTCGAGTTATAAACAGACACACAGAATTTGTATGTAGAGAGACCATCACAATTTATTTAGTAAGTCTGGGCAAATTCACGAAATTTCTAGAAAAATAAATACTATACCTAACATGGATAGTTTTAGATAAGTTAGAAAAACCCATCAATTCCAAAAGAGTCAACATTCGAAAAATGAAATGAAAATCTTAAAAGAATATCAAGTTTGCATTGTACCCCACTGATCGAAAATGGTCTTGATTTTTAACACGCTTTTATTAGGTCGACCTGAAGCGAATTTAACCCACTTCCAATTATCTTATCGTCATGAAAATTGGTAGATGTATGTAATTCTTTTTCTTGATGGATACAATCAGAAACACTGAAATCCGTCAAAGAACTAAAGTTGTCGACATAGCCGAAGCGATCAGCAAGCTGAAGTGGCAATGGGCCGGTCACATTTGCCGTAGAACTGATAACCGATGGGGTAGACGAGTTCTCGAATGGAGGCCACGTACCGGAAAACGAAGCGTTGGACGCCCCCCGTCCAGGTGGACAGATGACCTGAATCACCATACCGGGGGTAGTTGGATGGGAAAGGCGGAGGACCGTGTGTGGTGGCGAGCCTTGGGAGACGCCTATATCCTGCAGTGGAGAGACACGCGCTGATGATGATGATGATGTAATTCTGATGACAATACAAGAATATGGTACTGTCCACCTGATCTCATGATGGAGCCGGAAGGTAGGAACTGGAACTTCGTGATGGCACATCGTATCATAACCGTGTTATGGCTTGTTAGAAAGGTCTTGTAGTGAACTTTGACCATGATTAAGTTTCAAGATCTGATGATGGAGCCGGAAGGTAGGAACTGGAACTCCGCAACGCCACATCGTATCAAAACCGTGTTTGGGCTTGTTAGAAAGGTCTTACAGTGAACTTTGACCATAATGGCTTGATATCAGTTGTTATAAATCTTTCATTGGACCCCATGCTTTTTTACAATAAAATTAATTTTCTCGGTGATCACTTTATACATATACTTAAAATTATTTTCTGCTTTTTAGTTCGATTTGCTATTAAAGCGTGTTTTTTAGTTTTTTTATACAAAGCTCTTTCATAGACTGTAGGCAGTCAAGCTAAGTGCCCTTACAACTATAAAAAATAAAAAGAAAATTTTAACTTTACCCGATATACCTTCTTACCGTGTTCATATGATCTTTACCGTGAAGTTAAGTAACTCACTGAGTTCTCAAGTGAGTGCTCATATTTCAATAAGTATTTAAAATAAAAAAAAAAAAAAAATAAAAAAAAAAAATTTTTAATATTAAATCGATGAAAGTCTCAAGGCAAGGCATTAAATGACGATTGCGTGAACATACCTAGGTCATTGCAATCAATGAAAATGACGCTGGCCCTTTTGCAGTCCTGTAATATTTACATTTTCGGATGCGTTAGATACTAACAGAAAATACACTGCCATTGTGGTAAGCCCGTAAACTATAGTGTTGATCGGTGCGAAATATTATTCCGAGAACCCAAACTCGTGGTTGCGCAGATTTTTTCGAATTTATTAGAAAGAAGTAAACATCGTATTTTATGAGCTTGATTGTTTTGCGTCGTTATGGTTAACAGCGGCGATAATAATATATTTTATGTTAATTTTATGGTTAATTTATTCAAAAATTCTACTACATCACGTGCGCGATATATAAACATAAATATTCGAATATTCTGTCTATACCATTTCAACCACAGCTTTCTAGGGCTCGAATCGATATTCTGACGCTCTGACAATTTGGGTTACGTTATTCTATTCCTCAGAGATTCGAGACACGAAACCATTTACTGATTCCTCTGTATTAATATTAATAAAATATTAAGTAGTCGAGCAATAAATAACTTTAATGACAATCAAAACTGCTTCGTTTGTTTAAAAAAATCACGATTATTTTTTATTGCCTATTACGGTGGATATATAACAAAGAAGATTTATTCCATGTTCACGATTATAAAACCACAATTTTATTTATTATTCCACGGCGACTCTTCAAACAGATTAAGAAATGCATGACCGGTCTGTGATCACACATCGGCACATCAATAAATTATGTCGACAAAAACTAAGTATAAAATTGTTATTTTAAGTTAATATATGTTGAATATATCATACGATTTTATGCAAATTCCATGTTGACATTTGAGGACATCAATATAAAGTATATACAAATGTCATTCCTTGAGTTATTTATGCTTCCTGTTCTGAAAACGATAGTGATTAAACAGTTTCTACTAAATTCTTAAACTAATTTAATACGCCTTATTGACTACTAATAGTCTAGGATCATCATAAAATTATGTAGGGGTAGGTATGATAAGGGTTGGATTGTATTAATTGGTCAAATTGGGAGAGGATTAAAAACTCTCAATCACGCCATTTTATGCTGTTCGTTTTGTACACAAAAGTGTCTCGTTTTGTCGCACCCGAACATATACTTCACCTGAGGGGAGATTGACAATCGTGTTTTCATACTACAACATATATACCTATTTTGTACCTACTACTGCCTTCAGAGAGCGCGGCGCAAAAACTGTCATAGCTCCATTGTATTTATTTACAAAATCCTCTTTTTGCCATTATAACTGTAATAAGAATTTCTGATAATGATATAAGCAGTTTGGGATCGCACCACAGAAAACCTTATGTCATAAGCTACATAGGAAACAACCTTTATCAAGCACTCTTGTATTGTAATATCTGTCTGTACCACAAATTGATTCATACAGGCGAAGCGCCATCGAGTTTGCGCCGTTCTCCACATATTAAATCATTTTTATTTCATATTTATTAATCACAATAATTTTTCGATTAATAAAAAAATTGTATGCGTGGAAAGTTCCGTTTCGGTCCGAACTCAGGGGACATCATCTGACAATATAAAACTATTACATGTGAAAAGAGCTACCACAGGCGAAAAAAAATTGTCCGTCGTTCGAAGTTAGCTTGGAAGATAGCGAGGTCGGACCATACTTACAAGCTGAAAATCTTGCCGGCTGTTTTTTTCTTGCACTGTACGTACCCTTTCGTATGTGTGTGATTGGAATATTGAAAATTATCACATGTTTACACATCAATAAAATCTGATAAATTTCAATTTTATTAAATTTTGTATGAGTGTGTAATATTTTATATACATTTTTTCTTGATTAGTTACGGTTTTTACCTGTTTTAATCACTAAAAAAACCACACCTCAATCCCATTTAGAGTTTAATGTTAACAAAATTTTACTCCTCTAAAATTATTTACATTAAAAAAAATATTGAAAAGTACATTTTTTTTCTTCATTATTTATTTTTGTCATAAAATATCCCAAAAAAGGACAACACGAAAAAAATAATTTTAAATTATCATAAACTCTATGGGATTTGTTTTTCGTCTTCCCATGAAAAAAATACAGATTTCGCGCTTCTCGCTATTATCGGAGGACATTGAAAATTAACATCAAAAATAAAATAAATTATAACAATTTTTGTCAAACAATTTTATTAACTTTTTCCAAGAAATTATGGACCAATTTTCAAAAATTTGGTAACATACGATGCCCTACGAGCTCCTGCATCTTTTGACACTGCTGCCTGTCGTCTACTTTTATAACTTTCTGAAATATAGCCGAATCTCACTCTTCGGGGTAACTGATCTGATAATCATTTAATGAAAAAGCACTTGCCCAGCCCACAGTTTTCGATCAATTCCAAAATTTCTTTTTCCAAACGGTAGACGATTAAATATACATACCTATTTATGTAGTATAAATAGGTGACGTATATGTACGTAAAAAAATATCGAATACCTTAATGGTTATTGAGAAATGTGACTTGAAAAAATAGTGTTTTCCTATTTTCAGATCCCAAAGCCTTAATAACTTTTCCCAATACAGCTGGACTTTTAAAAAAAGAATAAAGCTAAATAAACTAAAGAATATAATATTCTGCTTATATAAAAATTAAGAAATTCGCAAAAGCTATGAAAGATCCAGTTTAAATTGTACTTTTGAATTACCGAAGTACATTTAATTTTTTTATTATTTTTGTGTTTAGAATTTCAATAAATTTTTCTCTATGTTAGTTTCAAATGAATAAATCTATTAATTTTTGTAGTGAAAAGACTATTTCCGGAAAAAATCTTCTTACTACGCAATGACTTCAGAGTTCATTATTTTATTGAAATATCCGTTGCAGTTTTTCTTATTTTTTATCTTACATAAATTTGTTCTAACCAGAACGTGTTTTTAGGGTTCCGTAGCCAAATGGCAAAAAAGGAACCCTTATAGTTTCGCCATGTCCGTCCGTCTGTCTGTCTGTCTGTCTGTTGTTTTAAACAATTTTTTTTATTTAAGCCAACAGTTGTTGAGATATGCACTCCTGAAGTCTTCATTTTTGTTAGAGTCATGTCCCCCCCCCATTACCAGCTAAACCGTTGTTTTTGGATATGTGGAAAAAATTTATGACAGCAGTGGATATGTGGAAAAATGGAGCGAACAAAATACGTCATTTTATAGATATGGTAAACATTAGACTGGCTGGACATTCGTTTGCCCTTTGTTCTTGAACATTCCATGCTCTATGAGCGTTATATTCACGACGAAAACTTAGTACACTATAATATTTTATAAACTCATAAATGATTCACAATAAACGTGTTTTCATTATAAGTTCGTATAACAATTATTTTGTCATTTAATAAATAAATATGAGATTTTGAGTTTTTCATCAGATGTACACCGAAGTTTTGTTAAAAACGTAAATAATTTTGATCGATAACTTATACCAAATAATATTAAATCAGACGAGTGAAAGTTTCGGTAAAAGCTAGCTAGTTATAAAAAAAAACTTATCTATTTATTGTATATACATTTACAAAAGGAAAAAAAACAGAATAAACGTAAACTGTATATAGTTTTTCCGTATACCGTTATTCATTATTAATGAACAACAACAACAACAACACTTATACAGGTATATAGATATAGGTAAAAGATTATCGAGCAACTGTAATGTTAATAAAAATACAATAATGATTGGAATATTTAGCAATGTTGGCTTGATGTCTTTACGTCGCAAACCTATTGCGCCGATACTGAGTGACTTAGCGCGCTTACATATTTATAGGATATTTTTACACGTTCCGTAAAGTTTCCAAATCAAAACCTTTTTTTAACCGGGCGGATACAGATGTTTGTTTTGCATTCTACACCACGAGAACCTTATTAGGTAGTCTTACTGGAATGTTTGTCTGTCAGACGCTGAAAAGCTTTTGGACTAAATTGGAGATTTTGACTTGCAATTTTTGTTAACTCAGTATGTGAAATTCGTTCCACGTGTCTTTAAAAAAAGATAAACGGTAAAAAGCGATTTCTTCAATCAACACTATTTCTACGTTTTAAGACATATTGTGTTAAACCAACAAATCATTTTCTTGGTTTAAAGCAGGTAAGGAAAATTGAGGGAGTGGCAGTCATATCGACGAAAATAACAACAAACTCGGGACAGGTATATTTGGGTGTACGGTCACCTTACTTTACCCCCCGCATTATGAACTGCCATATCGTATCGTCCACATGGATAATCTCTTGGCAACCGGAATCATTAATATTTTATTCACACTATTAGCGAAAAAATAATATAAATTAATTCAAATGATAAAGTGCCTTTAGTAACGAAATAATGTCGTATTCGCGTAATGTGGGGTAATGCATATTTCTAAGATTTTATTATACATTCAGGTGTCATTAACAAATTAAGGAAATAAGTTAGTTATTCGCTTTGCAAAAACAAAAGAACAAATAAATAGTTTCCCTTATATGCCGATTGAGTTTCAAACTCAGAACGTTCCTTGTTCTGAGAATTACGTATACCAAACATTAGTAAATGTTTTGATTGTAAATATTACGTCATAATGAATATAAGCATCAATGACCACAAGTGTTAATTTATTTAAACATTCAATGTCATAATATTGACTAACCTTTTGTCCAGTGGTTGGGGACGCCGACTATAGATCCAAAGTTCGCGGGTTCGATTCCCGCCCGGGACAAATATTTGTAAACATAAACATATTTATTTATTCCGTGTTTGGGTGTAAAATATATACGGGTACATATGTGTGTAGTAAGTATATCAGTTGAGTATGTATATCAGTTGTCTAGTACCCACAGCATGGGCACCTGCCTATAAAAACTAGGTCACAACAATTAGGGTATAATGAAAAACACACAACACTTTTTCACAACACCCAAGCTGTAAATTTGAACATTTTATTTAAGTTACAAAATAAACACTGTGTCACTTAAATATAAATGCACAATAATGTAAGGACTATTTGTTTATTTAATAATAATATGCACACAGCCGTAAAATCTATTACGACACACGGAAAAACTGCCGCTGTATGCAAGCCGACTTCTATTCTTGTTAAGTTGTTTAACATGGTTATAGATTGTTATAGAGGCATTTATTTACATTAATTATACAAACATATTAAATATACTGATATTAATAATTAACTTACTGTTGAACGAAAATCAATACGGTAAAAGTAACAGCTCGCAGATTCAGCGTGTGCATAGTACATACATGAATTAGATACTTCGACATTTTCATTTAGGTACATTTGTTTCTTGCCTGAAATGGTTTCTAACTGCTCCCCATGGATACTTTTGTTGTTCTATGCGTTGACTGTTCGGAATCGGTGTGGTACCAATTATATTTACTTTGTATCGTGCTCCTGTGAATGGCGGGAAACTGTATGTTGACAGCGTTGGTCTTCTCGTGTTCAAATATAAATCGAATATATTCGTCTCTGTGGTAGATCGAGGATAACTTCTCATATTTTCGCTTCTCCTATTCGAAAACGCTGCTCGAGGAGTTGTCTTTGGTGTAGTTTGTGTTGGAAACCTTGGCGTGTAGTTGTTTAATAAAAATTTGTTTGTATATGTCGTTGGTACATTGATACTTGTCTTCGAGAATGATGAATTATATCGAATTGCAGTTGGGTAGTTTTGCTTGGTGCTATATTTGAGGTCAGAAAGGTAAAACGGCTTATATGTCGTCGTCGGGGTTGCAAGTGACCGTGAATAATGTTTGGGAGACGATGAATAAAAAGGCTTATATGTTTTAGTCGGGGTTGCAAGTGACTGTGAATAATATTTGGGTGACGAATAATAAAAAGGCTTATGTGTGGTAGTCGGGATTGCAACTGACTGTGAATAATATTTGGGAGACGATGAATATAAAGGCCTATACGTCGTAGTTGGGGTTGCAAGAGACTTTGGGTAATATTTGGGAGACGATGAATACAATGGCTTATATATCTTAGTCGGGGTTGCAAGTGACTGTGAATAATATTCGGGTGACGATGAATAAAAAGGCTTATATGTGGTAGTCGGGATTGCAACTGACTGTGAATAATATTTGGGAGACGATGAATACAAAGGCTTATACGTCGTAGTTGGGGTTGCAAGTGACTTCGGGTAATATTTGGGAGACGATGAATACAAAGGCTTATATGTCTTAGTCGGGGTTGCAAGTGACTGTGAATAATATTTGGAAGACGACGAATACAGAGGTTTAGAAATCGTAGTTGGGTTTGTAAGTGACTGTGAATAATATTTGTGTGACGATGAATGAAAAGGCTTATATGTGGTAGTCGGGAATGCAACTGACTGTGAATAATATTTGGGAGACGATGAATAAAAAGGTTTATGTGTGGTAGTCGGGGTTGAAAGTGACTGTGAATAATATATGGGCGACGATGAATAAAAAGTTTTATGTGTGGTAGCCGGGGTTGGGGTTGTGAGCAACTGTTTGAGAGACGACGAATTGAACGCTTTTTCCGTCGTGATCGGTGTCGCAAGGGTGGGTATCGGATTTTGGGTCTTTTGAAATACTGGTAATTTCAAGGAATCTATATTTTTGACTTTAAAATGTAGCCACGGATATTGTTCTTTCTCATTGACTCCATTTAAATTGAGATTCTGATATGTGTTTCGGACAATCGAGGTTATTTTCAAGTACGAAGGCTTCGGTACGTCTATCCTCAAAGTTTCATTTTCTCTGTCGTAGATGCGAGTGAAAACATGCGATTTATCTACACTCTTCGGTTCGCCGTTGCACTCGGCTAGATATTTCTTGACGTTACCTCGACAATGTTGCGGATAGACAACCCACGCGAGGAATCCATCACCTTGTAGTCTCGTATGTTCCTCGTGGATTTGAAGAGCGCAGCGGACGTCGTCAGATATATCTTCGTCTCGAAACGCCGTGCAAGGTACACCGCAGACTTTACCATTCCCGCACCAGAATAACTCGCTGATTTGTAGTAAACCGTGATCGCCGCTGCCATGGTTTTGGGCAGCTGTATCGAGTCGCGACTCATGGAAAGCAATGCAGACCCACGTTGCGATGTGTTCCTTTGCAATACCTAACGTCCTTAACTCGTCGGCGAGTTCGCAGCGATTGTAAATTCGTGCGTACGCGACCGCAAGAAACACGCACGTGTACAACGTAGTCAACAGCATCGCGACGAGTGAGAAAAAACGTGTCGCGGTTGCTTATTTACAAGCCGGCACCTCCCGCCGTGCCATCGCACCGCCACTCGATCCTGTATTATTTTAAATACATTTTCGAGTTTCAACATACAGGCATTATAAGTAGCGTAAATGATAACTTATCATTCGTTTCGAAGAAAAAAGGTATAATTTAAGAGAGCGATGTTTGAGAGCTCACCGGCCAGATCAACGCCGGGTGGTTCACCTTGGAATAAAAACATCACCGCTGCTACAGATCTCTTTCAATATGCGATTAATAATTAATTAAGCAGTCTTTTGGGTGGCACTTGTAACAGGAAAATTGGAAAAGTTTAAATGTCACTATTTTATATTATTATAGTTTTAACCTAACATTAACTACATTTCTGGCAAACGTTGGTCAGCTTTGTTCGTTGTATATACAGAATTTATGCTTCCGCACTCAGGTCAAGAGGTGAGTTACCAGCCTCACCGAGAACTTATATTAACATAAACTCGTCTGGTTGTTAAAAAAGTTTAATTTTGTATTCATTACAGAGGTAACCTTTTTTATACAAAGTTCTTGTAAGGTATCGTAATCGCAGAGTATGTTCCTATGTTAATTATTTGTACATTATTTATTTATTCAAATGTAAATGTTTAATTTGTAACAAATTATGATTCATTCAGACGAATAGGGATGTCCAAAAATTCTCCAGCGATGATAAACAAATTTATTATGATATTAATTATTACTATGCACTTTGAGAAAGATACATCCACCACACCTACATTGAACCCCTGAATACCAAGTCAAGTGTAATAAAATTAAAATTCGTGGAAATGCTCAGAGGGTGTAAGTACTTCTTTTTTGTCTTTAGAAATATATTGAAACGATCGTCGCAAGGAAAACGTGCAGGGTCATGGAGGTTCCACAGTTTCCGCGTTGCGTCCTATGGAGGTAATATCTTGTATGAAAACTAAGGATAAAAACACCATTACTATACTCACCGCGAAGTAGGCATTCGATTCGGGTGCTACAAAACGAGACACAGTCGTGTGACAAAACGAGACAGCTGTGATTAAACAAGATTGACAGTCTTGATTCTCGTTCGACCTCACCGAACATATCTTACCATATACTCGCTCCTTATAGGGGCCGGCGCAACTTATTGAAGTGATCTTGAATGTTTTAGTAATTATAAATTATTATTACGACAATTAATTCAATACATACCAGTACAAGAATATAGTTCCATTGCACCACGATGTAAGCAACCGTCGGACCGAGTCAAGCCTTGAGTTACGTTCAAACAGAAACAACCGTCGTCGTTGTCAAAGAGCCATTCGTTAACAGCGAAACGATAAGCTTCGATACCTTCGTATTCCACGGTGCTTTGGTAACGAAGTTCTACGGACCTACAAAAAGACAAAATCACACGTCAATAACAAAGGGATATTCACAGTTGTTTGTTGTTAAGTGTTCCAGTTACGAGCAAGCACGGCGAAAGCCAGATCGGGCCCCGGGTGTAAAACATTACGGGGCCCACCCCACCTTACTTTGAAAAAAAAAAAAATTAACCGGGCCCCCGTTTCTTAGTTCGGGCCCTGGTAGTACTACTACCCTTACACCCCCCTATCGTCGGCCTTGGTTACGAGTATAATAATATCAGCAAAGTGTATCAATATGTTAGGACGTTACAGAAGTGACGTTCGACAATCTATTTGTCATGTAAAAGTAAATCACAAAGCACAAATAAACATCTCAGTTTAGCTTCACAGATAAAAAAAAGTTTTTTGCGTATAGACAGCGCTTTCTGTTCAGTTGAGGAGTTGGGTATTATTTTATCTATTTTTATAATTCTGTGACGTATGTACCCCACTGTAACAAATAATTTGATTGTCACTTCACAGGAATCTTTTGATGGTTTTTTTTTAAGTATTTTTGCAATTTAAACCGCACATCTCTATTACTTACAGATATAAGTGACTAAAGTCAACGAACTTCAAAGCCATTACACAAGTTATTTTTCTTCAGATGGTGATCAAATGCAAACGACAACATTCAATCACTGTCATGGCTTGTAAGTCTTATAGATATTTTTAATTCACGCTTCGTTATGCGGTTATAAACCTGTTGATTTATCTATTATTTTATAAATCTATAAGTATGCACTTTGTTCCGCCTATAAGATAATATGTTGGACAACGTAAAACTTTATGAATTAGTATCTAAGCTAAATGACTTAGTTGAATACTGATATTTCAAATAACTTCCGTATTATATACCAGTTGGTAATGTAATGATTTTAATATAATACAGAACCCTATACTTGCGAGTCCGACTCATAATTGACCGGTTTTTTATATACACTCAATTTCATCTCTTTAAGTAAAAATGAAAATAAAATGAATAAATAACGGACATTGACGTTTTTCTCTTCACGAATATTTTCCGTTTCCTGCAGGAACTGAAAGACTTTCGTTTAGATTTTCCTGGAAGCTATGGGTGAATTTCTTGTAACCATATTATATGCCCCATGTGAGATCGCCCGTAAATGTCTACAAACCAGACTGAGATTAAACATCAGATTTTTACGTTTGTCTAATTTTTTTTTTCATTATTATTGTTTTTTTTTGTGTAGGAACTGTTGTTAATTCTGCTTTCTCTTGACATATTGATGCATTTACTAAAACTAGCGGTCGCTCAGCAGTAGAAGTTCGACAGTACTCACTTTTTGAAACCACTAATAATACATGACAGTAAGTCAATTGACAGTATTTGTTACACATATTAGGTAGGTATATATATTTCAGCTTCTGGCTCTCCTTTTGAATATAAACTTTACCTATGCCGAATCTCCTCCGTGCGCGTAGTACCTATGCTTAATAAGGGGTCTAAAGCTTTTCCTTCACGTATTTATATACCTATAGATATATATTATCAATTCAAGTGATTTGATGCTCTATTAAAGTACTAGGTTTATCAAAAATTTGAATATGCAGTTTTGTTTCCTCAAAAATCGAGTTCATGAATCCTTTGAACACTTCGCTATATCTCATAGTTAAGACATTTCACCCTACAGTCCCATCTCAAAAACTCATCCTGTATATAGATTATAGCTTTCTGCACTCCTACTCGCCGCCAATCCGCCAACCCGCATTGGAGTAGCGTGGTGGATTTAAGCTCCAAGCCCCCTCATCTTGAGAGGAGGCCTAAGTCCCTGCAGTGGGGTATAAAAAAGGCTGATTGAATGGAATGGAAACTCCTACTCTACATAAACTATAACTATACCGAATATCACACTCCTCCGTGCGCGTAACTTACAAAGGGGTCTAAAGCTTTTCCTTCACGTATTTATATTAGGGTTAATCAAGGTAAATGGAAACAGGGGTAATTGGAAACGGTACTAATATTTCCTATGGTATGGTGATTTTTGCATTAAAATATATAAAAGAAGATATAGATTGTCATATCAAGTCTGATCCCCTGTTCAAGTAACAGATTTATCAAAAATGTGAATATACGGTGTTGTTTCCTCAAAAATAGAGCTTATGATTTTCTTACTTTATTACTATTCGCTATTTTTCATAGTTTAGAACTTGGCCATACAGTCCCATATCAAAAACTCATCCTGCATATATATTTTAGCTTTCAACACTCTCACTCCACTTAAACGGTAACTATGCCGAAATTTACACTCCTTCGTGCGCGTAGTATGCTTAAAAAGAGGTCTAATGTTTTTTCTTCACGTATTTATATAGGTATAGATTATCAAATCGACTGGTTTGATTTCTTGTTGAAATAAACGATTTTTCAAAAATGTGAATATGCAGTTTTTTTCTATCCAAATCGAGCTCATGACCCTTTTAAACACTTTTCGCTATTTCTCATAGTTTCGGATTTGGCCATACAGTCCCATCTCAAAAACTCATCCTGTATATAGCTTTCTGCGCTCCTACTCCACATCAACTGTAACTATGCCAAATCTCACATTCCTCCGTGCTCGCAAGTGTGCTTAAAAAGGGGTCTAAAGCTTTTCCTTCACGTATTTATAAATATGTAGCAAATGAAAGTCTTTTAGGAACTTACCGACATATATCGGAATTGAATCCATATAAAATGTCATCAGTTTTAACGAAAGGGTGAAAAATTCCTGTGTCCGTACCGTTTAGCATGTTACATACACTGACCGATAGTGTCTCGTTCTGGTCATATTCGGTACCAGTTACATAATTTTCCCCACTGTCATAAGCAGTTTCACCATTCCCGGAACCGTTTTCTCCATTTTCTCCGTTTTCTGTGTCGTCAATGTTGTTGTTGGCCCAAAAACTAAGATATGTACTGTTACTCCAATTATATATATTAGCGAGTTTTCTGTGATCTGTTAGTCCTCTGTCCACTTCATATAGCTCACTTGGTATTCCGTTTTTCTGTCGAAAAGTAAAGATTTAGGTTATCACAGAATAAAAAATTGACGTTTTCATATAATGTTCATTTAATCCTAAATGATTGGATAAACAAAGATAATGCCTGATAAACAATTGACAAATAAACAGTACAATGTGTAACAATCGTTAGGCGTAAAAAGAATAAGTTACAGATACATAATATGTACATTATGATGCAAGTACGGTAAGCTGGATATTACAGTCGAGGGGTTTATAGGTACGAGGCGAACCAGAGTGCTTATAATAAACCGATGACTATAATAGCCAGCTTACTGAGTACGAGCATCATACGATGTTTTTCAATACATTTGCAATTAAAATTATGTATTAACTTCAAATGTAATAATAGCGGGAGCGGGCTGCTTTTTGCGGTTTACGCGTGCCTTACAACCAAAACGCTCGTTTGTGATTGGTCTAAAGTAAAAGTGTCTAGTCCGTAAAACACAACATTACTAACCAAATTTCGATGTCGTAGAGACCGTATTAATAGCAAATGTATTTAATTAATTAATTTATTTTTTAATTCTTTATTTCATCCTTGCCTATGACATAAAATATGAATAAGGACCTAAACTAAATACCCCCGCCCCGGTACGCTAAGCGCTCTTTTGCGCTCGAGCACCGAAAGACTCCGTGCGTCAAGCGCTTTTCGTGTGGGGCCCCGCAGGGTGGCGACCGCCATCCGCGCGTGCTTGATAACTTTATTTTCTGCACTTTAATGTATGAAAAGGTTTTGAGTGTTATATATTGCTGAAACTAGATCAAATTTGCTAAAGAGTTATCTCTATTTCAGATCATTTGGCCTAGAGACAAATACAGCGCTGTTTGTCAAAAAAGAAAAAGCGAAAACGCAAAAAAAAATTATAAACAATTTTACTGTCGTAATTGCGTTTTATTAGTAGTTTTAGCTATGTGTTTACGTTTAAAACATAAAAAAAGATTCCATAAAAAAATCATTAGAAAACAAAACGATAAAAATACCGAATTAAAATGTCGATAGTCCTTCTAGCTAATTCAAATAGCTATTAATTTTATTTTTGTTTTCTTTTATATGGCAAGTATTTTATCCTACCTTCTAAAGAAAAGCGCCTTTTAACCATCTACAATGACGCTGACATCAAAAATTACCGGAGCGCCCACTGTTAAGTAATGTTGCTTAAGCATACTAAATTTTTTAAATTAGTGTTCAATTAAAAAAAAATTGTTAATAATTAGTAGAAGTAATCATGTTTTTTATTATTGTAAAAGTGATTAAGAATTTTTAAAACTTCTTAGTAATTATTAATTGCTTATGTTGATACGAACCGAAAATTTCTTACGTATGGGCGCGTACATAGATTTATACGTTTTGAAAAAAAATCGAAAAGCTAATTTGCGGTCATTATAGAAAGATGTTGGAGCCTAGTTGATGGTAGTCGGAGATGTTGTGGCCTAGTCTAGCGCCTAGCGTGCAACTTTCACGCCTAGGACAGTCTAGGGATTAGACAGACTAGAGTATCTAATTTGGCATCCATAGTAAAATTACGTTGACACGGGGAATCCTTGATATACACCTAAATTAAAAACTTCAGGTAAGCAGGTGGCGCAAATTAATGGTTACATAATATGATTTTTACATATATTGTAAATATGAATTTATTTTAGACGAACAAGAATTCCTCCATGGATACATATCGGCTTTTATGCTGTCACAGGCGCGTGTAATGTATAGTTCTTAGTAATTAATACCTACTTACCTACTTGCAGGCCCGGCGAGAGCCAGATCGGGCTCCGGGTGTAAAACATCGCGGAGCCCACCCCACCTTACTTTGAAAAAAAAATCAATTAACCGGGCCCCCGTTTCTTAGTCTGGGCCCTGGTGGTACTACTACCCTTACACCCCCCTATCGCCGGCCCTGCCTACTTGTTTACAACATGGCAAAATAATATCATATTTATTTATTATATACATTGTAATAGGTAAATACTTTGATAAAGTTAAACTGGGTTTAATAGATTTGGGTAGTTAATATAGATACTACAAACTATGTTGTAATAATAATAAATATTTAATTAAAAGTATTTTATGATTTTATTTCATTAATGACCCCCACTAGAACCGCTTATGGGTGAGCTGATTTTAATGTACCTATACTTACCTACTAAATAAAAATAATAAAAATCTACTTACATAACTTAGGAAAGAAAACCATATCGTGTTGTCTTCATCTATTACCATGTTCGCGCTATTCTCCACATTGGCCCTAATTCCGATGCACGCCACTAAGGCTAATAATCCAGGATTTTGACATATAGGTATGCCTTCAAATAGCACACTTTTGACCGTCGTCGTCATCACGGGTGAGTTATGTTGACCAAAAATACTTCCCGAAAATTGGTTTAATATATTCATAGGCATTGATATAGATTCTGCAACTTGTAGAATAGCCTAGAAAAAAAAAAAATGCATGAAGTTATACCTAAATAATTCAACTTTTTGAGTTAGTACTCACAATTTATATGTTAAGATAACCTTTCTAGTGTATTGATAGTGGGAAATTGAATTAAGCATGTCGTACTTTAGCGCACAAACAGAACGGTACATTCATATGTAACGAACAATCATTGATTGACTGTCTAATTGGTTGAGTTGTTATATAGACATCTTAACTGCAAAACCAAAGGTCGTACGGGTTCGATTCCTACCCTCGATAAATATTTGTGTGCATGTCTATTCGTTCTGTGATTGGGTGTAAATTATCTATATATATGGATATTTTATAAAAAAATATTCAAATATATATCTCACTAGGTATATCAGTTGTTTAATACCCATAGTACAGACTCTGCTTAGATTGAAACTAGATGTTGAAATGCTCCAGGTATTAGTATTGTTACATTATTGTTATAATATTTTTTTTCCATCAGCCCTTTTTATACCCCACTGCAGGGGCTTAGGCCTCCTCTCAAGATGAGGGGCTTGGAGCTTAAATCCACCACGCTGCTCCAATGCGAGTTGCCTACTATTATCATTATTATCATGAATGAAATAGAAAACAGAGTGAGCACGTCGACACACGAAGCAGTCCTAGAGAGTCCAAAAGTCGAATGAGCGAGTCTTCTCATTTGTGCATTTTATAGAAATATGTTTCTAATAAGTACTAATAAGTAAAAAATTTTTATTGATATCTACAAAAATACCCAAGAAACAAATTTTTAAAATAAATCGTGCAATGACGTTATATTATTATTGGCTAACGTGGATAATTTGTACGTAGCGGCCTGAAACCGGACTGAAACTCGCCATCTCGCCAAACGGGTACGCCAGCTAGTTAGAGTAAAAGTTGTTAGACGACGGTAAGCGCAGAAGAGGGCTTCTAGTTAACTCGCACTTTTATGGCGCATCATATAGGAGTCAAATTCCAAATACATGTGAACATTGATATGTCGTCGGATAGTCGGAGAATTTCTCAATGGAAAGAACATACAGTTCTTAATTAGATAACGCTAACTGCGCTTCTCTAAGTAGCTAACTTTGGAAACTTTTTTGTTCTCCTTACAAAATATGGATAACTCGAATTGTAATTACTGTATTTCGTCATAATTATAGTCAAACATCATGGCATTCTAATAGAAACGATAAATAACCCAAACAAGTCACTAACTTTTTTGGAAATTACTCCCTAAAAATCGATTTTTATATAACGCGCCCGGTATGAAAAAAAATTAATAAGTAAAATTTAGTCGATCTCGTTACGTTTTTTGTGCGCAGCCTATTGGCGCACCTTTTTTTGCAAATCTGTATCTAGATCACACCCGTCTATGTAAATTGTTCTATGTTCAAAATATGTAAAATTAAAAAATCGTAGTCATGTTTGTAAAGTATATAAGTAAGTTTGTAATTTTAGAAACTACTCATCGATTTCAAAAATTCTTTCATCAATATTTAGAATGGTCTTTTAGAATGGATATAAGGTTCTATATTATTGCGTCAAAATAAAAGCGCTTTTGTGGAAAACAATTTTGCAAAGTCGACGAAAAACCGTTCGCGTTCGAGTTAATGCGTTCTATACGAACGCTGCAAATCTGCTGCTTCAACGGTAAGATATTATTATGAGTGTTTTTTTTTAAAGTGTAGGGTTTGTTATTGTATCCTAAGCTTAATTGACAAATTGATAACACATGTTTTATAGATATATTTAAAAATATTATAATTTGTCGAGGGTAATCAAAGCAGATAATATCTATTAAACTCGTCTTAAAATGTATTTCCTTATCGTCAAGTTTAATTACGATTTATAAATTTTTCCTCGTTTCTCAGTTACGTGTATGGTGACCTTACATCAAAAAAACTTCGTTTCGTAATTTCACCACACCATTATATAGCGGTCCATAGATTACACCTAGCTTCCAAATTTCATCTATACAGTACCTAACCAATAGTCTCCGAGAAAAGAGACTGTGACATACGGACAGAACCAAGTTATATAAGGGTAAACCAAAAAAAAATGGATTGAAAAACTCTATCATTTTATTTATTTCAACGTACAAACAGTACAATTATTATACTCACACATATATTTTGAATGTATTCCTTTATAAAATAGATAAAATAAAAAAATTAATTAACTAATAATATAAATATTTTTTTTAAATAGATGGTTTGTAACGGGAACAACCGTCACTATGAAGGAAAATAATATTAACCTCCGAACGAGGCGCGACTGAGGACAGTACGATTTTAACGCTTTATGTCTTGAAAGGTATGTAGTATATATACACGAATAAGAAAATCGGAGAATATACGTACTAGATTATACCGTCAAAAATTGTTTAGTGAAAAAAATTAGATCGATGTACCTTTATACCAAAAAGTCACCTAAAAAAAAATTAAAACAAATTGGAAAACAATATAAATTTTTTTTAAATTTTTGTTTTCTCCATTAGATTACTCAATGCAAATTTCCGAAATTTTTTTTTAACTTTCTAGCTATGAGGGTTCTCGAATAATCTCGAAGGCACTTTTTAATTAATGCGCAACCTATATGAAAACCAACCGATAGGAAACATTTCATAAACCTTCAGTCCGATGTCATACTTTATCTAACGTGATAATATTAATTGCGTAAAACAGTTACTGCGTGCCGATGCCCCTAATAATTATCTTATAAGTACCATCAATTAATCATTACATTTGAAATTAATTTTTTATCCGCCCATCTACTAATATTTCATAACGCTAATAAAATCCGGCTTTACTTAATGAAATCAGTATCTCTAATTTCCTAATCTTTATGACGTATACACGAATCTTATCTATTGAAACGTATATAAATGTCTTTCTATTAGTACATAACCAACCAATATATTATTCATATTGTCTTGTTCTTAAATAGCATAATCATCAAGATAGAGCATCACATACTTTGAAAAAATAAAAAAATAAAACATGAACAATATGTTAGACTTAGCGATTAGACCTGCATAAATAGACAAGTCAACCTTTAGACCACGCTTTAATAAAAGTCAGTACGAAAACGAAATCGCCAAAAAGTGGCGAGTTGCGGGCAGAGTTCGGCTAGTTTTCATTGGCTCGTTCAAAATTGGCCATTTAATGGCTTCGACGTGCTTCCAACTGACGGCTCACTAGTGACGTAGTTATGTAGTGTCACTACATAGCCTTGGCGAATGCTACTCCCTATCTGTGCCTGCATAATTTTGTTAAATTACGCATGAAGTGTAACAACCATCAGAATCTTTATTTTCTTTTCTAGTGCGAATGTTACATGTGAGTCACGCAAAATTCTCTTCACCGCGAATGTTTCAAAACTCAACTGGTGTATATTTGGTCTACAGTGTATATTTTTTTGCTCACAATTTTATTGTCACAACGTGGTACCACAATAATCATCCTTTTTAAGCGACTTCAAAAAAGAAGGAGGTTACTCAATTCGACCGTATATATGTTTTTTTTTTTTTTTATGTGTGTTCAGGGATAACTTCGTTGTTTATGAACCGAATTGGATGATATTTTTTTCGTAAAAGGGAGATATCTCCGAAATGGTACCATGATAAGGAAACCAGGATCTGATGATGGCATCCCAGAGAAATCGAGGGCAACCTTCGAAAATCGTATTTTAAAGTATCGTATTTTAAGTATTTTGATAAAGTACTACTACTAGTACTATTTAATGAAGGTCGGGAGTCGATCTGATGATGGAGCTGAAAGACAGTCGAGGGAACTCCTCAACGACTTACAGCAATTACCTGGTGTTTGGACTTGATTAATTTCTATTGATGAGATCTTTGCACCCATATGGATTATAAGTGCCATTACAGGTCTGATGATGGAGACCATACACAGTCGAAGGAACTCCTTAACGATTTACAGCAATTACCTGGTGTTTGGACTTGATTCATTTCTATTAATGAAAACTTTGCACCCATATGGGTTATAAGTACCATTACAGGTCTGGTGATGGAGACCATACACAGTCGAAGGAAGTCCTTAACGATTTACAGCGATTACCTGGTGTATGAACTTAATTCATTTATACTAATGAGAACTTTGCACCCATATGGGTTATAAGTACCATTACAGATCTGATGATGGAGACCATACACAAACAAGGGAACTCCTTAACGATTTACAGCAATTATCTGGTGTTTGGACTTAATTCATTTCTATTGAAGAGAACTTTGCACTCATATGGGTTATAAGTGCCATTAAAGGTCTGATGATGAAGACCATAAACAGTCGAGGGAATTCCTCAACGATTTACAGCAGTTACCTTTTGTTGGGCTTCCGTCATACGGTTGAATATGCCAAAATGTTCAGTTCGCACAAAAAAAATAATTAAGATATAAGTTTTACATAGGAATACCACTACCTACTAGGCATGCTGATGCGTCAATTTGACACTGAATTTACGTTGCGTAATCGCGGTGCTGTCTCATTAGAGTAGCGTGTTTAGAAGCCCCATTTATACTAAATATACAAATAAGTTACAAATGCGTTCAACTAAAAATTGAAAAATAAAATAATTTTCAAAAAAAATAATTAAAAACCGACTTCAAAAACATAAACTAAAAAGTTAAAAATAAAATTTTCACTTTAAAGAAAGGAGCATCAACAGGCGGCATATAGTTAATGAAGTCGGTGCCAACTCAGACACTTTAAATGGGTAGTTACCAGGTAATAACAATTACAACAATGATATATTTATAACTATAACAAAAATAGAACAGAATTTAAAGTGTCTGAGTGAGTAGGCACCGACTTAATTTTTTTGAACCGTTTATGTTTTTGAAGTCGGTTTTTATGTTTTTTTTGTTCTTGTCTTTCCATTGGAATCTTTCTTTCGGGTAGAAAGAAATGTATTTGTATTTATCAGAAAAAAGACATTATATATTACTCTAACACTCGGGTAGAGGATATAGAATTATTTACCTTCATCATTAAATACAACGATGATGGGGAATCGACTAGCAAATAAAAATGAATCATGCTTATAATTGTTTTTTAATAACACAATTTGTAAAACATATACTGTTATGAAACTCCAGGAGGCGCTAAGTTGCTAAGTCGCTTTTGAAGCAGTTTTTTTATTTACATCACCTAAGAGCAAATTCACAGACAGGTTTTTACGGTTATAGACCACCAGGGGGCGTTGCAGTACTTTTTTAAGGGCTGGGTCGATTTTGACGCGGTTTTTCACATAACATTTAGATATTAAATACAACGATGTGACTGATCAGCGCGATCAGTTACAGGTTCTTGTGAACCAAATGGATAACTGTCGAGCGCAATATGAACACTCACTGATGCAAGTACAGACCCTTCAGGATGAGTTACACATCAGTAAAATGAAAATTCTTAAACTCGAACATAAAATTGATTTATTTAAATTAAATGAAACTCTTCAGTTGTGCGACACAGTATTAGATAGTACGGCGCATCCTGACACACGGAAACCATACAACAATTTGATTAATTGTAAAAAAATTAAAAAGCTTTTTAAAATAAAAAAAATTAATAAACGTTCAAAAATAATGATAAGGCAATTAAATTGTAATTACAAAAAATTTAATTTCAAGAAACAAAATTTAGAATTAAACCAATCAATAAAGTTATTTGAAACGAAATTATTTGATAAAGATTCTGAGTGTCAGGATTTACAAAATCAAATTAAGTTTCTTCACAGTAGATTATCTGACTTAAGCTTTCAGTTTGAATCGCATGGTTTGAATATAGAAAAACTGAAAAGTATTATGTCGGATTGCGAATTGAACTGCACTGCTTCCACTCAAGTAACTGAGCAGAATAAAAAGTTGCCAAAAAACAAAGGTATACGTGAACCTGCTAGTGGACACGCCTTTCGGACTTGTCAGAATCCGAAAAAAACGATAGTTTACTGTGACGAAATAGGTATTGGCTTAGGTACAATAATGAACGAGTGTGTGAACCAACAGGTTTTAAATTTTTGCATGCCTGGAGCTTCCTACACTCAAATTATTAATAAGATTTTAATTGATAAGCATAGCAAAGACACCACAATTATTATATTGGTGGGAAACAGTTCTGGTGTAAGACGGAAAGATGTAATAACAGGATTTACCCGCCTCCTGGAGTTGTCAAATCAAGACAATCTCAAAATTGTATTTAGTGCATTTCCGTTTTCCAAGAGTTTAACGGAAAAGCAGAATAAAGACATTCATAATGTTAATACTTTATTATATAATATGACTTGGCGTCATAGTGATGTCCATTTTAATTTTTTTGACATCAATAAATTCAAACATAATTTTATTTTGACAAAGCATAGGATGTACCTATCAAAATATTTTCAAAGACAATTGGCTAATTTGTTAGCCTATAATATTGGTTCTGCTATATTATGTAATACAGCAGAATCTAGTTGTAAGACTGACCGCAGCTTGTGTAAATTTGCGAATTCTGCTAAAACGCAGCGTTCTTCTGATTTAAACTGGCTGCTCCGACAGAGAGGAAACCTAATATATTTAAATTAGTTCACCAAAACATACAGGGTTTCCTCGGCAAAATTGAAGTAGTGGAACTGTTTTTATTAGAACTTAATATAGATGTCCTATGCGTTACTGAACATTGGTAGTCATGTGATAAAATGTTATTTAACATCAACAATTACCAGCTCGCAAGCTGCTTCAACAGAAAGGCTACTATCCGTGGTGGATCTTTGATCCTGTTGAAGAATGGATATAAATACAAGGAACGTCGAGATGTAACTGCGCTTTCTGTAGAGAGAAATACTGAACTTTCATGTATTGAATTGGAGGAATGTATTATATTGTGTGTGTACAGGCCGCCCAATTCTGACTTTTCTGTTTTTGAGGAAGTGATGGAGGATGCTTTGAGCATACTTTGTAATTCAAAGAAAAGTATTTTGGTAAGCGGTGATTTTAACATTGACTTACTTATAGATTCACCATGGCGTAATAAAATATTATTACTTTTTAAAACATTTAAATTAATAAATGTATTTTTTGAACCAACAAGGGTCTCAGCATCCTCAGCCACTTGTATTGATAACATTTTTTGTAATTGTGATTGTCTTGAAAAGGAAGTGATAAATCATTTACAATCCGATCACTGTGGTCAAATAGTCACATTAAAAAAGAAATCACCCGATAAACCTTTGAGTGTCAGGTATAGACCATTGTCTACAATAAAATTAAGCAAATTTGCTATTAAAGTTGAAAAAAAAACATTTTAAATTATAATTTTTTACAAAAAGATCCGCAGGCTTATTAACTAAATACAGAAATCGATTTCGATTTCGAACCGATTTGCAAATCGAATTTGCGTGAAATTAAAAATTCGTATTACCTAAACAAATCATTCCTGATTTCATCGTAATTTTATCGATGTTTCGATCGCATAGAAACAAGCGCCACTGAAATCGGTGGCAAGAATCGTAAACAATAGTGATTACTGTTGTGTGATTATTTGAATTTTACGTTTTATACCATTATAAACAGTTATAAAATAAAGAAGGAAATCTATCCCACATCTACATTATTTTAAAGTAAGTATTAATAAAAAATATTAAAACATCTAATTTGTGATAATTTAATTTTTTGTATCTGATTTGTGATAATTTTTTTCTATTCAATAATTTTCTCTTTCTCTTTCTCCACATTCGCTACAGCCATCAAAATCAAATGCAAATATTTTGTTACAGTTCGATGCTGATGCGATGGAGAGCATAATTTCAGGTATAGTGTTTGATATCAGATTAATGTATTGGGATATCAATTATTGATATGTAAATTTCAATTGTTCTAAGGTACAAATACTTTAAAATATGTATTTCTGTCATAATATTTTGATTGTACCATTAAATACAGAAAACAATTTAATTCAAATGTTTCAAAACAACCAACGTTGCATTTGCTCAAAGAAAATATAAATATTTACGTTTTCTTATATATAAATATTTATATTATATTTTTACTGTTTATAGAAGTCCAATCAACCAAAAATGACGCTGTCCCAGTCCGAGAGGAACCATGCATAGAAAGTAAGTTTTATCAACCATTCTGAGCAAAAAGCTTACTAAAAAAAGTAGTTAAGTGCTATGGTGGTGTATGTATGGTGCTATGATGAGGGTGTTTTTTTTTTTTGAGTAGTTTTTAATGGTGAATCAAACCTATGACAGAATGTGAACCAATTGAATCTTCAAATTTTGGACATTATTGTCATACAAAGTTTAAGCGCATACATGTATTAGTATATCAAATCAGAAACAACAGCTAAAAGGTGATCAAATACGAGGTGACAATTATAATTGATTTAAAAGGCTTAATCACTATATTTGTATATATTAATATATCCTTGAAAATTGCCTTTATTAAGATTACTGATATTAAAAAAATATTGTTAATTTAAATAGAAGATTTTTAGTGTAAACATTGCTTGCTTGGAATTAACATTTCATTTGTTGTATGTAAATATGGTTTTAAATATACTCTTTTACAGATGACCCGCAACCAGTTCCTCTGCCAGAATTTCAAGATCCCAAGCGCCCGGGCCAAAAAAAGAGAAGAGTTGAATCGTGGGTTCTGGAACTTGAAGAACGCAGGGTTTGATCTGAAGAAAAAAATTGGCAGACGCTATGAAAATAATGGCTGATGCTGCCTTAATAAGCGCTGAAGCCGCGAGAACTGTGGCCCAGGCCCAAGAAACTTTAATTAGAATTTTAAATAAAACTATTGATAAAATGTAATAAATATTTTTATTCATTCCTGTATTATAAAATGACTCTCATTATGTGGCAGTGGCATAATTAGCCATTACTGTCTCCAGTTGCACAAACGTTGTACAATGTATTCTCTGGTTTGTTGACCACCATCTAAATCGATATTTCCGTTCCTTGGTGAAACATTTGGAGCAACTTGTCTGTGTGAGTCTCTGGCAATCTCATTACTAGGGATGTTGACTGGAAGCCTTGCCCTATTGGCTATATTGTGTAACACAACACAACACAAGCATTAACCATCATTGCCACAGATTTGTTATAATGTAGAACTCTGTGCCCATAAACAATGCCAACGACCTTTCAAAACCCCTATGCATCGTCCTACTGTGTTTCGAGATCTACAATGTAAGCTAGTGTAGTGTGCTTCTGCACTGCCTGGTACAGCATCTACAATAGGTGTCAACAGCCAAGGCCGGAGTGGATACCCACTGTCACCTGCAAATAATATTGAATTGATGGATATGTGTGAGAAACTTTTATATTTTATCATAAATAATTATTCATAACCAATAAAATAAACAGTAATTATACTTTTATTCCCTCCAATTCCACAAACGTTGAACCATGTACTCTCGCGTTCATTGACCACCTTCCAAATCCATATTTAGGTTCACTGGAACAACATTTGGGGCAACTTGTCGAGCTAAATCTCTAACCATTTCATCGCTTCTGATGTCCACTGGAAGCCTTGCTTGGTTTGCCATATTGTGTAATACAACACATGCATTAATGATTGCTGCAACTATTTTGTCATCGTAGTGGAGCACTCTATGTGCCAATAAGCACCGCCAACGAGCCTTTAGAACTCCAATACACCTCTCCACCGTATTCCGAGTCCTACAGTGCAAGTCTGTATAATGTGCTTCTGCACTGCCAGCTGTGGCACCTACAATAGGCGTCAATAACCATGGTCTGAGTCCATAGCCACTATCACCTGAAAATAACATTTAATTAATGAATGCATTGATATTTTTTTCTTCTTATTTTATATTCTAAAACAATAAACTACATATACAAAGTATATCTGTTATGTGGCATTATATTGATACAGAAGATAAAATTTTGACTAAGAAGTTTACCACATTTTTATACAGTTATGCATACTATTCATATCAGTGTTCATCAAGATACAATGCACATAATATAAAAATGTGTTCAAAAATTAAGTTCTAAAATGTTGTTTTAGATATAAGATTTGACTTTGATTATTTTAGTATTCTAAGCTAAGTTGACAAATTGAATTAATACCCAAAAAATAAATATTTTCTCCATCTCGATGCAGTTGTTGAAGGTGCTCATTCAGAACGTGGTTTCGCCATATGTAAGAATCATGAGTAGCACCCCCAAATGTTGCATCAACATTTAAAATATTTAAATCACTGTCACATATCTGTAAAAAACATGTTATTTTATGTATAGTTACACACTAGTATAGTTCGCCTCAAACTTTATGGCGGATTGGAATACAATGCTATAAGCATGCCTGTGCAGGTATAGTCATATACCCCTCGCTCCACTGCATCCCGGTACACCTAAAATTAGTTACTGCGACGCGACTTGTACCTATGTTCACATCCGCCATAAAGTTTGATTGGAACTGTAACATATGTAAGCAGAATTACATCATTAACTGATCAAAAAATATAATGAACAGATATCACATAGAGTTATCACAATTTCAGTTTGACAATAAAAAAATATGGAACCTTATGAATGGTAGACTGACAAGTAAAACTAGATCACAAATACAAAATACCTACATTAGATATTTTTTTCACTATTATATTTAAATATAGGTATGAAAAAACCAATTTGCATAGACAGCACAGTAGGGATGAAGCAGACTATAGTAGTTAGTACAACTTTTCCTGACTCAACATTTCAATATGGTATCTATGATAATTCAATACAAGTGAGACATGTAACTGGTACTTTTTCTTTGTATCAAATTATATTAATTTATAGCTATCACTTACTATTTGTACATTCCTTGAATGATAGTGCTTCCTATTGAAAAACCTTTCTTCATTTAGTATAGGGCGTACTAGTGCTACATGCGTACAATCAACACAACCCAAGACTCCTGGGAAGCCAAACTCATTGTAAAATCTACAACATACAATAATTAATAATTATAATATTTACAGAAAAAAAACCAAGCAACATGATAGCATCAACGAACCCATTCACAATTGCATTTCTTTCCTGATGTGTCTGAGGGAACTTGATGTATTTGCTTAGCATACTTGGGTGGTTAAGTGCCAGTGTGACTTCTCTAATAATATTAGAGACACTGGCTTGGCTAAGGTTATGCAAATAATTCATGCCTACTGGTTTTTGATAGGAGCCGCTTGCATAAAATGCCAAAGTGGTAAGCACCTAAAAAACATAAAAGTAATTTTTTTTGTTATAAGGTATGGGTTTCCAAAACTTAGCAGTTTAAACTACCCTAAAAGTGTTAATAACAATTTGGGGAAGGGGCGAGCAAGGGCATGAAATCATGACTTGCTCGTATTACTACCAGGGTTGAGTTGATCCACAAAGATTTTTTTCGCCCGTGGTCCTGCTATGTACAGATGGTTGTACAATGGTACATTTTTTACTTGCTTGTGGTACTCATCAACCTAACCGAACTTAATAATAATAATAATAATAATAATAACACACACAATCACAACAACGTCTTGGCCCCAAACTAAGCATTAGCTTGTATTATGAGTACCAAGCGAAGACACCACATACATATAACAACCAAGACCCGGTGCCAGTATTAATATTCATCATATAAATACTGACCCGACCTGGGATTCGAACCCGGGACCTCCAGCTTCGCAGGCAGGGTCGCTGCCCACTAGGCTAAGCGGTCGTCGATGGAATAGACGATGATAACTTAAATTATGATAATGATGGTTACAATTTTCAACTAACTCAAGACCTATTGCTTGGTAGTACCACGGACTAGTAAAAAATCTCCCGTTGTACAACCACTTTATTATATACCATTATTTTGGGTTGCAGACACCAACCTTACATTCGACGGAGATTTTCGTTCGTCTTTGAGTCCTCGACAGTATTGGTCTCAATTCTGAGCACAGAAGTAAAAATAGATGTTTACTCAGTCGGTAATGGGCTTGAAACTCTGGCTCAGAAAGTTCCGTCGGGGTGGCATTAGCTCGTAATTGCCGCCGCAGTCTAGATGTTTCGAGGCATCTACTTCGGTCGGCCTCAGCATCCAGCAGTCCCATTATCATTAAAGCTCGTGCCATTTTCTAGATGAAACAACAATAACTTATGCGTTCGGCAAAGCTTTTTACAATAGCAGGTCCTAATAAATGTATTTTTAAAAAATATCTGGTACTATTTCCAAAAACGTTATCACAAAAATCGTTTGCAAATCACCTAAAAATCACTCTTGAGTAGTCCTCTTCAGAAATTTGAATTTTAGAATGATTATGAAATCGATTTCGATTTTATGCCTTAGGTAATTAGATAATATGTCAAATTCATACTTACAATGAAATTACGATGAAATTGTAATGTCATTTTAGTTCACCGATTCGCAATGGCAGCAGCACCATCGATACCAAATTATTTTGCGTTACGTAATACGAAATCGAGTTTGACAGAAATTATTTCAAAATTATTTCCAATTCGCAATCGATTCCTGCTTAGATAATAACCCTGCCGAACAAATCATATGAAAGTTTATTTGAAATTGTTTCCAGAGAGTTTGAAAACAGTTTTAAACTGAAGAATGTAAAAACTTGTAACAAAGTGAAATTTTGTGAATGGTCTACTCCGGGCATTCGGAAAAGTAGAGAACGGCTTTATTGTTTATATAAAGATAAAAATTTAAACATTAATCAATCATTTGTAAAATATGTAAAATCTTATTCAAAGATATTCAAAAAGGTTTGTAAAACAGCCAAATCTATTCATATTAGAAAAAAAATAGAGAAGTCAGAAAACAAATGTAAAACTGTGTGGCAAATCATACGTACTGAAACAGGCAAAATGAAGCCTCCTGACAATAAATTTGCCTTGCGGGTGGATGACAGAACTGTTACTTCAGCAATCGACGTCGCTCGCGAATTTGATTCTTTTTTCCAAAATATAAGCATTAAAATCACGGAACATTTGGGTTCATCTCCTGACCGTGCTGTAACTTTGTTAAAGGAAAATGTACCGACTCAGGGGTCGGAGTTCCGGTTTAAAAAAATAAATTCTTTTAATATTATTAAAACTTTTCAGTCTTTAAAAATTAAAAAGACCGAGGATTTATGGGGGCTGTCGGTGAAAGTTATAGGTTCTGTTGTTCACATTATAGCACCATACTTGTCGAGTATTTTTAACGAATGTATTAAAGCGGGCATATTTCCTAATTTAATGAAGTATAGCAGAATAATACCTCTGTTTAAATCTGGTGATAAAAAGGACCCCACTAATTATAGACCAATAGCAGTGTTGCCCACATTAAGCAAAGTTTTCGAAAAAATCATGCTCGATCAAATGCTTTCTTATTTTATGTCCCACAATTTACTTCATTCTAGACAATTCGGTTTTACGAAAGGAAGATCCACAACAGACGCTGGCATTTTACTTTTGAAACATGTTTTTGATGCATGGGAAAATTCCAAAAATGCTATAGGGGTCTTCTGTGATTTATCGAAGGCATTTGATTGTGTTGATCATCGGACATTGTTGCTTAAATTAAAACATTATGGTATAAATAGCTGTGCTAACAATCTAATAGAATCATACCTCTGTAATAGAATTCAAAAAGTTGATATTAATAGAGTTAAGGCGAAGGGTTCTATTGTGAAAATGGGAGTTCCTCAGGGATCTATATTGGGTCCCTTTCTGTTTTTAGTGTATATTAATGACTTACCTTACTTGGTAGAAAAATCTGCCGAGATAGTGTTGTTTGCTGATGACACTTCTCTCGTATTTAAAATTAATAGAAATGAAGAGGAATTCTCAACAGTAAACTCTTCACTTTTGCAGGTCTTAAATTGGTTCAACGCTAATAACCTATTATTAAACGCAAATAAAACAAAATGTTTAAAATTTACATTGCCCAATGTTAGACAAGTTGATGTCAATTTGAGACTTGGAGGAGATTCATTAAGTTTGGTTAATGAAACTGTGTTCTTGGGCATTACTATCGACGCAAATTTACAATGGGGTCCTCATATTATGAGGGTGGCTGGTAAACTGAGCTCTGCTGTTTTTGCAATTAGGCAAATAAGAAAACTAACCGATGTGCCAACAGCGAGGCTGGTTTATTTTAGCTACTTTCATAGCATAATGTCATATGGCATTCTGCTATGGGGAAAGGCCGCTGACATTCAAACAATATTTGTTCTGCAGAAAAGGGCTATTCGAGCTATATATAAATTAAAATCTAGAGATAGTGTAAAGGCTTATTTTAGAGAAGGTAATATTTTGACAGTCCCTTGTCAGTATATTTATGAAAATATAATTTATGTACATAAAAACATAAATGCTTTCTCTAGGGTGGGTGATGGCCACAACTTAAATACAAGACATAAGCATTTGTTATCGATTCCCAGGTTCAGGCTCTCGAAGGTTAATAATTCTTTCATGGGAAATTGTATCCGTTTTTATAATAAAATTCCAAAAGAAATGTTAGACTTGAATTCTAATCAATTTATAAAGCGAGTTAAAGTCCAACTCATGAAAAAAGCTTACTATTGTATTACCGAGTATTTAAATGATAAGTGTGCATGGACATCATTGTAATAGTTGTAAGACTTTAAATTAAAAAAAAAACAATTAAGAAAGACATATATTTAATTTAAATAAACAGAGAGGAGTTTCTTGCCGGTTCTTCTCCTCCTACTTTTTGAACCGGTACCTAATCAATTTTTACGACTTTCAATAAGTGTGTGCAAACATCTTATATTGAATAAAAACTTTTTGAATTTTGAATGAATTTTGAATTTTTTTGACATAGCTATTGTGTAAAAATAGGTCCTGTAACAAGTTTTGCGGTCATAAACCATCAGATCAGGGGACGTTGCCGTTTAAAGCAGCCACGGAGGCTTTGATGTGGATCTTTGCATAACATAGCTATCAACGTCAGAGCAGGTTCTTAAATTATTTAATAATAAATAAAGTATGGGATACTTAAGGATAATTATAAATAAATACAAATTTTCCCAGCAGAGAGTATGTAAATATATTTCCACGGCAAACTCAACAGCTGCTGAACAAAGCTTGGTCGCCTAAGTGTTAGGAGTTTATCCGCTGACCAATTTTGGTATTTGTGCCGACCACAAATAGCATCTCAAATAGCTATATTTTACGAAAGAAAACTTTTTAGAAGTAATAAAAACCTTAATAATTAGCTAACCGTTTAAATGATACCCTTGATTTACAAACTGTAGGACTAAGTATATACTATATACCAATATGAGAAATATACTGAACATGTCCAATATTCATTTATTTATTTATAACATAGATACAGCAACAGGTAACAAACTTACAAATAGGTAAATGTATAAAATACACAAAATACAATAGAAGCGTGTCTGTTGACCTTAATAGCTATACAAGGCATTGTTAAATAGTACATAGTAATAATCAAGTAATAAACATAAAAACGACCAAAATATTAAAAAAAGGAAAACATTTATAATTTGGATTAAGCTTTTTTAAATGAGACGTAACTCTGGTGATGTATATCAAATTTATCGTTCAAGGCATTATATAGACTACAAAATCTATGTATTGGACTATTGTAAGAGACGTTATTATTCGTGATTGGTACGTCAAACAGTCGCTTATCACGGAAACGATGTTTGTTGACTCTGAAATGAAGAGCATTCAAAAGTTCGGCGCTCAGACCACCGTTAACTATCTTGTGAAGAAGGCACAAGTCCGTAGTTCTACGTCTGACCTGAAGACTGAAGATGGATGGACAATATGTTGAAGTGTCCAATAAGGGCATTGACTGTGGCATTAACCAATTGACATCACAATTGAAATTTTTTTTTAAAGACAATATAGACAATCTGGAGTAGGTATTTTACATTTAATTTTTTATATTTTGGCACTTGTTTGTATATGGCTTTCGATCGCTACATGTCGTAGTCGCGAAAGTCCTCTTTAGTATTTCTAATGTTAATAACAGTAAACAACGCGCATCAAAACAACGCTGCTGTAGGCTATACAAACCTGAAGAATCTGAACATTTTGACAGGAAGTGATGAACCTGTCAAATGCTATGGGGACTCAGACCATGGAATTGGATCCGGCCTTGATATAGAATTTTGTAACGTTTTCCTGGGGGCACCTAGTTACACTATAAAATTGTTATTGTTATGGCATTGCAACATTTGTTATTATATAAAACAATTTAATAATAATTCGCACATGCAAAATCATGATATAAGCGGAGCATTAGTTGCTTCATGGCGTTGGACAAAATGTTAACGGGACAATAATTTATCCACCAACATATGTTAATCTGGTCTAATTTCGGGTTTAGCATCGCTATGTGTTTTTGTAACCCGACTGCGGAGGCTATAGTTTTTCGAGTGTATGTATAGTGTAGGCACGCTCTGTAGCCTAATAGGCTTAATGGATTTTAACATATGAGTTGTTATTGGTTTCGACTTAGTTGTGGAAATAACATACCTACGATATATATAATAATAATACATAATAATAATACATGGCACTTCCCACACAGCGCCATCTAGTCCCAAAGTAAGCAAGTATTATGCTTGTGTTATGGGTTACTAGACAACTGATATACATACTTAAATATTCTTTATAATATATACATATATAATTATTATTATTATTATTTTTTTATATATATAACAACCAAGACCCGGTACCAGTATCAATATTCATCATATTAATACTGACCCGACCTGGGATTCGAACCCGGGACCTCTAGCTTCGTAGGCAGGGTCGCTACCCACTAGGCTAAGCGGTCGTCTATATACGTATTTAAATAAAAATATATATACGTATTTAAATGATAGTATATTTTAATATCTGCTTAAGTAGGTATCGCATAAAAAAACATCGCATGGTGCATGCATTCTATGTTGTTCAAACCAAATTCTATAGAATATAGCTTGTTTTTCTCTTTTCAATTAAGTTTTAGGTCGAGTCAGTGGTTCTCCAGTCGAGGTTTTTTTAAATACATTTATTTAATTTATTCTCTTTTTAGTTGATAATTTTTATTTCACAATCAGATTTTTGAATTTTTTTATATTCCAGTTCTTAGTTACCTATTCGACAAAATTGTTTCATTCTATAATTTAAAATAATTTAAAAAAAATGTTTCCACACTCAAACGAATGTACAAATAATGTAAACAAAATCGATGACACACTCGAATATAAATTTTGTACAAATTACTATATCATTTAATCTAATTTTTATATAAATAATTATTTTGGATACCTACGTAAAAATTATAAGAATCACATTTACACAATATTACATGGACTGTATATATTTCATGAATAAATTGTTTGTAAATATGTATTATGTGTGTACTCAATTGAAATGGTCCTGACAATTAATAAAAATATTTAAATTAATATTTACGTTTCATTCGCGCCTATAATTGGAGTCGTTATTTTACTGAGTTTTAAAGTTGCTTTGAAAATCGCGTGTCGTTTCAACGCACAGAGAAATGTTTCAACGTGTCATGCGTTAACGCGTGTACCTATTTCCCGTATTTCGCTGTATTTCGCGCCATGATTTCGAGTATCCGCCATTACGTGAATTGAGATAGTGAATTTTTGCACATGCGCATTTTGCTTTTTTGTGTTTGCCAGTTTTTATGACGCATTCGTGTCATGCGTATTTCGCATTAGCTTCGGAATACTCCGATTACTCCTAGTCCTAGAGTCCGTACTCTATATGCACCTATGCGTTCGCTTATGCGTTCGCGATGTTATTTAAAAATGTTTTCAATTATCGCGTATGCGTAGGTATCTATTGCACGTTTACACCTTTCTACTTTAGCCGATTTACAATATCGAATCTTGATAAACTTCTGATAATTTCTTATTTTACCATTCCACACGTTATCAAAGCCATTCCAATGTCTTAAGATAACATATTCCACTTTTAGCTGATTACTAAAAAGGGGTCGTGCATTAATCATTTGAGGATTTTATGTCACTTTTACTCCCCCCTCCCACCAATCTACACAGTTGGTGATACGGATACACAGTGAAGTTCAAGGCTACCCCGCGCCCCTATAACCCACGTCATATGTAGATATATATTACTTTAAAAAAAAACAGTGTAAATATATATATTTTTTTGTTTTTAAGCAACAACAGTTAATTTCTGATACATACCAGCTCAGTATTAGATATACGAGTGGTTGACCGGTACAGTACATTGTTCGGTAACCTGCGGCACAATGACCTACGTCAAACGACATCCGGAACCATTATCATTACGCATATTAGATACAAGTAGAATTTCGTCAAAATAATTAACTGTATATGTCGTAATACAGTTGATATTGTGATCGATCGTTATGCCGTTCGAATCCCTTCCTCCCCCTTTTGAGCCCCACGTGATTAATGGATAACTCGAAGTGATTAAGGGACAAGTAAATATTTCATCAGACCAAGAAAAAATGTATTGCAATAAGACTATATTTACTTATTTTTAGAGAATATTTTTTTCCTCATATATGAAATCATATTTTCTTGATTCAAGAAATATTTTTTACTGTGTAATTTTTTCCGTCTTCTGCAGTTGCGTCGTCTACGCCATTAAAACTTACAAGATTAGCAAACGGAATGTGACTGTACCACTGCATTGTGTTAATCTGTGTTTACTCACGTCTTAGATGCTTAGATGGGTCAAAGGCGCGTCGCCTACTCGTATAAACTACACGACGATGATAAGGGAACGAGGCATAGGTCGCTGTTTTGTTTTATTCATGACTTCAAACTCTGCTTCAAAGGTAAGTACATAAATAGCGATATATAGACTACGAAAAAACCATTTAAAATTTTTTCTTTTATATTCAAGTAAAAATTACTCTATATCCAGTAAAGTTACCACGGGTCAACGCCTGGGTTTGATGGTTGTGATGGTTGTGTGGTTGAATGGACCACTGCATTGAAGTAAAAATAGTAGTAGTCGAAATAGCGAAATCATGCTGCAGCGGGTCAACGGTCTCTTATCTAAAGAATATTATTTTGTAAGCAAAGGGTTTTAAATATTAAGTTTTTATAATTTATACACTGCTAGTATAATATACACAGAAGTATTAGATCGTTCAATGTGGACCCGAATACTATGTATTTCTTTTTGTTCAGGTTATGAAGTAATGGAATGGTGCCCTAGATACAAAAACAGAAGTAAAGGTAGACTGTATCGTTGATGGGAAGATGATATTAAAGAGGTAGCGGGAACAACTTGGACTAGGGAAGCAAGAAGTAGATCGTCGTGGAAAACCCTTGGGGATGCCTATGCTGGAAAGCAACACAATTAAAAAACCGGTGTCCAATATGAAAATTATTATTTATGTTCACTTACAATTATAAACCAACTTTATTTATAGTAATAAGACGAAATAATAAGATTGTAATTAATTATTATTTTATTATTATTATTGTAGTCAGGTTTGGTATAAATTTTTGTTTAAAAACAAAGGAATCAGATGTAGATATTTAAAAAACTACAATACCTAAAAATTACTTTTAATATCAGAACGGTAATTAGAAGAAATATACAGACAGTAATGTGGTCCTCCGTAAAATTAGTATAGGATGAAATTCAAACTCACATGATATGGCATATTAACGATGGTGACCAAGTCATCATCAGTGTTAGGGTAAGAAGCCTCCGCGTCGAATTCGTAGTGCTCCATAATGCGATAGCTTATAGTATCATCCGTTATGTTTTCTTCATCCCGTTGTCTATATAGCCTTAAAATAAAAATTATTAATTTTAGACGATCTCCACGACGCGACGCAGTGGGCTGGTAGGTATCCAAGCTGCCCTACATTATTGCTACCATTTACAATGGGCAAATGATCAAATATTTTGTGCAGATGTATAAACAGGTTTCCTTTAGTAGTAATAAAATATAATTTTTGGACGTGTGATAACAGAGATTTATGCGATAATGACCTCACAACGACGCAACGACGGCGGCCATAAAGAAAACTATATAGCCTTCATAAGGAAACAATGCGGCTCATGGAGTTATGAAAGTCGTTTTCGTTCGCCTCACGAATAATATCTGGATGGCCGAACTAGAGTCAAAATTGACTCTCAATTATGAAGTTTTAAGACTTCTGTCTCGTTTTGGCCCACGACAATGGCTCGTTTTGTTGTACATTTTATACCGCGGAGATTGGTAATAGTGTTTTAATACTTATTTTTATTTTTTTTATTTATTTATGGATAACCTACAGCTAAGACAGAAAGAATTACTTAAAAATATTACATTACATGTATAGTATATATTCCGGAATTTTATTTATTTCCTGTCACCTCCAGAGGGCGCAGCGCGAAAGTTGTTATATCATAACTCCATGATGTAGGTCAGGGGTTGGGAATCTTTTGAGATGGAAGAGCCCAAAATTACAATTTACGAAATTTCCAAGTATTTGAAGAGCCACTAAAAATTTTCATTCCAGTATATTTACAATACAAATTCAAATATATAAATATTTAAATTTAGATTTAAAATAAACTAAGTAGTTTATGGACCCGATACATGGATATGGAACAATATGAAATAATGTTTATTCACACCAAAACATAAAAACATTTTTAACACAAAACACATTAAAGTATTTTAGCCAGAATAATTAATTAATTAATCCAATAATAAAACTACAGTTACTGAATAGTAGTTCCATCGACGGGAACATTAGCTGTGCATGCCTTTTGAAAGTTTAGTTAAATCTAGTTCATAACTTGTTTTAAATTTCAAGCACGACTCTAGATTTTTTTTGTTAGTTGGCTTCATGGAAAAACGCTTGAATAACTGAGAGATAGACATGGTACTGACTCATGGATCGATTGCATGATTTTTAAGTAGTTTGAAAATGAAATAATTTTGCGCATGGAACTGGAGAGCTGCAACTTTCAACAAAAGAGCCGCATGCGGCTCGCGAGCCGCTGTTTGCTGACCCCTGGTGTATAGTAGGTACATCCCCCCGAGTAATAGTTTTTTATGTACAGCTTTGGACAGTATAAATTCAATAAAAATGTCTACTGCGGCTTATAGGAAACAACACTTTGTATTTTTCAAGAAAGAATACATATTTATTAAAGAAATAAGTATAGAGCAGTCGAAAATATTAGTATTAATAATCGCAAGCGGGTGGTAATCAACTGTAATAAAATTTTACTCACTTATATATGTAAGGGCCGACTTCATGTACAACAGGTACTCCATTGTTCAACACATCTTGTTGATTAGATATATTAAACATTCTTACTGTGAAATTTAAAGGAAATGGTATGTCTCTAAATCTATCTAATTGTATAGTATCGTTTATTAAAACGACTTCCTGAAATGAATCAAATTTATAAAATATAAAAATTTATTATGATAATTTGTTTGATAGTGGATTTTAGTTATTACTAACAAAAATTAAATACTATTTACAATACAAATATTTTTCTTATTTTACTAAAAAATATTAATTTCAAAAGTTCATCCATACGGACTTACGCCAATAATTGTATTTTCAATTATATTTGGAACCGTTACAAATCCCACGTAGCCAACAACCACAGCTAGAGCTACGCCAAGAATTAAAAGGGTAATACCACAACCTAACGCAACCATTTTTTTTTTATAAATTTAACAATTTTTTTTTTAAGGGAATGTCCCTTCAAGACGTTGTTTACTAAGTGAGTACATGTGAAATAAGGCTATCAAGCGATTTGAATGATACGGCCATTATCATGTTATTCGTTTATCAACTAGAGAAACTAGCAATCGGAATTCAATTAATTTGAACAAACAATTTTTTTAAAACCTCATTTAATTCATACACATGTACGAGTGCGAGTCGGACACACGTTGAGGTGGTTCCGTAAATTAAATTAAATGAATTATTCATACGCCATAATAGCATAGATCTAAATAACTTTTTAACTAAAAATACAGCCGACGAAAAAAGAAACTGCAAAATGAAATTTAAACTTTACTACTAATAACTGAGTTCCTAAACTATTAACTAACTAATTTTCAGTCATCTCCATGCAAACAAGCAAATTAATTACGTGAATATAGTACAATGACAGTTATGGGACACGCGGTTTAATTATTAATAATCTTGGTTTATTATTAGGATTACGGATTAGGAACTGAGTTAGGTACTTTTACTGAAAAGGTTTATTTTTCGCTTTTCAGTTTATTTTTTCGTCATCATTAGCTTCGAGTCTCGAATTTAAAAAAATCTTCTAAATCAGACTAGTCTGCAAAAAGTTCCACTTTTTTGTACCATTAAGTATGGATTTTTTTTATATTTAATTGGGACTTATTTATAGCTATCAATAAAAAAGAATCCTCCAAATCAGAGTACTCCGCAAAAAAATCCTGTTTTGTCGACTCTTAAGTACAGATGTTTTTATATTTAATTGGGGCTAATTCATAGGTATACCCTATCAAAAAAAAAATCCAAATCGGATTACCCTGTAAAAAGTTCCCCTATTTTGCTACAACTTAGATTTTTTTCATAATTTTAAATAGAACAATCTTGGGGTACTCACATAGCCTATCCAATAAAAAAGACATTGTCTTAATCGGACTACACTGTGAAAAGTTATGCCCGATCTGGTCGAATGTACTTAGATACACACTTTGAATTGAAAACCAACCTTCTTATTTCGTCTGTCAAGCCGCCTGGATAATTAATAACTAGAGCAGCAAGTGAGAAGGGAATTATATAAGCGTATCAGAGGAAGCTGTTAGCTTATTATTATTAGCAATCATCATCATCAGACCATTTTACCCCACTGCAGGGGCTTAGGCCTCCCCCAGGGTGACGAGGAGGTTTGAAGCTTAAATCCACCACGCTACTCCACTGCGGGTTGGGGATTGTAACGACCGCCATCTATTGACAGCGTCCGGGACCGACGGCTTAACGTGCTCTCGGAGTCAGTGATAGTTAATATACTTAAGTCAGAAAAAACTCATTGGTGCACGCCCGGATTCGAACCATGGCTCTATAGCCTTATAAATTTGAGACAGGTTCGTTGCACTCTGGGCTATCACGACACTATTATTAACAATAATAATAATGATAAGGGTGTCGTTTGACTTCAAAGGCTATTCTTAACTATTATTTAATGCCAGTACTGAAAGAGCTTCGGAGGGCACGTCAAGCAGTCGGTCCCGAACGCTGTCAATAGATGGCGGTCGTTATAGTTCCCAACCCGCAGTGGAGCAGCGTGGTGGACTTAAGCTCCAAGCCCCCCCCCCTCCTCACCCTGGGGGAGGCCTAAGCCCCTGCAGTGGGGTAAAAATGGGCTGATGATGATGACTGAAAGAGCTGTGTTGGAGAATTTGTAAGGAAATACCTAATAATATAACGCATTAAAGAGGCAGCGCGATTTTGTTACAAACAAGAGTGCATCCCCGATAAGCCGGAAAACGATCGCACGCTGGAATGCGTCGTTTAATTCTAGTCCATATTTATGTAGCCTAATCACATGACTACGTTTATTGAAGTGGAACTTCTTATTATATTATGGAAGTATGGAAGTATTTCATTTCGATGAAAGGCTAAAACAATTTCGCCATCAATGCAACATTGGACCGAACAACCGGACTAATAACATATCTTTATTATTTATACGGCTAAAATGATTTCCCTTTTCGGAAAAAAAGGGAACCTATTATGTTATTCAGATGCATAAGCTATTATTGTAAAGTTTCAACCAAATCTATTCAGCCGTTTTTTACGTTTTTAAGTAGGCAACAAACTTTCGCATTTATAATATTACTAGCGACCCGCCCCCGCTTCGCACGGGTAGCAGAGCATATAAGCTGCAGTGTAGTTATTATAGCCTAGCTTATTGCGTCGAACATGTGGATTGGATTTAATTAGATTTAAATGTAACGTAAGTTCATCTTTCTTGGAATATTTTTAATGTATTTTAATTCCAATTCTATAAATATTTGACAAAAAAAATATCTTTCCATTCCATTCCATCAGTCGATTATACCCCACTGCAAGGGCCTAGGCCTCCCCCTAGGGTGATGGGGCTTGGAGCTCAGATCCACCGCGCTATTCCAGTGCAGATTGGTGGATTGCAACGACCGCAACCGGGACCGACTGCTTGACGTACGACATCAAGAGGGGACTGCCAAAACTACTTATCGCATTTTTTTAATCAGAGGGTCCAAAATTTCTACAGCAACGAGATCATGTCACTACCTACAAAATGGCAGACAGTCATCGAACAAAATGGCACATACCTATTTATTGTAATGAAATGTAAATAAACTATTTCAAAGTCGTTCAGAGCACCGCGATCTGAACGATTTTTGTGCGGAGTTTCATACTATGGTACGTACAGTCTAGTACCCTAGGTACCTACATATAAGTAAAAAGATTAGAGTGCGAGTGACTGTCTTGTCCTCTCTTTCGGGCGAGCACTCGGTGATGTGTTTACACATACCGAGCACTAGGTCGAGAGATAAGCCTTGATTACACGGACCGAGTGAGACAGTGAAATTGTACTAGGCCGAGACAGTAGCGACGTGCGAGTAGTGTTTACACATATTTTAATTTTTGGAGGCGAGTAATTTCACTTTTGAAGCATGCTCACAACATGGACCATTAAAAAAATTAATTAAATGTGCCAAGTGGCGAGTGCACACTGACCGAGTGCATATTGTGGTGCATATTTATAAATGCCGAGCGAGCGAGCGAGTCAGTGCGGGGATGCGCGGGGGTGGGCACTCGGTCTAGGAAAAAGATTAGGTTCGAGTGATTGTCTCGCCCTCTGTGTCGGCCGAGCACTCGGTGATGTGTTTATACGTACCGAGCACTCGGCCGAAAGTACTGTCTCGCCAATATACGCGGTACGTGTAATCAAGGCTTTACCTTACTACTGCACGGAGCACTTTGTAGTTATTAATATAGGTATTGATTGTTCTGTGATACTGATTGATACCAGTGCTTTTAGGTTCAACGTAGTTACGGTAGATCTACTGTAATTTTTCTGGATTACCGTTTATGGTAATGGTAAAAATACCTTGTATGGATCTACCATATTTTTTTTCTTAAAGGGAATTATCCCATTCTCCAAATAATTTTGGCACACATGTTATGCGCAACAAACAAAACGAGTTATTTCTGTCTGACAAAGGGACAATACGATACATCTTTCTTTTCGCCACTTAGATCAATCAATCATTCAAGCCAGGCATATCACATTCCGAACCATAAAGGTATATATACTAGCGTAAGAGAGGAACACAGTGTGCGAATGACATCCAGCTCTTTGCGGATATCCTACATGCGAGAAAGAAATGCAAGAGAATCTGTCATAAAACCTCTTTGAAAACATTTAGTCTTCATTAGTCACTTGTCAAAATAAGGTCCAGCTTTGTTTTCTATTTTGTGTTATAATCGTTTTGAATTCTACAAAAATTAATTCTTGTGATAAAAATGGTGTCGTGTTCAGTTTTAAATTGCACTGTAACATATGTTAATAATCCAAATAAAGAGACATTTCACCGGTAAGTACTGCCAATAACATATTGTTATCTTAATGCTTATTTTTATAGAAAGCGATCCTAAATTTACTTGGTTATACATCAGTAGTATACGGTAAATACTTTATTTTGTAAATAATTTGTTATTTTAAACAATTATGTGTACGATACAAAAATATTGCGTAAAATTACAATCAAACAATTTAGCATAGGGATTGCACAAAATCTATCGATATGTCGATATTTACAAATATAAATATTTTGTGTATTTAATATTACCTAATTGCACCAGTTCCACTGGAAGGATGTCGTTAACTGTTTTTAAACATATTGGGAGGTTTATTTAGCCTGGCAGCACATTGTAAGAGAAAGTACGACATCTATACATATATACTACACATAGGATATATATAAATACAAGAATTGCTCATATGAAAATATAAGATATATACCTACACAAATAATTTTAATCGTTATTTATTTATGATTTAAAGTCTGACGTTCTATCTGCTCTCTGATTAAGAACGTCGTAAATAATTTAAATTTGAATGACGAAATTACTGTATACAATAATTTAACCTCATTTTCCTCCAGGAAACTGCGGTGTTAAAAATGTTTCCTGATAATGATGACTACCTATTTCATAATATCCAGGTTTCCTGTAAAAGCGGTTAGCAGAGAACAATGGAAAAGAATGTTAAATAGAGCAGGTGGGACGCCTCGAAAACATTCTTTGGTTCGCAGTAGACATTTTACGGAAAACTGTTTTGTCTAACTAAATTACCAACGACTTTTGAAGAAAGGATCTATACCTACTGAATTTGTGCCGATAGGGGGTTTCTTTCTTTTTCATATGTGCTTACTTAGTATATTAAGTAATATACTAACTCCGCAGTATTTACTTAATATCTAAAGTCAAAGCATTTATGCCAACTGTAATTTCTGTACAGGTCAATCTGAAGACCAAGCGATCGGTGTCAGCGTACGTCCGGGATATATCACCAGAACCTTCAACTTTAAAGCCTAAACCTTTATTTCAGCATTAATATAAAACGGATTTGAAGAAAAAAGTCCATCACAGTGAAAATATCAATTTTAGGCAAATTATCACTTTGTCTTTTACAAAAACTTGTTCCTTTATAATGAAATAAAACTTAACTACCTATTATAAAAAGAAACAAAAGATATTATAGACTTGGATGAAATATAGGAATTTCATCCAAGACATAATTTGTGGTGCAGTAAGACGACGCGACACTCAATCGAGTAGGCAATGTGACGGCACGGGCAGTAAGAAGCCACCATTCAAACCGCACGAAAATACATAAATATCAATAATTTATTTCTCAGTCATTTATTGGCGTATTAAAAAAAAACTTTCACTGTTTTATTAGTTTTGGTTTATCTTTCAATTCTATAGAGTTAAATACCATATTCGTCATGAAACTTCTAAATTGTTAATGTTTTTGTTTTGTACATTCTCAATTTTTTGTTTACAAAGACTGTTAAAAAGTTTGTTGTTATGGGTTGCAACATGACGTATTTTCATTAAAAATAAAAATGGTTTATTTGTATTGTTTTATTTATTACTTGGCTTGTATTCAACTAAATATAAAAATTTCCATAATGATATTAACGCTTTCTTTTCTTCTTTCTGCAAATTTTTTATTATCAACTGTTAACAAAAAAAAAAAAAAATATTTATTGGAGTAAAGGAAATAGCATTTGAATTGACTGATTGATGATTTGTCATTTTAAAAAACTAAAAGTTAGGAAAAGTAACTCAAAACAAAAATTTTGTAGTATAGCAGATTCAAAATATTAAATAGGATTGCTGATTTCGACTTATGATAACGCGGTAATTTCAACGACACATTATCATGAAAGTACTACGTGCTATAGATAATATAAAAAACACCCATGCACATCACTAAAACTGGCTCAACCACATGTGAATTTTGCACACATACTCATTTCCGTTTCGGTCATGCGATGTTTATATGTCAGTTGGTCTCCTACGCTAGTATATGTATGTCTATGTTCCGAACTAATTTTTTGTCGAAATAGGGCTGCTTACGTTTTGTGAAAGAAATAGGTATAATTCATATGTCTTATGTGTTAAAGAGATAGAAGATACTATGAAAAATTTGCAACTTCCATCTCTGTTACACATTCGAAACACGGAAAATACCTGTTTCTTTCTTTAACAAAACGTAGGCAGGGTTATCTTGACAATTTATGCGGTGTGGGTCTTCTAACAATTTGTAGTCCAACAACTTACATATTTTCCCAGCAAGCCATTGGCAGAAGTTCGGAAAATTGTACTAATTTTAAGCCTACAAAAAGGAAGATTGCTAGAATGACTGCAAAAAATGAAATACATGAAATCATTTTGCTTAATGCAAACTATTTGCTTGATAAACATTTGAATAAAAAAGCACTGAAGTTTTTATTGTAATTTAACTGTAATAAACATTTAAAACTACTTTATTTTTTTGGAAAATGCCGTATTTTTTATATGGAAACACCGTAATTTTACTTTCGCGATCTGGAAGCACTGATTGAAATGAAACTGATATACTTTCATACTCTACTCTGTGGATATACTGCTTGAGCTTGAATCCACATGGAATCCACTTGAATCCAATCCAATCCAATTGAAACTATTTGTATAGTCTGTGCTATTTGTATAATCTGTGATCTGTGACTGCTTGTTTGTGGTGGCTGCGTAGCTTTTTTTTATTATAAAGGAAAATAGAAAGTATTACTTTCTGCCAAAATAAGTGCGAACAAAATAAAAATTACAATCTTAAATAATACTATACAAGTATATCAGTTGTTTCTATAGTTGTAAATAATATAGGTACATGACTATTGATTTTATCGAGAGTCGTGTTTGTTGTGATATCACTTTTAGACTTATTCTTCTAGATTACTAACCTATAATCATGAACGATGGGCACCACAATCCCAGAAAGAGTATCACAAATCTATTACACTTATGGCTTATTTTGTTCATCATACCCAGTAACAGCGATATCATTTGCTATTACCGTCATGTTATTATGCTGGTAAGTAAAAAATTTAACAGAGTACTGAAATAATGTTTCTTAGCAGATTGGTTAATGTGCCCTTAATGTTGCAGTTATCCATTACTAAATGTTCCGTTACCGGGAAATATACCAACGGTTGTAAGAATTCCATTAAATAAAAACATTGGGACCAATGAAGACTTGAATTCTAGGAATCAAGATTGTACATTAAACACATGCAATAGTGAAGGTCAGTCAAGTGGCTTAAATAGAATTACTTGAATTTCATTTTCAAAGTAATTTATTTAGTTTTCACATTAGTATTTAGCTCCTTAAGATATCTAATCTAATCTTACCAACCTTTGTACTGTCTGAATTAACATTTACATAGCCACAGCTTGCACCGAACTTCCTGTTCGCTCTGAAGTTGAAGCGAGTAGTATTGCCGGATAAATAATGGTTATCAGAGGCTCTAGAGCGGACAAGCTCGCACCTGCTTCAAATGCATCCGGGTCAACTTAGCGCACTAGAAGTTTGGCACAAGCTGTACTTATTATAGATTGTCTCAGGCTGGTATTTGTTGAGCCAATCTTTACAAATTACCCAATCAGCACTTCCATTTACCTACTCGATGAAAACAAGTTCTTTTTTTCTAGTCCAATGTCTAGGAATGTTCAACAAGCACAGGTTCGCTTCACATATGTATTGTCTATACTTAAGAACCATACCAAAACCTAAACATATACTCAGTCTAAAAAAAGTAGTTAGCGCACAGAACGTGAGAAGCTAAAATTCCTACATTTGTAGTAATTTCATTATTGGCTTTTCCTCCTAAACTATCTTAATTAACAGTTAGATCATTACATATGTTTATCTCTTTCAGTATCATATATTTTATATTATATTGCATACTCAGTTTTATAATATACGAAGCTACACTGTAAGTGTGTATGTCATTGCCGATCAATTTTCAAAATATGAGAGTACCTCATCCTTACTAAAAAATCATTATTCCTGCTGGCATATTTGCAATGAGCACAACATCCTGAATTTTCCTATATCAAAAAAGCAGCCTCGGTTGATGGTCTATTAAATGTGACCATTATTTTATGACCATATGCTCCCGCAATTGGTATATATATTGTGATATTGTATATTGTATAAAATCAGTATAAATAACCTGTGAATTTCAAGTCTGTATCTTATCCAGTTAGTGCTCTGACAGACAAAAGATAGAACAATAAGTGTACAATCAAATAAATTATGCTGATACTAAGGGCTTTGGTTGGAGCTCTTGTGTATGTAATCCTAAACATTTGGATGATTTTTATGCCTCGACAATGCTTCCCTTTGTACACTGTGCCAGTATTATTGATAAAACAATCCATTTTCTTACAGATTTTAACACATCTAATTTGAGCCAGATTTTGCTGAATGAAACACAAAAGTTACCCTTCAATTTAGAAAATAACAAGCCTTTACTGTATGTTCACCAGATAATTTTGAAAACAGGTCAGTTAAGCGATTTGTATTATTAACTACTTGTAAGTACCTATATATGTCGCACAAGTTATGCCAAATCAAGTTCTCACAAAACAACCTGCATGCTGCAATTCTACCATTAAATGTTTGTTACCTCACAAAAATGGCTGAATGGGGTTGGATGAGATGTACCACACAGATAGTGAACCTGAATAACATATTGGGTACTTTTTATCCTGGAATAAAACATGGTTCTTATGGGGTAATTTTTCCTGAAATTTATTTAACTTGTCTACATTTGTGAGATACCAGGCAACAGCAAATGAAAGGCATTATCCTAAAAAAAAAATATAATTTCTATGGGATAGGTATTCTTCATGCTAAAATGGCTTAGTGGAGTTCGATGAAATTAGATATAGAAATTTCTTAGGTAGTTAAGTTTCAGAATGTTCTAGAATGTCTCACAATGTCTGGGAGCGTCGCGTCCCTTTAGCGGTTTCGGTACAACTGTGTAGTCCATGCAGGCGAAGCCGTGGGCGGAAAGCTAGTAATTGTAATATCTGGGACATATCACACACTGTCATCTAGTCCCAAACTTGGGCACTAGATAACTAATACAAATTTTTAGATATTGTTTGAAGATTAGGCATTCATTTAACATGGTAATACAGTGAAATATTTAAAAAAATTCTTCAGATATCCCATATTATATGATTAATATACTATTGAAAAACTTTCTCTTCTTATAGAAATTTTTCCATGCGATCATAGCTCTTTGATAAATAACACAAAGATAATTATGTAGTTACTCATATTATTTTAGTTTTGCTGCAATGACTGCCTTCAGACACCAGTTTTCTGCATTTTCTTGATAAAGTGCAGGCAATTATTTGTGTTTATATTTTTATGCTGTAAAAAATTAAATAAAATTGCGATTTTGTTGTCTATTTATGATTGACGTGTTCTTAATCAAACGCATATCTCAGTCATATAAGTATAGTATGATTAAATGCTAGATTTCACATTAAACCTTGTATATATTTAAAAAAAGTCAAGTTAGAGTTGGACTCATGTATCGAAGGTTACAATATATTTCTATGTCTTTACAAATTTTGTTCATAAGGTACACCTCGGAATAACCTACAAAAAAAAAAATTGTTTTGTTCACAGTTACAACAAATACCATACCATGTTTTTATTTTGTTTAGTTTTTGAGATAAGTAGACCCAGAGGTAAAAATATATTTTCTGATTTTAGCATATACTTGTGATGTGCGAACTTGCTTTTTGCCAAATTTCATGAGTAAGTTTGATTTATTTGCGAGTGTCAAAATATGCGGCATTCACTGCCGTTCTTTTTGATAGCATTGACTTAAAAGCTTGATTTTTTTACACCTCCAAAAGGCCGTAGACCTAAGTATTTGATATTAATTTCAACTTGATATCTCCACACGTTCCTGAGAAAAAGGGTCTTGATTGACCGACAGACGGGCGGACTATGATGTGGTTCTAGGAGGGTTCCTTTTTACCTTTGAGGAACGGAACCCTAGAAACTGTTTTTCCATATTTTATTATAATTATCAATTTTCATGCTTTTCATCAGGAGTGTCACCATGGAACAATAAGTTAAGGATGTTGGATGCGTTTCGAACTCCGATTCAAGAAGTATTTAGACTGCTAGAAGCTATTCGAAATCATGAAGATCCCGAAACGTACGAACTCGAAACATAACATTTTATTAAAGAATTTCTCATTTAAAATAGTGAGTTTTATCTAGTTTATTTTATATAGATACTTTGTTTTTCAGAAAAAGCACCATAGTTAAACATTGCTATAATATTGACAGTATCAAACGACGGGACAGTAAGGCGAGTAGAGAAAGAGTTTTACCTGAGTATAGCTGTCTGATACTCTCTCCTGCAAACTTGTGGCAACAAAACGTGCAAACGTTTTCCCAGGACTCTAATATAGTTAACACAGTATTAAAATACCAGGTAAGTTTTTAGACCTTTGTCATGTGAGCTTGCTTAGATGACTGTAAATTCTTAGAGCTGGACAGTTATAAAAAGGAGGTGGGTTGTGTCATGTACATGGCCGTAGGGATTAGGATAGACAATTTTTTTTAGTTTAGTTTTCTACCCATGATTTGATGTTAGAAATTTGTTTCCTGGCACACATGATATCCCAGTAGAGTATAAAATCTTTGTTTTAATCTAGATCGTTATGATTGTTGTTAATTAATTCTGATTGTACATGAACGCACCTAAAAGTCGGTTGTGTTAATCTGCACTCTGTGGGTCTGATTTTATATGTGCGTCTGTAAAGAAATAAACAAAGACGTTTTAAATATGCAATCTGAAGCATTGTTCGGAAGCTGTTAAATTATCAAAATTAAGTTAAATAAATCAAATTATTAATTTAGAATAATGTCGTAAGTATTATATTTGAACTTTGTCATAATATTATATAATCATTTCATTTCATATGAAAATATCAATTAGATTTTACCACCGGTACCGATGGCAGAATCGCCACGAGAATCCGTTTACCTTCATATTTTGCGCCTATAAAGTATTGTAGTGTATCCTGAAATGTCGATCAACGTTTAAGATGCTTGAGTGGCATGCACATGTCAAGAGCCTTATCTGTGTTTGCAGAATTTGCAAAAAGGCAAAACATCCATAGCGGAAATGGCTTTTGGTATGCCTTTACGAGATGCTGGCATAAAGCGCTACCCTCTGCGGTCCAGACCAAGAGTCCTTCAATATGCTGTAACTATATTTTATAGTGAAGCTGAAGAAAGGTATTTATTTGTTACTCCGTTTTAATTAGAAGTTCCAAAGAAACTACTCTTCTTTATCAATATGTTATACATTATCCAACTAGATACTTAATTTTTTTTTATTAGAAATAAGATTTAATAAACCCTATGGCACTGTGCTCTGTCCACTTGAACGTTAGATTATAAGTTAAGTGATTCAAATAAAAGTTAACTTAATATAATGCATTCTTTGTATTCTATTTCTTTTACATTCTAGACTACTGTTAAACACTCTGGAAAGTGATATTTTCATAACAGCTCAAATAATGTCTCTCTAGTATTACAAAATTCGCATCGATTTTGTGACCAAATGGAATAGTGCAAAATTTATATGAAGTTGTTATTAATAATTTATTGTTAGTGTATAAAATAAATAAATTTAAACATTTTGTTGATACGCAAAAGCCATCAATGTCCACATAGAACAACATCATATTAATTTCACTTAATAATTCATCCATCATTATTGTTGTTACAGGTATATGAAATCACTGTCAAAGAAATTAAAAGAAATGTACCCTCTATATCAAGATTTACCCCAGCCAATATTACAAGAAGCTAAATTGATTTACTACCCTGGAGAATTTAACTTTCGAGAATTAGTGCCTTTAACAATCATATTTTTTGGAGTGTTTTTATATGTGTATTACTCAGTGAGGAAAATTGAGTTTGTAAAATCAAAATTAGGACTGGCTGCTTGTGCTGTGCTTACTATAGCAGGAAGTCTATCAATGTGTATGGGACTTTGCTTCTCATTTGGTTTTTCTTTGAGTCTTCAAGGAAGAGAAATTTTCCCATATCTAGTAATATTAGTTGGATTGGAAAATGTGTTAGTTTTAACAAAGAGTGTTATTTCTACTGACTCCCGTTTGGATGTAAAGATTCGTCTCGCTCAAGGCCTCAGCAAAGAGGGCTGGTCTATTACTACGAATTTGCTGATAGAAATCACTATATTTACACTTAGTTTATTCACTTTCGTACCTTTCATACAAGAATTTTCTATATACATGATCCTGTGTCACATATCGGATTTCTTTATGCAAATGGTTTTCTTTGCGACAGTGCTGGGTATTGATGTACGACGTATGGAATATTTCCAAACCAAGAACAACAAATTGCACCTAAAGGAGTATTTTAATTCTAACAATACATCGAATTGGAGAACCGATAAGTTATTTGAAGAGGATACCTACTCTTCGTTACGAATGACAAAATCCAAATCACATCCGAGATTGAATGGGTCTTCACAACTTAACCCAACAGATGTTGTGGCCCAGCACACTAAAAATAGTACAGCGCATATGGAAACTAAGCTACCCAAAAGGATCAGGCTGGTCCACATATGGGCACGGACTCGTGTTTTCCAGAGAGCTTTTATGATATGGATGATCGTCTGGATATCAAATATATTGTATAATTCGGGCATAGTTGATTATTTAGTGTCCAATTCTGACACAAATGACGCTTCTTTTGATGTTAACAAGAATTATTCGGATAATAAGGAATACAAGCTGCCTGATTACCAAATGTATAATAATGCTACTGAAACTAATACAAATGAAATTTCTTCTTTGGTTGAAATAGGTCAAACAGTATCTTCGAATACATTTGAGAATGAAACTATATCTTTAAAACATCATCCACATTATTGTTCATGGTCCAGGTACTAAACATTTTTAATTATCAACGCATATTGGCACTGAAAGTGAAGATTTGATGAGTCCGTAAATAAAAAAAATTGTTTTACTTACCACGTTTTGAAAGGATTTCCAAGAACTGCCCTTTTTTTATTTAGCTCAAGTCAGTATCTTTTCCTATGTATTCTGAATCAAATGAAATCATTAGCAAGTAGATACAATTACTTGTCCCAAAGTTGTGACAAGTTTCATAAATAAAAAGTCAAACATTGACTTTTTGTAAGGGCTCAATTTCATTAAATTTCATTTTATATTCAATATTAACATAATATTCAATCCTCAGCGTAAATATGTGCAATGAATAGGAGATACACGGCATCATGACTTTCGAAACGGTACTCTGACTTAATAAACTAAGGCGGTGCAATGTGAGAGCTCAGTTTCTCGATCTCGATATTATTTAACCGCCTAATGATAATAATAATAAATTTATATGTTAATAACTTATTAAACTATATGAAAAAGAAAGACGAAGTTTGAATATTACAATGTTATCAAATATTTTGACATATTTTGACAATGTAATCTCTTTGATCATATATTGACGGCCGCTTAGCCTAGTGGGTAGCGTCCCTGCCTACGAAGCTGGAGGTCCCGGTTCGAATCGCAGGTCGGGTGCGCATTTATATAATAAATACTGGTACCGGGTCTTGGGTGTATGTGGTGTCTTCGCTTGGTATCCAAAACACAAGCTAATGTTAAGTTTGGGGTTTAGACGTTGTCATGTATACGTTATTATTATTATTATTTCAGATTGTCCTTATGTATATGTCTCTTTGGCATATAAAAAATGTAGAAATTGCTAAGGGCTACAAAAGCCCTTACCGATAGAGAAATTCAATTTGGTTTTAAAAAAAATGGAAAGGGTAGTATAGCTACGCCCCCTCACATCCCGCGCCTCAATTTTGGTATATTTTTATTTATTAGGAACTTACTGCATCTTCATTTTCAATGCCAAAACAATATTTCCGAATTTCCATGAAAGCACCGTAGTTGTTGTGTAACACTAATTTACCTGTAGTTTTTTACCTACAAAGATAAATTATCATTCACAATTTTTCTGTATTAAGCTCTGTTAATCTTATAATCATCTATGTAGCAGTCATGTACGTCAATTATTTATTGTATGAAATTAAAAAAAATACCTCTATTATACAGTAAAGACGTGATGATTGAATTTAGATTTTGGTTTTTATTTTCAGGTTATCACCATATTATTGGTCCGCCATACTGTCGCAGTATAACGAGTCTTTTGCCGGTGAATATATTGTAGTATTGCCTCCTCTATTGTTGAGTTACCGAATCAGCCCTGAAATGGCGATAGGTGCTCGAAATCCACAAGAAAAAGATCCGCCTAGACTTCGCTGGGAAGCACTAGCTGCGGCACTCGATCCTATAGATATTTTGCCAGGTGAAATATTTATTTACTATTGGGTGCTTAACAATTTAAACATAATACAGGTAATCAAACACTTAGTATTTGTTCGATAGTGAAAATTAACCTAAGGCACATGAAACATGAAATGCTTAAAAGTACAATTAGAGCTGCTCCCGTCTCTGCTGTGTCCAACAATTTTTTTTATAGTTAATAGTGTTTTTGAGTAGTATTAAATAAAGAGTAATAGGTACATGAAAAGTTACCTTTATTATTTTGTTAACAAATTAAGAAAAAATGTCTTTATCTTTGAAACCATAGAACATTGAAATTACCTATATGTTGCTTGTTTTGGACAGCCATGAACTGTCCCATCCTCACTAATGTAATGCATGCTTTACCAGGCCCTTTGTATAAGCAATTATACTAAAATTATTTTTTATAAACAGATTTCGACCTGGCGGATTCAAAATCTCAATATCAATGGAGTAAATCAATGCCTACAACAGAAGTACCAATCTATCCAACAACTCCAATGGAAATTCTTCTTCTTACAATTCTCTGCTCTATAAGTGTACTTGTTATCGCTTATATGATGGTTGTCCTGTACAGGTGAGTGTATTGTAAATAATTCTTTATTTGATATTGAAATATTGTTAGAATTTTTGAACAACAAACAATTCAAAAAGTATTGTTCCATTCCACTATTGTCTATCGAGGTTGCGGAATTTCAGCGAAATTCATGAGAATAATTCAAAAATTGTCAATGAAACCCATGAAGTACACACTCCACTTCAAGATCCAGATCCAGTGGTGATAGACCGTCGCCAGAGGCCGTTTTTGTAATGTAGCGTATCTCGTCTAGTGACCATAATGCAGCAGATTTGTAATGCCCTCCCATCATCGAATATTTCCGACTTTCTCTTTGTTTAGGAAGATTTAGGAAGTAACGTTATTTAAAAAATGACCACTAATAAATTAAACCTCGTAAAACTATTATTTCTTTGCTCTAGGAGTACTATTATATGAATCAAAACTCGAAATAGAAAATGAAACCAACCATATTTTCATTGATGTTGAAATTCGGAATTTCGAATTTCGAAAAATAAGGAAATTGAGACTTTCATGTCATCTGGTTCGCATAAATTCAACCAAACCGTATACTCTAGTTGAGATAGTATACCTATATATTATGTTTATTTCTCATAACGGCCATTGACAACACTCGTTGCATTTTTTTTCGTTCTTCATTTGGCATGATGGACACATTTAATGCAACAAGAGAGCTTTTAAAACAAATACATGACACACAACAGTGGATATCAGATCAGATTAAAATTCTGTTTTATATTTCAAACAAAGTCGAATTAACAACCAACGAAAGATTCCATTCCAGATTCTATTGCACTCTCTATTAATAACCGCTTTATGTATAGTGGAGGCCAACATTGTAAGGAAAACTTCCTAGCTGTCAGAGTAGCAGAGGGCAAAAGTGCTTTAGAAACAATGGCTTATGCTCGAGGATGTTTGTTTGCTATAATATTCCAATACCAATACACTACTCATTCATATTTTATCGGTTAATTTTGCAGATGTGTGTGCTCAAGAAATTACGCAGAATGGAGAGCCAGTTGGAATGAAAGTGAGGATTACTTAAAGATAATAGCGAAGCAGCCAGCTGTACAAGTAAGTAATTTTTTATGTAGAATTTGCTGCGGCGCCTCTTGAGCTACCTTCGCTCTTTGGACACATGCTTTGAGTACAATTTTATTTTCACTGAGTGGTATGCCACACCCTTCCACGTTCTCAGTTTCTTTGCCTTATTTTGTTCAGTTTTTGTATTTAAATAGCCTTTTGGTATTGTCTACTTTTTTTGTAAATAATATAATCTATACTATTGTAAAAAAGTCCTTGTATGTATTTAAGAATATATGTTTTTCGTTTGTTCGAATTTAATTTGAAAATTTTAAAAATAAGGTTTTTTGACAAATGCTTTGCTACTATTAAAACAATAATATCAATCAGTTAAAAAACCTGTTCTTTTATTATAAATTTTAGGTTTTTGTACAACTGCTTCGAAACTGGTGAAACCACAGAGAATCTAGTAGGTTAGAGATGCCATGTCACAGTATTTGTTCAGAGACACGTATCCCATAAATAATTACACAACGAAAATAAGTAAAAATATTAGTTACCCGCATACGTAATTTTGTTTCAGATTTATATTATTTTAGAAAGTGGTTAAGTCATTCATCTCTTTCCCTTACTTCTTTGGTATGATGTCGCATTCTAGATTTCAGCTTATTAGATCTGCCTTAAGTATGCATCATACTGCATACTTGAAGGGGACAGCTTATCGGCTCACATGCCAGCTCTAACCAATTTCAATGCTCTGTTGGTGAAACAATTAATAATGTCAGTTAATACATTAAAGTGTATTATTCGTTATAGTCACATGTTTCCATTTATAATTTAACAGCCGTACTAGCCAGGCAGTGCAGCCCTTTGATATTAATATTTTTTTAAAATAAACATAACAATATATATTTTGTACTACAGCTTGTAATGGAAGCAGTGCCACTCGTAGTTGCGGGCCATAATCACGAAGTAGAATGTCTAATGTCGGATGGCGAAAAAATTGTTAGCTCCTGTTTACATGGAACTATAAAAATATGGGATTCACAAAACGGCGAATTACTGAACGAAATAGACAGATACGAGTAAGTATATATGTATAATGAAACTTTTTAAGTATATCATTAAGTATTTATTGCATTTCGTACATAGGATAGAATTTAACGCGATTACAGTGCATGTGTAAACTTCAGAATTTAACCTTTTAACTAGTCATCAATCATTATCAATCAATTGTCTCTGTTAATTAAATGGGTTGTAACCTTTCATCATCAGCCCATTTTTACCCCACTACAGGGGCTTCGGCCTCCCCCAGGGTGAGGAGGGGGGCTTGGAGCTTAAGTTCACCACGCTGGTCCACTGCGGGTTGGGAACTGTAACGACCGCCATCTATTGACATCGTCCGGGACCGACTGCTTAACGTGCCCTCCGAAGCACGGTGTCAGTGATATTGTGTACTTAAGTCAGAAAAACTCATTGGTACACGCCCGGATTCGAACCATGGCCCTATGGGGCCTTATAAATTTCAGACAGGTTCATTGCGCTCGGGCTATCACGACATAACCCGACATATCACGTTGTAACCTTTAAACTGACCAAATATGGTTAATGAGTAGCGAATAGGTTAAAAAAAAACAAATTATATTGTCAAATGATTTTGTCTAAAGCGTTTTAAAGATAAATGTTTTCAGATACTTCAACACGAAATCGATGTCTGATGAGAATATTCAGCTAAAGCGAAAAACTAAAACCTCAACCAGTGAAACAGGTACCAATACTTTTATAGTGTTTTAATAATTAAATTAAGTTTATATTTTTGTATCCTGTGGTATATATTTTAAATATTTATTTAATAATAATTTAATATTTTATTATATGCTGTACCTTTAACGTGTAACGTATTGTAAGAGGAACTAGAATATAGTTAAAAATTTATTTAAACAAAGGTAACCAACTATCGATTTTGCCATTTACCACCGCACGAAGATAATATAGGCCGTGAACAGTTCGTATTTGAGAAAAAAATAAATATATTTTTTTTTAATTGTATTGCTTTTGTTAATTATAAATTTAATTATTATTTTTTCTAATTTAATTTCTACTCATATTTGATAACCGATATTCTAGAAATATTATCAATATAATCTCACTGTAGTCTTTTTAGTAGCACTTTGTGGGAAAATGTAAGCAAAACTTTCAGTCTGTTTCTCAATGACTGTACACTATCATCTGTTATCAATTTCATAAAGCTTATTTGAATTTTTTTTATTGCCGTTCTGCAAATCCTTCAATTAAATTGCATTTGTTCATATGTTCCACGATAGACACAAATATACACAGGTACATTTACTGACTTTTCCAAGCTGTATGTTCCCCAGTCAGAATAACCTTAGTAATCTTATAAAAGAGCACATACCTTCGAACCTAATTGATTGCATGTATTATTTATTGCTTATAAAACTGTTACTGTACGTAATTTTTATTATTTCAGAGTGCAAATGTGATCTGTTGTGTGCTAATCGTACATGCAATTCAGGTGATGTTACAAATAGACAAGAGGTATACACGGCCATAGTAATAAAAAATAATAATAATAAACAACACATTTTTATCATATATTGTCTAAAACCAATTTATTTACATTTTAGGCTACTCATACATTACGAAAACGTATAGTAGAACATATAAGTAATCTCAACAACAAAGTATCTCTAAATACTGTTGAACCATCAACAAACTGGCAAGCTTCTCAAAAGACCAAATATGATTTCGCAAAAACTTTCAGGTCAGTAAACTATTTACATTTGGCGCTTTAGTGACAAAATCACGTTTTATTAATGATTTTTTTTTAATTTTTCGCAGGGATTATTATTCTACTGAACAATACGAAGATACTAATAACTATGAAGAAAATATAGATTTAAATATTGACATGACTAAACACGACCATGAAAGGCGCAATTCAATATCAAATTTAGATAAAATCAATTTTAATGACATCGCAACTTTAAATAATATAAATGATTCTGTCAGGGAAGAAGACATAGAGAATTCCAAGGATAACTATTATATTGATAATGACACAGAAGTGACGAACAATTACAATTGGAAAGGCAATAATATTGCCGAGTCTCCAATCTGGTGTATGGATTATTGCAGTGATCTCATCATATTAGGTTGTGCAGATGGCAGATTAGAGTTTTGGGAAGGCAGTACTGCAAAGTTACTGGTAGCTATTTTAGGAGTTTAAAATATTTACTGTTGACCAAATAACAACAATATGATGGTGCAATATTTTTATGTACAGTGCTGCATATTCTTTTCTGAAGGTAACGAGTAAAACTACAATGTTGTGAGCAAAACTAATTCTTTTGCTCCAATTCTTTTCCACTTTTACCCATTTCTTTTTAATCTACTATTTATAAATTGACAACATTTCTAAATAATAATCAGATTTTAATAGCTGGTAAAAAAGTAGATAAAAAACTAAATTACTCGTTATTGCTTCTGAAATTTTGAGATCTAAGAATTTATATTAATTTCTAAGTTTTAGTTTAAACAAAAGTGGTTATCACATGTATGTCATGTGCTTGTGATTTGTTTGAAGTGTATAATTTATAGCAATCATTATTTCAAATGACAAATTAAATAGTAGATGCAGCCCCCATTCTCGCTTTGGAGATTTTTATTTATTAATTTTTTTTTATCAAAAAAGAATATTGCAGACTACAGGAGATTATTCAATATATCTTTAGAACTGTTGGAAAATAAAATTAGAAAAATACATACAGATAACGATCGCTTATCCTAGCGGGTAGCGACACTGCCTACGAAGTTGAAAGTCCCGGGTTCGAATCCCAGGTCAGGTCAGTGTTTATATGATGAATATCGATACTGGTACCGGGTCTTGGTTGTTATATGTATGTGGTGTCTTTGCTTGGTACCCAAAACACAATCTAATGCTTAGATTGGGGCCTAGATGTTGTTGTAATGTATACATTGTTATTATTATTATTATATAATAAGCAACTTAAAATGTTCCAATCGTTTTGTAACTTTAGTACCTAAACAGAAATGAAAACTTGTCAAATTTAAAGTTGATGTTTTTTATACTAACTCAATTCATCCATTAATGCTTTTCTATAGGGATTTTGCTTTTATAAAACCATACGATTGAGGTATGAAACCTTAAAAATATTACAGCACACATAGATTAATGAAAATCTGATCACTGACTAGAATTACTTTTTGTATTTCCTCTTCATTAAGGGCATTCTAATAAATTAAAATATTTAACGTTATTCGCGCATACGATTTTCAGTATGCGGACGAATTCCGCATTAATTAATAAAATTGATTTCGTTTTAAACTTTTTTCTCCGCAGTGCATATGGTGGAATGCGAGAGAACGGCATGGTTATAGCGGAGTCACTCACGTACTTGCGTTGTCTGCCGCACGGCGTTTCTGTGTGGCAACGCTGGGAGGACAACTAATACTTGTCCGCTTAGATGCATACAACTCATCCGCGGGCGTCCGCATCGACTGGAGATTTACTACTGCACACAAACGAAGTAAGTACCACAACTAACGCTTACAAAACACTTTGCACTCGAAAGGAACGGGGGTTGCCGTTTTGACGTTTACCAGACGGCGCATCCCACGGGAAAGGTTAGCAGTCAAAAGTTATTGTTTTAATTTTCGTCATCCACGAAGTAAGTTCTATGTTTTTAATTTTTGTCATCGTACTGGGGTCAGTACAGAATTATTCAATGATATTTTAATTGTAAATATTTGACGTTTCTTGTCATTAGCGCCTTGGTGGTGAACTGAAGTGCGATAGTCCTCATTCCACTAACATTACCTGTTATCTCTCATATTTAATCCGCCTAATTTCACATTAACTGTATGTTCTTAAATTGATTATTTAAGGAGGAGTGTATGTAATTCCTATCTCTCGTTTTTTATCTATTCTATGCAAAAATGGCACCACAAATGGCACTGAACGTGATGTTTGGTGATGTTTTGTTCACACCTTTCTCGGGTTCTGTTATCGGTCGATCGTAGCTGGGCGAGTTTCTAGCTAATATTATTTATATGTTACATTAAATAATTGCCCCCAATCCATAACAGAAGCCACTAAACATCTGCTAGATAAATAACTACAGCGGTCAAAGGTTAGTTCGGTTTTATATTTTGTTATATATAATATCTATTATTTTTAAAAGCAAGCACATTGTTACCAACCAGCTGAGCGAAATATATTTATTCTATTATATCTATTATATATCTGTGAAAGTAAATTACATTTATTAATTTCATAAGCAGAAATGTGATTAATAATAATTATAAAAATATCATAATATCTAGGACATGCCACACAGCGCCATTTAGTCCCAAATTAAGCAAAGCTTGTATGATGAGTACCAGACAACTGAAATACATACTTAAATATTCTTTAATATATATTCATATATAATTATTTTACATCCAGACACAGAACAAATAGACATGTTCATGCATACCACAAATATTTACATTGTTAATTTGCTTTATTGTGTAAAAGACCAGTAATTCCAGTAGCCTACATATAGACCTGAGCCCAACTAGTTATTAGCGATCAGCGCGGCCATTGTTGGTTTTGTTTGTCATGTGAAAATAAATTACATCCATTTATTGTGATAGCATGCACATACAGCCGAGCGAGTAGTCAGCGATTAGCGAGTGTGTTTGTTGATTCCGTCTATCATATGAACAGCGAGTTATCAGCGACTTATCAGCGATTAATTAGCATGTCATTGCCGATATCGACTTCTTCTTCACTTCATCAGCCTATTTTTACCCCACTGCAGGGGCTTAGGCCTCCCCCAGGGTGAGGATGGGGCTTGGAGCTTAAGTCCACCACGCTGCTCCACTGCGGGTTGGGAACTGTAACGACCGCCATCTATTGACAGCGTCCGGGACCGACTGCTTAACGTGCCCTCCGAAGCACGGTGTCAGTGATATTGTGTACTTAAGTCAGAAAAACTCATTGGTACACGCCCGGATTCGAACCATGGCCTTATGGGGCCTTATAAATTTGAGACAGGTTCGTTGCGCTCTGGGCTATCACGACACTTCGACTATCATGTGAAAATAAGATCACACTAATTCTAATACTAAACGCATACTGGCCGAATGAGTTGTCAGCGATCAGCGAGTATGATTGTTGATTTCGTCTATCATGTGAGAGAAAGTGACTTCTACTGCTTGTAATACCAGATACAAGTAGCTAAGCGAGTTATCACCGATCAGCGAGAGTAATTGTTGATTTCGTCTATCATATGAAAATATGGAAGATCTGCTCATTCTAATAGCAAACAAAACACATAATGACCGAGGAGTTAACAGTGGTTAGCGATAATGATTGTTGATTTTGTCTGTCAAGTGAAAATAAGTGACATTTATTCACTTTATCAGACATTAGTGAATGTAATTGTTGTTTTTTTAACATTTGAACATAAATGACATCTCATTCTAATAACAAACACATAGTAGCCGAGCGATTATTCAGGAATTAACGATTTGTTGATTTCGTCAGTCATGTATAAATAATAGACATGTACCGAATATGGGTTCTGTCGAAATACGGCTTCGGGCGAATGTTCGGTTTAAACATGTGCCGAAGCCGAAGTTCGGCCGAACTTCGGTTTAAATGGTCGCGCTTTTATCCGGTGAACTTGTCGGTTCGTGTTCGTTCCATCGCTTGCCGTGCTAGCCGTGCGCGTCCCGCCCGTAACCTGCGATCACCCTGCTGATTTGCATTCGACATTTTGTTATCACAATTTTTAAATGAAAATATTTTTTGTTAAACTCAATTTTTAAATAAAGCTTAGTTTACCTTCAAAATACAATAACACATCAGTAAAACGGTAACTAAACAAGTAGAACTAAGTATTTAAATGTAGTAATGCTGATAATTGGAGTTACCGAAGTTTGGCCGACATTCGGTATAAGTCGGTTTTCTTTATAACGTCAAAATATTACAATATTTTCGATAGCCTCGCCTAAAGCCACTCATTGACAAAATGATTGCACCTGATCTTTTGATCACTATTACAATATGAATCATAAACTTCCGTTTTTTTTATTCTCATTCAAATCATGCTGTAGCCTAAATTAAATGAAATGCGCAGAAACGAAAATATAAAGGCATTTTAATGCTGCATTGCAATTACATTAGTAGTGTATTTTTATTGGAACCAATTAACAAATCACAAACAAATTGTACATTTCCAGCCCACAAACGAACGGGGTCGGCGGGCTCCATATCGTCGCATTACATTAACCGTGATGATACCACATCGAGCTACAATCACATGGACAAACAGAGCTTGGCATACAATGCAGATCAGATTTATTATGAAGAAGGTATATATATATATGATTCTATACAAAATAAATATATAGTACACTTTTTATTGTAGACTGATTTTTATTTTGCTTAGATGAGTTTGCTTGTACTAAATGAATATTTTAAATTGTTCATAATACAAAAATGAACTAGTTCAGGACTTGCCTTTTCTGCCTTTTGAACTGGGTCCGAATGAAATGTACAACTCATTCTTTCAATCTTTTATAAAATGATTCTATTTTATACTCACTTACAAGTTGGTTATGGTTTGTAATGACTCAGTTTTCACTGAGGGGGCTATTGTAGAGTTACATAAGTATAGACATATTTTGTACGAACTATATGAAGAAAGGAAATTTAACACAAGTGAAGAATTTAAAGATTACGTTTAAAAATATTCCAAAAAATTCAAATAAATTGTCACATTGCTAAATCTCAACTTTTGAATTCAAAAATTAATTATTATTACTTGGAATTACTTGGAAGTCATTAATGAGGAAACTAGTCAATCTAAACAAAGAAATAGTGACTATAAACTAAAAATAGACAGTAAAATTATTAATTCCAAAGGAGAAGTTGCAGCCGCGGTTGATAATTTTTTTTACCAAGTTGCTCAATTCATCACCCTTCTTTGCCATTGCATTTTTAGAGAATAATGTGCCGGTGTTTAGTATTCATTTTAAATTTTAGCATGTTATCAAAGCATTTAAATTAAGCATTATTTAAAAAAAAATTACCTGTGGCGTGTTTCTGTTCATGTTCTCAAATCTCTAATTGAAATTATTGCACTTGATTTAGCAGTAATAATAAATGTATAGATTGTGGTATTTTTCTTGATCTAATGAAGCACACCAAAATAACTCCATTCTTATAATCAGGTAGTTAAAACCGATACCCCACGCATTTAATACCAGGTTCCATTCTACTTGTATTCAGGAAAATTTATGAGAAATTAATTAAGTTATGCCACCATCTTTTTTCTTCGTAGTTGATTGATTTTTACACGTTATTAACCCCCACGCCGGCATTTTTGAATTGTTATTTAATCACATTTTTGGCACGCGGTCGCGATGGTCATAGGCGCGTAACTGAATGAGTTGTTGCCGCACGGCAACAACGCTTGGCGCAAACATTTGATTCGCGGCGTCGTTTCTATACGCTAGTAATAATAGTTCTATGAAAATCAATGTATTAAATTAATAATAATACCTGGGACATACCACACAGCATCCAAAGTAAGCAAGTATTATGGTTGTGTTATGGGTACTACACAACTGATATACATACTTAAATATTCTTTATGGTATACACATACTTTCACGACCTTTGTATCAAAGGCTGGGTGCTCAGCCACTTGTCACCACATATTGTTCATTTTTCATTTTCTACATCAGATTTTGATGTTTATATGAATATTTTCAGTTCACATGTTATGAAAGTATGCGTAGAATAAAAATTCGTCGTAGCTACAAAAGATTAATAGAATACATGAGCATAATTATGTAAATGTATATTTTTGTAAATAATATAAATTTTTCGTTTAATATTTACTTTAAAACGTACTAAATACCATAATTTCAGAAGTGCATTGCTTACGACTGGCACAATGCAAAGCACACCAACAGCCAATCACAGAGATGCATTCACAAGCAAACCGAATACTGACAGGCGGACAAGACCACATTTTAAAAGTAAGTATATGATGCTGTAATTTTTTTAGGAACATAGTAATATTCATGGAAGTTCCAAGATCATTTTTACGCACCACGCGCTGTGGAGCAAGTATGAAATAACTATGAAGAAATCGAATGCAAGTAGTAATATTTGACTCGCATTAATTATGTTTTATGACGACTATTTAACTCGTATTGCCACCCACACGAATGTGTCACGTGATTCGGTATGTACAATAATATGCACGGATCTTTGCCGCTGTCAAGTTATTTACAGAAAGCGTTGCAGTAGCATAAAATGGAGAAAAAGGAGAGGTCGTATAGCTCGCCACTACTCTCGCGCGCAGCGGTACCTGCGCATTAAGCATTCGCAGGCAACTCGGAGCGGCAAAGATTCGTGCGTAGTACTGTAAAGTAAAAACTAGATAAAACCGATTCCAAAACCAGATAAATTGTTTCTTTGCCACATTTTTCTATTAGGAGTTCTTAAAATAGTAAGATGGCAATTATTTCAAGTAAAATAAAAAAAAAGTCTTTGTCAAAGGATTGCAATACACAGAGTAATACGAATAGCTATTACTCAAAATAATTTAAGATGCGTCAATCGTCAGATCACACGTCAGATTGCGTTTTATCCTTGACTATCTTTAGACAAAAAATAAACCACCCTACCCACTATGAAAATTTAAAAAAATTATCAGAAAAAACAAAGCAAAAATAATGAAATTAGTATCTGTAATTAATTTAATCTATCAGAATAAAATATTTAAAAAAATTGCTTTACGTACCGAATTGTTGAAAATGTTTTCCATACAATATTTATTTCTTGTTGCCTCCAGAGGGCTACTTACTTTGATTAGCCAAATGGTTGCTGTCACATTATCTTCAACAATTAACTTTAGCAAGTAGCTATATCGTGACAATTGAATCCTAGACAATTAAAATAATGTAATTTGTAAACAATGCGTTTTATTGTATCAGCGTCATAATACCAGCCGTTCTACGTTTATTGGTGGACATACGCTTTCGTCCTTTGGCTCATTTCATGAATTACTATTCTATCAAATTGCTAACAGAATTAATAAGGGTGAACTTAATTCTCTTCCACACCCGCGGGGGTAGTGGGGGACGGATGGGGACATACTGTGTGTGTCGTAAATATTAAATTCAAAGCTTCCTAGTATAAACTTCGTCGTGATAGCCCAGAGTGCAACGAACCTGTCTCAAATTTATAAGGCTATAGGGCCATGGTTCGAATCCGGGCGTGCACCAATGAGTTTTTCTGACTTAAGAACATTAACTATCACTGACTCCATGCCTCGGAGAGCACGTTAAGGAGTCGGTCCCGGACGCTGTCAATAGATGGCGGTCGTTACAGTCCCCAACCCGCAGTGGAGCAGCGTGGTGGATTTAAGCTCCAAACCCCCTCCTCACCCTGGGGGAGGTCTAAGCCCCTGCAGTGGGTTAAAATGGGCCGATGATGATAGTATAAACTTGATTCTCTTTTCTCCACAAATCTCATAAAATTACGTTGGACAAAAATGGATGTATCTCACATTCAAATTTGACTTTTTATATTATTAATTATAATTATATCTGGAAAATCTTACACACGATCATCTAGTCTCAAACTGGGCAGATCCTGTACTATTGGTACTAGACAACTGATATACGTACTTAAATATTTTCTGCAATACATTTTTATGTATGAAATTACGGTGTGCGTGTGTTCGTAATTCTATTTCTAAACGGATTAACGGATTTTGATGAAATTTTTTTGTACTTACGGTGTCATCGCGATGCACTCGGGATCGTTCTTAGCTAGTTGGACCCGGTAGGTAGCGTTGTGTCGCAGTTGCAGATTGTTTTTTTTAATTTTTCATACTTCACACTCACATTTCAGCCTCCCAGCATCTCTCAATATTTTTATTTTCACGATTTATTAAATAATAGCAGTCCTGGTACTACAGTAGAGTCCACGCGGCGAAGCCGCAAATGGATAGCTAGTTCATATATAGATATTTTACACCCAGACACATTATGAATAGACATGTTCGTGCACACAAATATTTGTCTCTGGCAGGAATCGAATTCGCGACCTTTGGGTCTGCAGTAATGGAATAATAGGTTGGCTCATATAATTAATTATGAACCTTATGACAGTGCGTACCTTCTTAATATAAATATCATATCGCTTCCACTGAAATATGAGTTTTTCGTATATATCTTGTCGGGCAGGGGCAGCAAAGAAGCTGTCGTGATGGTATGGCAGCTAGGATCGTCTCGCGACCCTTGGTTTTTTTATGAGAACCAGCAGCCGAGGCATTACAGTAGCAAGACAACGGCCCGAGACACTCGCGAAGTCCAGTTGCTCTAGTGTCATATTGAAAACGGAAACCGCACTCTCTACGACACGTTACCTTATTGACTTGTTTATCACTGTGCAGTGTTTTTGTGATATTGCAGGTATTCTTAACCTCAGACTTAACGCCCCTGTTTACTCTACATGGGCACTGCGGCCCCATTACGAGCTGTTTCATCGATCACGCTAACCCCACGATCGGAGGAAGCGGCTCTCAAGACGGTCTCCTCTGTGTGTGGGACTTACAAACAGGTATTTCTTCATTGATTTTTCCAAAGCGTTTCTGACCGGTTTTAGAGGTGAAGCGCGGTGTGCTCGTGATTTATCTTGGTTAACTCTTATCAGTTTTTGTTAGATTTATACTAATATTGATAATATAAGTTAGCATCATAAAAATCTAAATACAGCCAAAGAAATAAGTAAAAAAAAATTATATGCAGTTTATTATTTTCTTTAACGGAACCAAGAATATAATTAAAGTTAATATTCTAACTTACTTCCAATATATAAAATTTTTACTTTGAAATCGCAACGAAAACCGTCCCTTTTGTGTTGCAACTGTAATAGTAGATTGTTACACAAGGGGTGAAAGGGACCTATTTAGGCATGAGATGGTTCGGCGCACGAGCATGCGAGGGCGCTAATAGTTTGAGTGTCTAAATAGGTCTTTCACTCTAGGTAAACATACTGCTTTTCATTACTGATATGAAGAAAGTAAAAAAACGCGTTAAATCCATATCTGAATCTGATGAATTCATTTTATACTAATATCTGTATATGTAAATAATCAGCACTCGCCAAAACAACTGAAAATCGAATTGCCGCTTCCTCGCATTTTTTATTTTTCTTTTAGTGTGACATTCTACTAGCCAGTACTTTTTATCATTGATCATGGTTAATTTTTAGCTCAAATCTATGTAAATTAAATAATAATTCAGTTAAAAGTAAATTCAAAGTATAAAGTAATATTGTAAAGTTGTTGATAATGTTTTTTTATTAGAATTTCACGCCGCGTTTAAACAAAGTTGTATAAAAGTTGGGATATGGCTGGCATAGTTTTCTTTTTAAATTCAAATACCAATAATAATATAACAACAAATACCAAGCGAGCAAAAGGAATCCCACTGCGCCAGATTTGTCTTTTTTTAGTTTGGGGACCTATCCCATTTAACAATTTCCTAATGATTTGCAATGCATTGGTTCGAGTTCACTCCGTCTGAACTAGAAGACGCACACCCGGAATCTTATGTGATAATTAAATAGGAACAGATGGCTTTCATAGTGGATCGTAAATGCAAGTATGAACTAGGGATTATTAAACACTGATCGATAGCGCGTAATAAGTAAAATTAAACTAAAATTTAAATAGACTGAAAAAATAAAAAAACAAAAATGAATGAATGACCTGAAAATTCTTCTTCGTCCTCTTAATTAAATGCATTCGTTTTGAATCGTAGTGTGGCTTATGAACAGTGTTCATAAAGCAAATGGTGTTCATTGAACACCATTTTGTGATTTGGTCTTCATCAATTTATTTATTAACAAAAATGGTGTTGCCACTTTCTCTGCGACTATCGTTTCTTTAGCACGCAGTCATTTCACACGTTTAGCTTTATATGTATTATAATAAAATACGATTTATGTTGTTGTTAAATTATAATGATCAAACTATAATAATGACACTGAATAAATTATAAATTTTTAATTGTTTAGGAGCGTGCTTGTACAGCACGCAAGCCCACGACGGCGCTGTAACTTCACTGGCGTACACCGCATCGTACGTGGTGTCATGTGGCGCCGACGAACGCCTCTGTATATGGGACAGATTTCAAGGTCATATGCTCAACTCTGTACACATCGTAAGTGAAATTTATAACAGAACTGTAAAGAAGCGATATCTGAGCAATTTATTCATCCCTGAAGCCTAAATGCTTTCACTTAATTTTTCTTCCTGTTTGTTTGCTTGTACAGATTGCGTCAAACTTTATGGTGGATCTGAATACAACGCTTTGAGCGGGCTACAGTCATATACCCCTCGGTCTACTGCGTCCCGTTACACCTAAAACTGTTTATTGTGACGCGACTTGTGCCCACTTCTGATCCCCCATAAAGTTTGATTGTAGCTGTACTCTAATATAAACAACCACCAATCCGGTTCTGATGCAACTTGGACATTGAAATATATATATCAAGGTTCAACATATATTATCACATTATAAAATCCATTTAATAATAATAAAAAAACAGTTATTTGAATCCAAAGTGTCAAAAAAAGATTAGAAGAAATCGATAGTCAGTCATTTGGAGTACAGCACTATATAGAGATTTTTGAAACGTGGACAATATTACATAAGGACAGAGAAAGAATGGAAGTGTTTGAAATGTAGCGTTGGAAAAATGTGGAGAGTGTATAAGTTGAACGGAAAAAGTAACAAACGAAGTTATTAAAAAGATTACCTAATACAGAAAGAAGTATTATCCAAAGAATTAAAGATAAAAAATTAAAAAAAAAATCAGAAGCACAGCAGTATTAAGAAAAAGAAATGAGGGATGGGTTACACAAAAGAGATCAGATGTGTAAAAATATGTATTTCAAGATAAATTAAATCGACATTAATAATATTTGAATATTTGTATAGGATAAAAACTTAATAAAGCTAACCGTAAAAGTAAAGTGAAAGTGGTGTAAGCAATATTTTGTAATGGAATAAATTAGGTAACAATATCCATCTATTGTGTGTCGTGATAGCCGAGTGGTGGCGAACCCGCTTCTTGTTAAGGTCGTGGTTCGAATGCCAGAAACCGGCATGTACCAATGAGTTTTCCTAACTTATATAAAATACATAAATATCACTGATACTGCGCCTCGGAGAGCACGTTAAGCTGTCGGTCCCGGTTGCTGTCATCAGAAGCAGTCGTTAAAATTCTCCAACCCGTACTGAAGCAGCGTGATAAATTAAGCTTCAAGCACCTTCATCCCGAGGGGAGACCTAAGCCCCTGCAGTGACATAATGGGCTGATATGGTGCATCTATTGCAATCATCATCAGCCCATTTTTTTTACCCCACTGCAGGGGCTTAGGCCTCCCCCAGGGTGAGGAGGGGGGCTTGGAGCTTAAGTCCACCACGCTGCTCCACTGCGGGTTGGAAACTGTAACGACCGCCATCTATTGACAGCGTCCGGGACCGACTGCTTAACGTGCCCTCCGAAGCACGGTGTCAGTGATATTGTGTACTTAAGACAGAAAAACTCATTGGTACACGCCCGGCTTCGAACCATGGCCCTATGGGGCCTTATAAATTTGAGACAGGTTCGTTGCGCTCTGGGCTATCACGACACATTAATGCAATAATCACTGCAATAATAATGCAAGTAATATTACAAAATGAAAATGTGAACTAAATTACACACTGAAGTACGTAGTAATTTAATAACATGCAAATACTGCTTGATTATTCATGTTTGTTATTTTATTTCTTAATATGATAGGAATTTACAGAGCTCTATATTATATTACAAGGTTTAAAACTCATTTACACCTATACACTTTTATATTTCAAGGGTCCATTTGTTTTTATATTTTTAAACCTCTTTACTATACTTTGTTTATTTTTAATATGTCAAATATTTTAATTATACTAATAGCATTAATGCTTCAAAATTATAAATTTTGATGTGTTTTTATGTGTTTTTACCATTCATTAGACTTAAATAAGTTAATTAAAAACTAGTGTTCAATGAAAAGTTTTTAGCTTTTCTGTGTAACGGTATAAAGCTCACGATATGGTACATGTGTAAATTTTCAAACTTTTCATTGTTCTACTCGAAAAGTTTATAGCTTAAGTTAAACATTTTTCATATACACTTTTAGCCTTTATAAAAAAAAGACAAAAACTATAGTAAATATTGTTTTCATTTACCTTTTTAATGATTGTTTTCAGGGACTAAACTATATGAGCCGAATGTTACCATTAACGCACACTATGCTTTTAATCGGAGACAGAAGTGGCCTCATCGTGTACGATCTAAGCAGTGGAGAAATCATACGGCGAGTGTTATTAGGTATGATTTTGTTTATAGTGGTCATTTTAATTGCCGAATGACGGTTTCTCTTCACAGTTATTGATTTTAAAACAAACCTTTCGAATGATATGTGCATTCCATAGAAATAGGAATAACATGGACTCCCACTACGCTTACGCTGCCTAAGCAGAACTACGCTTAAATAAAGTGTTGTCTACGTTTGGCAACAGCGATTGTTAGATGTACGATATAAATTTTAATAAGAAAAATGATTGAAAACGATTTCGATAACTTTGACGCTATATTTCCCCTTTCCGTGACTGACTTTCGACGTACGGATTGACCCATCCCACACTTCGCTTTCTTTACATACTTTCCCCCGTATTTGAGGCTTAAGGCGTCCTAATAGTTCTGTTTAATAGCGCTCGTTCTAGTCTTGCTGTTAAATTATCCTGTTTCTATAGTTAATCCTTTTCCATAGCGTTCACATAATTCTCCCATTATTGAAAATTACAAATTTCAAAATTATAAAACAATACGCTGGTTGACGTTTTTTTGGTTATTTTATAAGAAAAAGTTTTCTAAATATATTATAACAGTAAAATTATTTAAAAAATAAATCATTGTTAACAAAGTTATAAATTTTTAAAATGTCCTCTTAGACAGAGAGGGAATGTGCCCGGCGAACTTATGTGTGACGTCAGGCCATTTTAATAATGTTAAATCTCGTTTTGCAAGAATAAGACAGAGTTAGAATTTCAAAAGGTTATAATGTCCATAATCATCAAGCGAATATAATTTTGTTTATAATTTTGTTGTGTTATAAAGATTATTTTTATATTTTCTTGATAAATATATTTAATAGAAGTCAAGTACCGTATTTTGTGTTTAATTGGAAGTGTAGGTACTCAGATTTCTATATTCTTATTTTTACAGAGCAAAATGATGGATGTGTCTTTGTTAGACAAATTTTACCTTTAAAAGATGCTGTTGTGTGCGACTACGCTAATCAGCTGAGGATAGTCCGCTTTCCCCTCGTATCGAAATTATCGTACTTGAAGAATGAGTAACAGATGACAGATGGTTGTATTAGTAAAGATAAGTTTTAATTTATAATTAAAGATAGGCACGCCATAAGAAAATGAAGTCATAAAATCGAAAAATATTTATGAAAAAAGTTACTTACAAGAATTTTGTATTTTGAAGTGAAACTTCTTATGGCACGGGGTGAGCCTAAAACGACACGAAAATGCGTCACGCTAAACAATGTAAGTGGGGGAGATATAAGGAACAATCGGCTTTCACACGAGAAGCCGGTTGTTTCCTATATCCCCACTACTATCTGCTGAGTGTAGGGAGTAAGGCTAGAGCGTTACTCAGTTTCGTGTCGCTGGCAGCTGCGTCATTGCTCGGAGTGTCAATAGATGTGAAAACCGTAAAAACCAGATTGATGTTCATAATTTTAATAACATTACGAAAATTCAAATTTTAATACTAAAAGTTCTAAGTTTTCACTTCTGTCGGCAGTTCCTATAACTGCCAATCAGTTTTTTTTTATATTGACTAAAATCGTAGGTACTTTGCTTTATGAAGAGTGATCAAAAACTACCCAGAATAGAATACAAGACAGAGAGTTTGGTGGTTATTTTTAAACCTTCCCCAAGAAAAATAACGGCGTCTGTATTATGAGATGTTGAAGGTATTACTTGCCGAAAGGAATGACAATCACAAGCTCATAATATGCAGTATTTATAAAAAACTCTGAGAAGACATTAAAATGAAGCATCGTGGAAAGTTAAGTGCCGTTATCCATTTTCACTATAATAACATTTCCCTCCATAACTCAAATTCAATTAGTTATGCAATAAAGTAGGGTTCAAAACGATAAAGCATCGACTATATTCGCAAGATCTTACTTCTAGTTTATTTTAAGTATTACCCAAGTTATAAAATTTGACAACAATGACGAGGTCATGATTGCTGTAGAAGCATTTTTTGAATACAGAACACGATTTTTTTTGTTATGGTATAAAAAGACTGGTGTAACGCTACACTACGTATATTCGTAGGCAAGGTTACTTTGTTGAAAATAAAATAAACATGTATAGGTAATTTTTAAATTATACAAATTTTGGATACTTTTTGATCACCCCTCGTAGTCACGTTGTTTTACATTATAGCTAATTCTTTTACAGTATTATTCATAATGAGTTTCGAATGTGGCCATTTTGAGGAAATGTTAATGATTGAGTTGAAGACCCATTCAGTTTAATAAATAGCCTGGACTGGCGAAAATGTGAATAATTTCAATGAAATACAACAAGTAAATAACTCTTTATGTTCAAAACTGTTCTGTTAAATGTGTAGTCATGGTGTCTGTTCGAAAATGTATCAACAAAACCGTTAATTAGCAAGATGCACAACGAGCACACTGCCAAGCCATTTTCAGTATATTAAAGCCGGCCATTCAGGATCGTTCTGTTTGGCAACACAAACGGCGCGAACAAATTTATCAAATTCAATGCCAAGTGATTTCTAACCACCGCGTCGCATCATTCGTTAATCGCCAGTCAATGATATCGAGATATGATTGTTATCAATTACGGCTCGTGGTTTCCTGCATTTACGGTACGTTGCAGGTATGGCGCAACGCGATGGAGTAGTATGACGGGACAGGATTTTGAAACGGTAGGTTATCCAGCGCGCCGTGCTTCGTCACTCAAAAATCGAACTATTTCAACATATACGATGCGATTTTGGACTGAATTGACTGTTTTTGGAGTGATGGAACAATCCCGAATTCGGGCCCTTAATGTGATCGTTTTGTTTTCGTGCTAATGCGTTGATAGTTAAACGTTAAAAAAAAAACTTTTTAACAAAAATTTAACCTGACGAAAAAAGAAATTGAAAAACGAAAAATAAACATTTTTATATTGTATCTGTTCTCTTGAATATAAAGCGAATAGTAATTCTTTACGTTTGAATATATTGATGACTAGCATTTGCCTGTGACTTCATCTGCATGTTATAGCGGTAATTAGGTCATGATCATGAATACATTACGATATTAGGTTGCGTTTGTTGGTTATGACAACGGTGGTTATTACCATTTAGTCGTTAAAGGGTGACAAGCACAACAAAGTCTTTCCTCAAGGTTCAAACTATGTCTATATCGAAATCGATTGTGCGATTTATCTGTAAAAAAGTAACAAACGTAGAGACACATTTGCGCGGCAAAAAAGAATCTGTCGTCTTTAGGATGCAAATTGTTTTCCTACCAAGTTTTATGAAGATTAATTCATCGGTTTAGCCGTATAGTGCTATAAACAGTTATACCAGTAGCGGCTTTGGAAGGTATTTTGTAGTGAGGCAACATTGAGCAGTAATGGTAATTTTTTTTCTTTAATTTATGGTTGTATAAAATATGTAATAAAACGTATTCTAAATTTGTATATTTTATGGTGTAATGAAATGTTATGCAACCGTAAAAAAATTAATGTCTCTCTGACTACTTAATAAATATAGGCAATAGGTAGACAAAGTAATAGAGAACATTTCCCTCAGTCGAAAGAAACTATCACCAGCACTATCCTCACCACAAGGCAGCTAGATGCGTTCATGCCATCACCATTGGGACGAAATAAAATACGCAAGTAACATATCGTTTGTGTAAATACTTAAAATAATAAAAAAAAAAATTTAATTTCACATCTATTGTACGCTGTTTCATGTCAGCAAAGTCATCTATAATTTCGTCGTAAAAATTAGGGAACTCGTTAATATTTTGTTTTAGGGGTCGGCACCGAAGGCGCGCGGAGCGAAGTTTAGGTTTTTAGCGCTATTCGCAACGATCGAGGCTCGCGCACCGCACACGCACATATGTAGGCATGCACAGTGGGTCGTCTGATTTTTACTCTTCAACAAAACTGTAACTTTGCATTTCGTTATCATATATAAAAATTATTATGTTAAATGTAAACTGTTGCCCACGACTTTGTTTGCGTGGATACGTTTTTCCGTAACAATCAGGTGGGAATTTTATCTCACGGTTAAATGTGGTACATTTCGATCGCTTCAGTAGACGCCCAATTTCAGCCAGATTGAGACATCGCCCCGGTCTCGTGAGTTTTGGGGCTACGTGAATAGTCTAGGTTTGAGAAGATGCGTTTTGGGCTACAATATGGCAAATTTTTGTTGATAAAGTCAAAAACTTTTCTCAAAAATTGCAAAAATGTAGAAAAATGTCGCATTTTTTCGGTATCTTTGCGCACTAAATCGACAATTTATCGAAAACGAAAAGCGATATCGAAAAAATGGAAAAAGCCTTCGAGGTATTGAGTTGGGCTACATTTAAAAAAAAAACTGGACCTTTTTATCTCTTAATACGCTTTACATAAATAAGAATAATTTTTTTTCTATAGTTTACGTGTCGTGATAGCTCAAACGCAGCGAACCTGTTTCAAATCTATAAGGTCATGTGGCCATGGTCCGAATCTGAGCGTGTACCAATTAGAGGATGCAGAACCGGCCCTTATTCAGGAACCGGGTTTTTTCGGTTCCGTTCCTGAAAGAACCAGGTACCCGGTTTCTTTCGGTTCTTTAAGACGAATCGGGACATAATGAAATGAAAAATATTTTTATTTGTATTGCGTAAGTATATTTAGGTTTTTCATTCACAGCCGAAAATTTTAATTAGTTCAATTTCTAATAATTGTAGCCTTTGGATTTAGATAAAAAAAAACGAAAACATTAGAAAACAAACGTAAATGTACTAAAACTAACTAAAACTTGACTAATAATTTTTGGGAATTCAAAATCAACAATTTACAAATTTATAACAAAATTTAAATCAACAATGTCGTCATTTTCATCGGCCTTCATCCTCATAACTTAAGTTACGAAATTCTAGTCTTCCTGCCTACTTTTCTTAGTTTTCTTTTTCTTGTTCTTCTGGTAATATGAGCGCAGGAAGTAGAGAACGTTTAAGCTTTTATCGCTTAAAGACGAACGAAGACGATTACAAATAGCAGCGGACGAAAATATGTGCTCTGGCTCGACACGGGTAGGCGGAATCTGCATTAAATGATGAAAAGCTTGCGTTAGATAGCGACCTCTTGTCCCACCCATTTTCAAAAAGTGCCATTTCAACTTTTATGGTCATTTCAAGGTCGTCATCTAAAACATGCGCAGATTTTTGGGGTTTTGTCCCTGTTGTAGCTTTTTCAAGTTCTTTGTTTAATTCACTAGTCAAATTTTCCTTGCTTATCTGTTGTATTTTTTTATCCTCATCTTTTCTGTTAATGCTTACTTCTGCTACTGACGACTCAGTCCTTTGAGTTTCCTTGGTTCTCTGTATTAGAAACCATATTTGGCTACACATTTCACTACTGGTAGGGTAAGAAAATATTGACAAATCATCGTTTGTTTTGCCTGAAAAGTATTGTATAGGATTAGTAAGATATAGTAAAGTTGCTGTTTGAATAATGCGCCGCTGTTTGTATTGCCTACTTAATGCCATAAACATTTTATTGCCGAGATAAGTATTAGTTTCCTTCAATTTTCTTAAGCCAAACTAGCGATGCATCACGACGACATAAAGCCTCGACAACAGTTTCAATTATGTCCAAAACATCAACAAGTCCATGTATGTTTTGCCAGTCATCGGTAGTAAACACAATTTCAGATTTAATATCAATCATAGCTTTTGTAACGGGTCTTTTTAATTTAAGGAAACGGCTAAGCATGTTTGCGATGCTACTCCAACGTGTTTTTGAATCCAATAATAATGAGTATTCTCGATCAAACTCCGAAACTACATACTTTTGTAGTATGGCGTCATTTTTTTGTTGGGGATTTTCTAAATAGTTTCACTATTTTTCTTACTTTGCATATAATATCGTAGTATTGTAAATTAGATTCACGAAAATTGGTTGGTGGAGTTGGTGTGTCATCAGAAAAATGAACACCATCATCGTTGTCATTGAATTCATCCAGAGTTTTATCATCAACGTCATCATTAATTTCTGAATCTCGTTTTCGTCGAGCTAATTCGGCTAACGTTACGTCGTCTTCTGCTTCTGTTGAATACGAGAATTCTGAGATTCCTTCTTCCTGATTTCCTGAAAATCGTTCTTCAATTTCAATTACATCTACGGTCTTTTTATACATGACGTCAACAATCGCCAGTTGTATTGCGTGTGCTATGCATGTTTGGTGATATGAGTTAAAGTACTTGCCAACTTTAACCATGAGACTGCAGCCGTCCGTCGTTTCTACTCCTATGTCAGATAGCGATATTCCGTATTCATCTAGCTTGTGTTGAATTGCATTCACACATTTTTTTTTGCATTCATGGAACCAAATACTCTAAAGAGCCCGAGATTACGAAATGCGTTGACACCAGAAAAATGTTGTGAGTGTAATATTAGGTTCATATACCGTCTGTTGCGACTCGAAGACCACTCGTCAAAAGAAATAGAAAATTTATAGCCTTCGGACAATATCTTCTTTATTTCTTCAATTACTTCTAACTTTTTTTGTTATATTCTTTAAAAACCACATCCCGTATACTGTTGGCAGATTTCGGTAATGTATGTCCTGCTTTTGCAAAGAGGAACCTTAAATCTTGCGAGGTAGTAAATATACGGAATGCAATCCCATCTACTGAAGCCATACGAGAAATCATTACCCCCAAGCTGGGATTAGCATCACTTTCATAGAAATCTGTTAATTTGGTTTTTTTTCTTGGCCCAGTATCATACGACCCCGTCTCAGAAGCTAATGCTTGGTTAGAAGTTCCCGGAGTTAAAATAGATTGGTTGTGCTTTTCGCCTATCACAGTTATTTGGTGAATATTTTTTAAATGTTTGTGAAGACTACCAGTGCTACCACCGACGGACTTCAGTATTTTTCGGCATTTTTTGCATTTGGCGCATTCTTTATTTTTATACCGAAGATAATACTTCCAGATAGACGACTTGTCAGTGTCACTGGATTCGAGACTGACTTCTTGAAACTCCATGGCTTATGTTTTCCGTAAATAAAATCTGAAAGAGATAATTTTGGAATATTATCAATCACTTAAATCCATCAATCACCCAACAATTGGGCTTGAGGTATAATCAAAACAACGTAACTAAAATTCAGAAAAGTATTCAGTGCGTTTAGTAATATTAAGACAACCTAGGGATAAACAGGTTGAGTTAGACAAAACATCTACGTTAATCGAATTTTGTATGTATTTGTATAAGACAATGCACTCCAATCGCGACGCCGCCGACGATGCACACAATATTTTGACGGAGGCGATGCAGTTAGCCACCGCACCGCGCCTCACCGTTTTCGGGTTGTATGCTTCGTATGCAACTTGCATAAGTTTCACTTCAGCTAGGTATAGAGCTGCCTTCGAGAATGGCGTGATCAATATATTCGTTTGTAGATGTTTAACGTAAACGGCATTTAATAGAAACAAATTTTGTAATACTTACATAGTAATTGTTGTATACATGTTCTCTTTTTTGCAATAAGGTGTATTTTTTTTTTGTTCAAAATGACACAGCCGCTGTCTTGAACAGTGATCGACGACTGACGCATAATACGCATACGCAATAGGCATTAGACAAGACAATAGGCGCGGGCGCGGGGCGAAAGATACAAGGTGGGGGAATGGTGTAATCTTTACGCCTGTTTGCTGCTTTCTCTTGGGTTAGCTAGCTTCCGCATCGTTTTTTTTTTAACATTCTGTGTTTTGCTTTTCCACGCGTTTGTTTTATTACAAGGAAATACCTTTATGTTATTGAATTAAAAAAAACCCGAAAAACCGGGTATAACCATTTTGGAACCGGTTCTTTCAGATAAGGTGAGAACCGGGTACACCCGGTTTTTCTGGAACCGGGTAGAACCGGGTGCATGCTCTTGTATCAATGAGTTTTTTCTGACTAATGTACATTGACTATCACTGACTTTGTGCCTCGGAGAGCAGGTTAAGCAGTCGGTCCCGGCTGCCGTCAATAGATGGCGGTCATTACAATTCACCAACCCGCATTGGAGCAGCGTGGTGGATTAAAGCTCCAAGCCCCTCATCTTAAGTGGAGGCCTAAGCCCCTGCAGTGGGGTACAAAAAAGGTTGATGAAATGGAAAGGTTTTCTATTGGCAACCAGATATGTAAGGACTCCAACTTCCGACTCAATCATCAGAATATTTCCATGTTACCATAATATTACATTGTCATCGACGTTACACATGTATTCTAAATTTCAGCTCAATCGGATGTTTCGTTACAGAGTTCCGGTGACCACCATCCGACTCAATCATCAGAACATCTCTATGTTATCATAATATTTCATTGTCATCGAAGTTACATATGTATTCTCAATTTAAGCTCAATCGGGTGTTTCGTTACAGAGTTCCGGTGACCACCTTCCGACTCAATCATCAGAACATCTCCATGTTACCACAATATTACATTGTCATCGACGTTACACATGTATTCTAAATTTCAGCTCAATCGGATGTTTCGTTACAGAGTTCCGGTGACCACCATCCGACTCAATCATCAGAACATCTCTATGTTATCATAATATTTCATTGTCATCGAAGTTACATATGTATTCTCAATTTAAGCTCAATCGGGTGTTTCGTTACAGAGTTCCGGTGACCACCTTCCGACTCAATCATCAGAACATCTCCATGTTACCACAATATTACATTGTCATCGACGTTACACATGTATTCTAAATTTCAGCTCAATCGGATGTTTCGTTACAGAGTTCCGGTGACCACCATCCGACTCAATCATCAGAACATCTCTATGTTATCATAATATTTCATTGTCATCGAAGTTACATATGTATTCTAAATTTCAACTCAATCGGATGTTTCGTAACAGAGGCCAATTACCTTCGTACTTCCTAGTACTCATTTTATTTCTACTAACCTCAGGTGTGGTTCCCACTGCGTACTGATTTTGTGTAAGTACACGGTACGATCGCGATTTGTCGACGCGACGCAAAGTAGCGTGCTCTCATAATGAAGGCGCTCGGCCGAATGAGTTGATGCCGCCCGACGATTACGGGTAAGCGACCGCTCCCTCTTTGTATGAAGAATTGTATGGAGTTTTTAGCGTAAATATTGGGCAAGTTTGTGATATTTTTTACACAAAATAACAATATATTTATTAAGAAATGAAGATTTCATGGACTTCCTTATAGTTTTAACTTTATTATTTCATAAAATTCATTTAATAATTCTTGATACTTACGACTCAGTTATAATTCGGGAGTGCTATTTACACGTTTTTAGTGACTCTCTGATTTTTTTTACACTTATGTATAAGCAATATCTTAAATTCGAATGTTTCAAGGACAAGTAACATTCATTAGCTAGCTGTGTGATTTTTTTCAAGGTCGTGGAACATCGTTTTCTATATAATTCTCTTAAAATCCCGACCCTCGATTCTCGAAAGGGGGCCTTAACAATTGTTTTTCTATTGATAACAGTGCTAGGTCATTAAGGCGGGCTTTTACGGTAGTATTACTTAAATAGTTTTTTATGCGTTTTAAGCACGAAAAATTTCGCGCAACTGATACGTTACTTACGGGCAGTGTTAAATTTAATAGTACTTACTAATTTTACGAATTCGGAAAAGACCTGTTCTAGACAATTGATTATAATAAAATTCAGTATTTTTTTTATAGTATGATCCAGAATTTTCTTAATGTTCTTTTGATGGATGTAAGTTCGTCGCAATATTTTGCAATTAAAATATTAAGTAATAAATACATAGGGTTACAAGAAAATCTATTGTATGATGAGTCGTAATTTCATGCGACAGTTTAACTTGGTCGTTACAAAAATATAACAAAACAAAATAAACCAGATGCATTTTGGAAAAATGTAGCTCAAGTGCGTGCGTCGGTTGTGCGAGTGAACAAGGCGAAAAGTAGCGCTGCCACCGCGAGGCTCGTGACTCATTTGACGCAAGTCCTTATCAAATGAGAGCGTAGTGCATTGCTGCATGATCATAAACTCTGGCTCTCTCCGTATAAACTACGTAATGTAGATAACTCTAAAATGCCAAGTCTCGCTCGGCCACGTCGTCGATAGCCTCAGCTGGCTTTATCGCGTCGCACGCGCGTCGGACTTTCGGAGACGGAGCGTTTATTATGCATATACCTAATTACGATTACATGCATACTTGTCGCAAAGTTTTGTCGTAGAATTTGTTTCTATAGATTAAATAGTAAGTCATTACATATCCGCGGTCAAAAGTATATTATATGCCGATCCAGGTATTAAGTTTAATTTTACACTAAATTTTATAAAAATCCGTCTAATTTTCCCGCCTCTATATCATTAGTCGTGTTCACCCGAACCATAATTTTCAAAAAATATTCAATATACAGGCACGACACCGCTACAGTATTATTAATATGTATGTTGTAGACACCGAGCTTTAAAACAGTTCAATAGAGAAGTAATACTGGCTGTTTAGTTCGAGAACCAAAGTTATCACATTTGAGCCATAGGACGAGGAAGGGAGAAGCGCTTATGGCCCACGCGATTGGTTGCATAGATGATCTTCTCCTCGCGTCTTTGTGTCATATCCGTCACAACTAGTTACGTACTATATACAGCGGTCAGCTGCCGTGTATGGCCGCGCTGAGCGCATCGGAATTGACAAAATTGGGCGGAGAATTATCTCAGAAAGCAAATTTTCTGTTTTACGATTTACTGTTTTACGATTTTCTGCCCAGCACATGTTTTGACATTAAATGATTTCAAAATATATATGATCAGCTTACTTTATAGAACACGTCAAAGTCTACACGGTGGCGCACGAATGATTTGTCTTACTTGTTCAGTTTTGACTGATACTTCGGTATTCGGAGCACGTTTCCCTTCTATAACGCCCACGCTCAAACGCACTTCGAATACCGTGATGTATTTTACAATATATATACCACTCGGCGTCAAAACTCTTGAGATGCAAACGAAAATAAAGGCGACAACAAAAGCGGTACATCGCAAACTTTTCCAGATCTTTGCGTTTTCACGTCAAAATAGACGTAGACCTCGATGGTGAATACAAGTAATTGGTCGGCCGTGAACAGCCCACACGGGATATGGCAGTGCGTAGAGGGACTACTAAGTTTACAAGTAAAGTGCACATTTAGTATTTGTTGATACAGATCGAGCATATGACATTATTGTATAAATTACTTCCATTTTTTGACACACATGACTTCCAAAGAACATTGTGTATATGAAAGGACGTCATATAAATCAATTTCATTAGCATAAGCACTGAATTCTATTTATAAGTATAGGAAAATAACGTTTGGACTGTGCTCATGAAGATGGCATAATTATAATTATATATTATGCTCAATTCATTACTCGCAAGAATTGTATCTCGATTTTTGCATAACGGATGAAAGAGCCACAAAATCAATGAGCTATCTGATAGTATTACAGTATGTTATATTCTCATGTTAATTAATTAATTGTTGCCACTCGTGAATGTTATTAAATTCGAGTTTGTGCATCCAGGAGATGTTTGATCGAACTAGACAATTTAATGTCATGCAATCTCTTTCGTTACTTTCGTCCTATTAAAAAAAAAGTCCATGTCAAAGAATGATATTTATTATCTGATCTCACTTTTACTATACACAATATTTGGCCTATAGTATAGTTGTACGACCTTGTTAGGCATTTTGGAAATGTCTTAGAATGTTTTGGAATAAAAATTATTGTCGTAATTGAAGTCCGTACCAGTCACTAATGTATTTAGTTTTATTTAATTCAAAATCAAGTACATTCGGACGGCAACATAAATTTCAATTAAACAAATCACTTCAATTGTTATTCAAACTGTACAAAGAATATTTTCACAATCAACTTGTTATAATAGTAATTATAATCAATAAAGATTGCTTGTGTGAGATTGGTTATGCATGTTGTCAATTCTGTGACATTATATTTATTATTCATATTAATTCGAAAATAATAGTATTGTAATTTAATCATTTTCATAACAATTTCCCAATTTTAAACTTTGTTTTTAGGATCTATAAGATGTAAGTACATTTTAATTTAATGACGTAACCTGAATGAATCAATATTAATCATGTTGTAATAGTTTATGCCAATGATAATTGTTAAATTAAATGCTTTAATAGAATGATGTATTATTAAAAAACCATTTTTTTTTTGATTTCCTCTTTTTTATTTATGATATAGCCTATTTATTTAGAGGTAAAGCGATAAGAAAATTATGTTAGTAACATCGTCAGAAGTAAGAGTTGTGATTTTTATCAACATGAAGTTTTTTTTTTTTTTGAGTTCTTTTATTTTCTGTAATTTTTTGACAGATCCAGCAGATTATTGCCCACACAATAAATGAAATACTGGCAGAACCCATCAACTCATATTTTTCAAAGTTGTAACTTGGTATACATAGAGATACAAAATACACTAAACATCTATGACTAAACTGTGAAGCTTCAGAAAAGCCACCAAAAACTATGTATATATTCCTTTCTTTATGGAAAATGAGAAAGAAATAAACATTTAACCACATTTAATATTGTAAAACATGTAAATAATTTTTTTAATTCAAGATTTGTGGTTTTTAGATATTAGCTTAATGATAGGCACAAACTGCCTGACTCAAGTGTTACACTTGTTAAATATTAAATAGCCATGTCAGATAGGTTTAGTCGGCGCAGTTTAAACTTTTGAATACAAGTGACCAATTTTTTGATGTCGACTATCTCAAATTTGGTATAGTAACCCATTTAACTAATAATATGTGCCACCACGCCACTGCTGAACTTGACAGAAGTATACCGAGATCACGTAATAGTGAAATAACTGGTACTTATATTAATAACTCTAAGAACTGGTATGTTGAAGGTGCCGGATTAGGATGTCGGAGGTCATTTAAACATTCAATCAATGCTTGAAAAGGATATGGATGGAATGATTATTGGACTGACATAATATATAATAATAATACATGGGACTTCCCACACAGCGCCATCTAGTCCCAAAGTAAGCAAGTATTATGCTTGTGTTATGGGTTACTAGACAACTGATATATATGCTTAAATATTCTTTATAATATATACATGTATAAATATTGTTACGGGTTATGGCCGCATTTTAGTACGCCGTTGGTCACGTCGATTTTGCACTGAAACCGCTGCATGAAGTCCAATCCGATAATGCAGTCGTCGGAAATATCAGCCACGATGACAGTGTGCGAGTATTTCTCTTCTCCCACCTTCAAAGTCACCGTGAGCTCGCCGTGGACAGGTATCGGCTGGCCGGTAGCCGTGACAAGCTTCAACTGTGGAGTCGATCGCTGGATCCTCTGTGCCGATTGCTTCACTAGTCGTGGTCTGACTACCGTCCGTGTTGCCCCAGTGTCGACTGTGATTGGACACCGAGTACCATTTACCTCGCCGTCTATGATGAGACTGTTCCCGTTGAACACCTGTGAGATGACGATTTTCGGTGCTGTGTCACGGCCAGCTTGTACTTGGGCTCTGTCTTTCCACTGTGCTTCATTCCTTTCTGCCCTTTGTCTTAATTTAGGGCAGTCAATCCGAATGTGCCCGAACTGCTGACAGTAGAAACAGCGCGGCGTGGATCGGCGCCTAGGTGGTAAAGCGGCTGGTTCTACTAATTCTCTCACTCGTTGTGTGCGAGGCTCCTGTCTCACAGCTTCTACTTCAAGGGCATGTGCCAAAGCGTCCTTTAGAGTTTTATGGTGCCCAAGTCTGACGGTTGCCCTTACTTCCAGGTCCTTTATTCCGTCGACGAATGTTTGCACCAAATTCGTGTCGACGAAATCAGTGCTGGCCGACGGGTATGCCTTTCTTACGATCTTCTCAATTTCCAAAGCCCACTGCTGTAAGCTCTCGTTGGCACGCTGCGTTCTGTCCCTTAGTTGAGCCCGGTAGACATGCTCTAGGTGTTTGTCGCCATATCTGGAGTCCAGCGCTTCCAGTAGTTTTCCGTAGCTCTCAGCGCTGTCTGGTGATGCCTCTAGGACCGAGAGCGCTTGTCCTCGCAGTGCCACCGTCAGGGCGGTCAGACAGTGTTCGTCCGTCCACCCATTTGACGATGCCACGGTCTGGAACTGGCGTTTGTAGGCACTCCACGAAGTGGTACCATCGTACGGCGGCACCTTAACCCGGGGGCCGGTGTAGCTGGTTCCACTAGGCCCAACCAGTTTCAAATGTTGAACTTCTTTTTGGAGCGAGTCTAGCCTGTCCTCGTGTTCGCGGAGATTTCCTTTGAGCTGTTTAACTTCTACGTTTAACTTGCTCAAAGATTCTCCGAGCAGCTTCTCCACTCGCTGTGTCTGCATTTCTTGAAGTTGGCGTGCCTCTGCCGCCTGTTCTTTTTGGCGACGGGCCTGCTCCTCCATGCATTGGCGTGTTTGCTCCTCCTGGCGACGAGCTTGCTCCTCCTGCCGACGAGCCTGCTCCTCCTGGCGACGAGCCTGCTCCTCCATGAGTCGCATAAGAGCGCTGAAGTCGAAGGTCTGAGCAGCAGCGGCCCCGGCGTCCACACTTACATTTTCAGCATTGACCACGTCCATGACCTCGTGCTGCTGATCCGCTGCCGCCTGTCTCGTGTGACGTCTTCTTGACTGAGACGAATCCCTAGGTGTTGTTGGCATCTTCAATATCGCACTTCTGACACCAAATGTTACGGGCTACCGGTTCGATTGATTGACCGATGTCCGATTGACGATGCACTGAAACACTGATTTTAGTTCACTCTACTTTATTATAATTCCAAATCACAAAATAATCCAAGAGCAAACAATATCGAACACTAATTGCACAGTTAAAACACTCCGCACTTCGCAAATTGTCGCGCTTGACTTATTTCCAAAAATCAACTTGCTCGACGCCGCGGACCATCACCTTATATAGCTCTCTCCCTTCCACTAGTCACCGTCTCGAACATTCTATCTCTCGAAATTTATAAATTACATTTTAATTTCTCGACCGACCGTGGGAACGGAATGTTAGCGCCGCCGGCGCCGAGTGGCGTCTCTAAAAATGACCATCGATTTTTAGAAATATCGCGAATATTCCTTTGAACGATGCGCCTCTGTATTTAAATTAATTGTTCGTCTAGACTTTTCGGTTTTATTGAATGGCTGTGGGAATTTTTCTCGTAAGTTCGATGACCTGTTTTTGTACTATTGTAGATAGGTGTCATGCTTTTTCTAGTGAGTTCGATAACGTCGTCGCGAGAGTAGATAGGCGTTACAATATTTTTGTGAAGACCCACATAGGTACATTTAATAATTAAGACCCGGTACCAATATCAATATTCATCATATAAATACTGACCTGACCTGGGATTTGAACCTGGGACCTAGCTTCGTAGGCAGGGTCGCTACCCAGTAGGCTAAGGGGTCGTCTGTGAACATAAACGTAACACTATCGCTCGGCCGTCGCGTCGCTTCTGTTTTTTTCACAGGTTCTTCTTCCGAGGGTTTTTTTAAATATCAATGTGATATCAATGAAATTATTATTGGTTTATAGTTTGGTTCAACGCAAAAGCTAAGGGAGATTTTCTTTAAAAAGAGTATCAAATAACGTTGCTAGAGGCACTGACGCACGTAGGCCGCGATATCTCAACAGAAAATTTGTTTGGAGTGTCATGTGTTCTGGCAAAGGACAGTGTTAGGGATCATGGTTATATGGGGGGGATATGTAGTTTTCTTTGCCATTCTCTAGCCACCATATACAATGCGAAAAGCGGGCTTGCACATCAGGTATCAAATGGGATAGGCCGCCGCGAGATTTGCAGGAGAAACGCCTCACCCTATACGCCGGCGTCGCGGGGTTTGCGGAAAGAATGCACTACCCCTTCGCTCCACTGAGTCCCGCTGACACCTTTAACTGGTCACTGCGACGCGACTTATACACAGATATAATAAAAACTCGAGACTCCCTGTCACTGAACAACCAATAAGCACTACAATGTCAGTCGCGTATGCCTGAGTGAGGGGAATTTCGCGGACATGCCGACATGGTGTGCAGTGCCTACGTGTACCAACAATAATTATATAAGCCGTGAACTTAAGTTTTACTCTTTTTCTGGAGATCGCAACAGGTAGACTTGTTTACTGCAGTTGGATATGGCAAAGTAAGTTAGATATGGTGTGAAAAATTCAATTGTCTAGTAGTTGATATACCTATAATTAATTGAATCGATCGATGGGATAGGTACACATTTGTTTTCTTAGCTTAGCGGGATTCCGTGGGATAAGAGAGCATAAATTTCATAATTATGTAGGAATAAAAATATTTTATTTTTTTATATTAGCCTATTTTTTCTTTTATGGATACCTGAGTGCCTACTTGTCATAAAAATTAACTTTATTTGTGAATTACTCAAAATCAGTGAGGGTGATTTAAAACTCATGTACCTACCTACTACAAATATATGGATAGCATAATTTAGTTTTCCAATCAGAGGTAGCATATAGGATTAATTGGTTGTCTGTCAAAAATATAGCTTTGTAAAACTCCAATTCCATACAAAATGACAAAATCTATTAACCCGTCATCGGTGAAGTATATGTCTGAGAGACCAGGTGATTCGAAAGATTCGCATAACTTTTTCGCCCGCCGTCGATTCGGGTTGCGATTTCGAGTAGCTGCCTCATTTTTTTAAGTCCATCACCGTTAGCACCCAGTATATTAAATAGCGATCAGTGCTTATGCAATTTGAGTGGAGTCATAAGTATTAGCAAATCCGCATGGCTCCACTGGCTTACTACATTGGAGACATTAGTACTTGAAAGTCCTCGTGACCCCACTGGTGGAGATGATCATTGGGGCCATCAGACCGAAGCGCAACTAAGTACCTAAGAAATCTCTATAGGTAGGTACCTAATTTCATCAAAATCCATTTAGTTATTTTAGCATATAGAATAGCTATCCCACAAGTCGGTCCCAAAATCGGTCAGCTTTTTCTTAGAGATTGGATTTGGAGATAAACCGGAACAGAGAGACAGACACTACAATTTTATTAATATAAATATAGGTAGGTATATAAAATATTGCTTTTCACTCCTGACGGCGCCCTGTTTATGTTTGCAAACTTTCAGTAAAATCGGATCAGCTTTTTCGGCTATTCGCCCGAACAAACAGACAAACACATATACAACAACCAACTTATATCACTCCTGATAACTTCCTTTTTACGTCTGCGAAGATTCATTGAAATGGTTTAGTCGTTTTGGAGATTAGTCGGAACAAAAAGATAGACAGACAACCACACTGACAAAAAGTTACCTATATCACTCCTGACAACCTATTTTTAATGTCTGCATAGTTTCATTACAATCATAAAAATGGAAATCTATCTTTAAAAGTTTAGCTCGAACACACATATATACAGACAGACAAACAAAAAGTTACGTATGTCACTCTTCACATTCTTTTTTTCACATCTGCGAAGTTTCATTAAAATCGGTTTAACTGTTTAATAGTTTAGATGGAACCGACACACAGTGTTGTACCTACGGAAATGCCTTGGGATCGGACATTTTCTGTTCTACCAACCAATCGATAGGCTTTGGTATTATTAATTCAGGAGTAGAACTGCCGCGTGCCAATTCACTCTAGTTTAGGAGAAAAAAATTATCAAACTTTGCAATTTTTTTGCGGTTGTTTTTACGAAGAAATTATTATGTCTCGTACCATTCACTAAATTAATATTTTAGCTGTTGAGACTATTACGCATTTAAATAAAGCATTTATGTTCTTTATTGCAAACCCGTGCATGCATTTATATGCATTGCATATGCATTTATGTTATTTAAGTGTAGTGATAGCCCAGAGCACAACTAACCTGTCTTAAATTTATAAAGCCCCACAGGGCCATGGTACGAATCCGGGCGTGTACCAATGAGTTTTTCTGACTTAAGTACACAATATCACTGACACCGTGCTTCGGAGGGCACGTTAAGAAGTCGGTCCCGGACGCTGTCAATAGATGGCGGTCGTTATAGTTCCCAACCCGCAGTGGAGCAGCGTGGTGGACTTAAGCTCCAAGCCCCCCTCCTCACCCTGGGGGAGGCCTAAGCCCCTGCAGTGGGGTAAAAATGGGCTGACGATGATTGCAAACCCAATGACATAAATGTTTTTTTCTGTTTTTCAGTTTTTATTTTTTCTCTCAAATTATAACGTTAGTAGCATCTAATTTTTTTCTAAAAATAAATATTAACATGAGTACCTACCTACCTTATTATGCTCAAAAAAAAATCTGACACTAATTCCACACAACTTCTTAGTAACATTCTTTTGAAGTTTTGTGCTAGGGTTGGCACCTTGAATTACAAACTTGACCATTTTTTTTATGTGTATTGACTCAGTTTCATGTAGGGAGTATTTCATTAATTCGTTTAATAAATCCAGATAGTAGAAGTTGGTCAAATTTTATAAAATAGTTTTTCATACAATAAGTATAGTATAATCATGCTCTTTTACCTGTGGGGTTGCTCTTGGAACAAGCTGCCGAATCGAGGAACAAATTCTGGCGAAGTGACCGAGAGCATCACACCAGAAAAATGGATCGACAAGAAACTATTATTGTCATCTTTCATAGAATACTGGAATCTTCTGATCCCGTGATTTCAGATGTTAGGCTCTCACGCCGATTGAAAAATTTGAGGCAAATTCCCTTAGCTACTGCAGTAAAGTCCATGTTGGTGCCTTTCCGCGAAGAAACTTCAATGACTTTGCGTAGTGACAACGACGATGATGATGATTTTCCAAAAAAATTGACCGATAAATGGGTAGAATGTAACGATGACGACACGATAGTTCTTGTCAGTGAAGAAAACGAATAGTTCGTGTCTAACTATTTTTAAGTTAATTTTAAAGTGTTCCAATCTTTTTTATTGACTAACGATAGACTAAGGTAAGTATTAGTAACAAGATGAAAGTTATAAATGAGTTTTTAATTTGAATTTACAATTTACATAATTTTTAAAATTAACTTTATAATACGACAACCCTAAGCCACTATAAAATTATAAGAGCGTATGTTTTAATTATTTCTGAAGTTGGGTGGAATTATCATCTGATTCTGTTTATCTTTTTATTATATTAATATGTAATAGTGATGAGCATATTTTTGAGCAGATTCACCGTCGCCTAGATTTTGTACATGGCAACACTGGAGTGCCCTCACTGGCGTCACTGGCAGTCACCTTGAAAGTCCTCTGCAATGACACTGAATGACTCTGAATGACACTACTTGTGTTGTGTGTGCAGTGCACGTGCAGTGGTGCAGTTTGCGTACTTGTGAATTATTGTGAATGTGGATAGTAGAATTGTGGTAGAATTATTTTGTGGGTAGAATTGTTCTGTGATTGTGGACTTTCGGCGCTTGTTCCTGTGGCTTGATCTTAAAACTTAATTAGTAATCGCAAACTAGTCTTGCATTTTTTGTCAGTCATTGAGATAATTGATAATTTTCCACTCAAACTTACAATCGTCTCGAAAATAAAAAAAAAATAAAAAATGGCCGAGTAAGTTACATTAAAATATATTTTATAAGGAAACATATTTTAAGCTAATTAACCTCAAAGTTAGGGGCTAGAGTTGGTGGTTATATAAGTACCTACTAGAATTTACGCATGCCTGTAATATTTTTACACGTGTAAGTAGGAAAATGTTAAATTTTTATCAAACCTAACTTAGGGAGACTTTGTGTAAACTAATATCACCAATAAAAAAATATTGGCGACTCCGCGAGGTTTGTTATATTTTTAACCAATGTGAATATGTTGTGTTCTGAAATATATAACAAAATATATATATATACCTATATATAAACAAAAATATAAATATAGCAAAAACTGATCATTGGTTTTCCTAATTCCTATTATATCTTACAGGTCTAAAGCTGACATTGCGCTCATCGGTCTGGCTGTAATGGGCCAGAATCTCATACTTAACATGGATTCCAAAGGCTTTGTGGTTTGCGCATTCAACAGAACTGTTGAAAAAGTAGCTATTTTTTACATTATTGTTACAATAATATTTAAAACCATGTATGCATATCTATACCTAGTTGTCATTTTTATAGGTGGACCAGTTTCTTGCAAATGAAGCCAAGGGCACAAAGGTCATAGGAGCAAAGTCATTGCAAGATATGGTCAATAAACTCAAAACTCCTCGCAAAGTAATGTTATTAGTGAAAGGTATGAATTATTTGTATTTTTATTACGCATTAATATTTTAAATGAAACATATGCAGAACCAAGGAGATGACTCACTCCAGGCATCAGATTTTGGAGACCTTGTGTACAATAGGTAACTTTTACTTTTAACTTGGCAGTGCTATCTTTGGCACAAATTTTAAAGCCTGCACTGTTTATAGAATGTTATAAATTTGAGAAAAAACAATGATGCAAGAATGTACCAAATTTACATGCTTATTGGAAAACAGGTCTCTAAAACCAAATAATTGCATTAACTCAAGTTAAATAGTGAATTGTTTCTGTGACAGCTGGATTCGCTGTTGATGAATTTGTGAAGAATCTTATTCCATTATTACAAAAGGGTGACATTATCATTGATGGTGGAAATTCTCAGTACACTGATACTCAAAGATGGTGCAAGGAATTATCTACCACTGGTATATACTATGTTGGGATGGGAGTAAGTATTTGTGAATAAAACAGTATAATATGTGAAATGAAACTCTAATATTAATCCATATATATATGTCGCAGGATGATTTCATAATTTGAATTTTTGCAAAAACCCTAGGGATTTTGCAAAAACATGGATAATTAGACAATAATGAAAACATTTCTCAATCTTACTGGAAAAAGTTAGGGTTTTTACAAAATCCCTAGTTGCTATAGTAGTACTGCGAAAAGAAACGTTAGCTATTATGAAATAAGAATGCTGATTGGCCGGTCGGAGCGCCCAAATCGAGACCTCCTCTGATTGGTTGACGTTTGAAATGTCAATGATTCAGGCATTCATGACAGGTCAATGATTCACGCATGTTGTTTTGTTTATGTTTTTGAGAGCAACTCAGCAGTCTTTTGTTTCAAATGTTGTAAAAAAAAGTGTGCAAAAGTTTCTATAAATCAATATTGTTATTTCTAACCCTTCATAACTCAATGATCTAATGCTTCAAAACTCACAGGGTAAAACTAGGTACCGATCAGAATAAGATTTGGTCAGTAAGCAAAAATCTAGCCAATCAGAGTTAAGGAGCGAAAGTTACTAGAGCGACTAGCATTTTGCAAAACCCTGTCTTTTTCCAGTAAGATTTGCTTTTGATGTTTTGGCTACTGTCTAATTATCTGTGTTTTCGCAAAAATTCTAATTATCAAATCCTACGACATATACAAATTATTGAAATATCAAATTTTATTTAAATTTCAGGTTAGTGGTGGTGAGGACGGTGCCAGATATGGACCATCACTAATGCCAGGTGGTCACCCTGAAGCATGGCCTTATTTGAAACCTATATTCCAAGTTAGTGACTACAAAATGTTCATACCCGAGTTCTGATACACAATAGTTAAATCATCGATTTGTGAATTGATGACTAATTTTTAATTGTGGTCGTAGTGTCGAAATGTCACTTAGCCAAAAATGACTTACTAATGGGACGACTTGTCACTTGGACCAATTTTCACCAATCAGAGAAAGACATATTCAAACCAATAATAATAAGTAAACCAATCAGAGAAAAACATATTCAATATTACAACTGAAACATTAGATTTAACCTCTAACTTGTCAAAATTTTCGGAACGTCTCGGGTGTTAAGAGTCTCTGAATTTCCTTTCTATATTAATTATGGTATTGTATGCTTTTACATATTACGTAAATGATGTATAGGTAGTTATGGTTAGCAATTACGTAGTGTATTTTGATAATTGATATAACTGTTAAAGAAAGTATTTTAATACCTCGTTTTTAACCGACTATGGCAAAACCAGAACGAGGGTTTATCATTTCAGCATGAATGTATGTATGTTCACCAGTTCCCGCATGTTTTCTAAAGTGTTTCTAAACAACCTAACATGATTTCATAAATTAGGTTATGTTAGAAGTTTCTGGATAGTCCGCTGATTATAGGCTTTGTGAAACTATACTAAGTTCAATATGGCGCCCTCTAGAAGAAATGAATTCAGAAATATTATTTTCAAATGTGGCGTGTTACGTATCAAATGAAAGGGCTTAATTAGCACATTACCAAAATACATATATTACTAGCTGTTTGTTGTTGTTTTGTTTGCATTAACTCAATAATTACATGTAATTCAGAAAATTATGTCTCAGATGTCTTTAAACATAATAATAACACACACAATTACAACAACGCCTAGGTCCCAAACTAAGCATTAGCTTGTATTTTGGGTACCAAGCGAAGACAACACATACATATAACAACCAAGACCCGGGCCAGTATTAATATTCATCATATAAATACTGACCCGACCTAGGATTCGAACCCGGGACCTCCAGCTTCGCAGGCAGGGTTGCTGCCCACAAGGCTAAGCGGTCGTCAACATATTATGTAAAAGTTCATTTCACCTTGCTTTGTGTTCTCAACGCTTTGAGTTGCACTGAAATGAAACTAATATGAATATTATCACAAAGTAAAAACAAAAAATGTGGGTGTAACGTTAAACAGTATCATAAACTGGAAGTACTTCTATGCGATGTAGGTGCTAGTAAACTTCCCATGATAATTGAATGATGACCATGTCTTCATGTTTGTGCTTCTGTCTTATAAATTAATTGTGTACAGGCGGTCAGTCCTCAATTCTGAATATTTAGCCCAATTCCCCATTTGGTAAATAACTTCATGGTTTAAGACCGTTCAGCGTCGTCTTTAACCTTTGTGCTGCCTTGTAGAAGCCTGCCAGTTAATATTGATGTCTAGATTCTTCTAGACAACAGACTTGCAGCTGTTATACAAAGAATTGTATAACAGCTGCACTGTTTGCACTGTATCATGGAAATAAAACGAAATAAAGCCATGATCGTAATATAAGAACATTATTATTATAGGACGCGATCACGACTTACCCCGAGTATAACCTCAGGCTGTGATTTCAGATGGGAAAATCTTGTTTCATGCTTTTTAGTTTGTTTTTTATCACCAGGTTTTAGTTTATAAACCTAATTTTTTATATTAAATTACATACTGTGTGCTACACAATTAACAAGTAAACAACAAAACATATATATGGCATATTTTCTTGTTTCATAACACTGAAATAAATTGCTTTCTTGTTTCAGGCAATTTGTGCTAAAGCCAATAATGAACCTTGTTGTGAGTGGGTGGGCGAAGATGGAGCAGGTCACTTTGTTAAAATGGTCCACAACGGTATTGAGTATGGTGATATGCAGCTAATCTGTGAAACTTATCATCTCATGAAAGATATTTTGGGTGAGACATTTTAAAATATACATGTAGAACAAGAAAAGTTCCTACTTACCTACCTAATTACTATTATATTACCTGCTCATTGATATATTGATAATATTACTGCAAACATTTCTGAGCTTCTTTGATTTAGTTAGTACTCGCTAGAGATCTTAATTCACTTTTATATCATAATGAAGACATTAGTAACAAGTATTTCTTCAAATGTATTGATTTTCTCTTAATGTTTTCCTTCACTTATATATTTATTGTTATTACTAGCGATCAGTGGTGGTTTCATCCGCGTGGACTACATCTTTGGGTTATCATTATAGTAATCTATACATACATACATACATATAAAAATGAAATGAAGCTTGTTAGTCTCACTATAACTCGAGAACGGCTGGACCGACTTGGCTAATTTTGGTTTTGAAATATCTCAGGAAGTCTAATCCCTTAGACTTCCTGAGATATTTCAAAGTTTAAGTTTAATAACGTGAAAAAATACAAAGAAATTGGAAGGAAAAACTACAATTTAGTAAAAACAACTACTTATTTTCTCATACAAACTGTTTGTACCTGACAAACAGGGTGAGTCTCTAACCATTCGGCCAATCGGTCAGTCAATCAGTTATTATGATGTAAACATGGATCATTGCAGACTATTTTGTCAGCCTTTTTAAGAAAGAATTCCATAGTACATTATTTTAATTTATCTCTTTTAGCCAGTGATATCAATGTAATGCCTGAAAAAAAAATATAACTTTTACAAAACTTTGACTTTTATTTGCTTTCTTTAAATATAATATGCATGTATTATACATATAAACCTTCGGGAGGAAATTCGCTAAATTATAGTTAAAACACAAACAGACGCGGATAGCTAAGTATTTGTTTCTAAAAACAAATCAGATTTCGATATAATACACTTTCAACATCAAATGTTTGTATTATTTACAAACAACTTCAAGGCCCATATTTGCAAGATTTTTTTATTTTTTACTTTTTATCAAATTAATATCACGCTATATCTTTACTTTCATATTTAAGTGAATAATATTTTTTGTGCAATGAACTACAGGTATGCAGCAGCATGAGATGGCTTTAGTCTTTGATGAGTGGAATAAAGGAGAGTTGGACTCTTTCCTCATTGAAATCACTAGAGATATTTTGAAATTTAAGGACACAGATGGTAATAATATGTTAATTATTGAATTATTAAATTGTTATTCATTGAAATTGTTTTAATTTTATTATTTAATCTTATATATTATTAGGTAAGGAGTTATTACCTAAAATCAGAGATGCGGCTGGTCAAAAGGGGACAGGCAAATGGACTGGGATCACTGCTCTGGAATATGGTGTCCCAGTTACACTAATCGGAGAAGCTGTATTTGCACGTTGTCTTAGTGCTCTTAAAGGTAATTATCCTACATTGTTGTGTCTGCCCCTAATAATTCATTTACAGTACCCGACAATAAATTCTTTCCTATTTTCTATTTCAAATTTTTCATTATTTCAGCTGGTAATATTGGTTTTAAGTTATTTATATAATACAATACCAAAATACCAAATGCAAATACCAAAACTATTACAAATTAAATAATACTTTATTTAAGTGGCTATATGATTAACAAACAAACATATAATTATTAAAAAAGAGATTGCTTAAGAAAATGACTTTTTTAAATAGTATGACAAAAAAATGTATTTTGGTACATTTTAATAATCTGACAAATTTTTCATGGAAAAATTTTGTGATAAATAATTTTGCTAAAATTTCGATATTACATTTACAGATGAGCGTGTAAAAGCAAGCAAACTGCTTCCTGGCTCTTCTAATAAATTTACTGGAAATAAAATGGACTTCCTTGAACATCTTTGTAAAGCGCTTTATGTCAGTAAGGTTATATCTTACGCACAGGGCTTCATGTTATTAAGGGAAGCAGCCAAGGTAAACATTTATAATTAATATTATAGATATCCCATATTCACACATACAAATACTTAACTGCTCATCAAAAAAATTATGCCAGAAAACCTGCATTCAAATTTAAAATTCACTGAAAATGACTGAAGAACAAAAAAAGATGATAAGAGGTTTATAAATTATATTTTTTGCTTAGGTAAAACACTAATTTTGTTTTATAAATATATCTACAAGAAAAATGTAAGAATGCAAGAACACTAAATTACCCAATAAAACAATTTATTAATTTAGTTTCTACATAAGTATATATTCGTATATTTATGAAATAAAATTTGTTTTTATAATTAGGTTTGATAGGGTCCTAAAAGTTGAAGGAAAAAATGAACTTCGTGCTGCCTGAAGCAAATCAATTTATAAAACAAGGTTCAAATTAAAGCAGTACTTTTTCATTATATTTTATAAGCATCATACATAAAAAAATTGTAATATATTATATCCGTGTTAAAATATTATGAATTTTATACAATCAAACATAACGGTGGCTTATATCTGTGAAAATATATTCCGCAACCGGCGTATAAAGTACTGCCGCAATCTTCGATGCAACTGTTTTTTACCATTTTCAATTTTCTATAGTACAAAAAACAATGAATTTCATGACATTCCAGCCTAGAACATTTATGTAAAAATCTTAATATATTTGAAACAGTCGGGCATTATATTCTTTGTAAATTTATTAATGAACAAAGAATATTACACCCCTTTTATGTCAAGGTTATAACCAACAATATATTAACCTCCGATTACTAATATACCATTATAATGTTTCTTAATAGATCCGACGTAATTTTGGTACGTACTGCAGAATGTTGCCATAGTAAAATGACTTCCAAAAGTACATTTGTTATAAGTTCATGAATTCATGAGTTGCAATTGGACAATTTTTTAATAAATTTATGTTTTTTTTCTCTCTCTTTCTCAAATATTGAGTAACAAAAAATAGATGAATTGAATTATTAATTAACATTAATTAATAATAATAATATAATAACACACAATCACAACAACGTCTAGGTCCCAAACTAAGCATTAGCTTGTATTATGGGTACCAAGCGAAGACACCGCATACATATAACAACCAATACCCGGTGCCAGTATTAATATTCATCATATAAATACTGACCCGACCAAATTGTTTGACTATATTCGGTTTATTTTATTTTTTAACTATTTTTCAGGTCAATAAATGGCATTTGAACTACGGCAGTATTGCTTTAATGTGGCGTGGTGGATGCATCATTAGAAGTGCGTTTTTGGGAAATATCAAGGTAATTTTGTGTAAAAGTCCATTACCCGTACTTAAATTAACTGTCAATGAAATACATTGTAAAATGGGCACGAACGTGTTTCATGGAATCGTTTAAAACCTATGCAGTTTACATCCATTAAAATATCCATATGAAACGTGAATCAATTTTTATTTGTTGATAATTTTCGATTGCCGCCAACCTAGTTCCAACTTAAATGTATAATTTTTATTTTAAATATTAACTCTTCAAAGTAATAATTCTAAAGTGAGCCTCTTCTTCTTAAATTTTGCTTTGTTCCGATAAGATTTTGAAATTACTAGGTATAATGTTTTTTTTTTTTTTTGTGAAAATAAATATACAAATGAATACTTTTTACTTCAAACAATTTGATGATGTTTTTTTTATATTGTTTTAAACGTGTGTTAATATATAATTTTTATATATGCAGGACGCATTCACTAAGGATCCTCAACTGACCAATTTACTTTTGGACCCTTACTTCACCGATCGTATCACGGCTTCTCAGAATTCTATGCGTCAAGTGATCGCCCAAGCTGCACTCAGTGGAGTCCCTACACCGGCGTTCTCAACTGCCTTAGCTTTCTATGACGGCTATCGTTCTGCTATGCTGCCGGCTAACTTACTCCAGGTACGTGTTGTTATCGGTTATAAACTTGTAGAAACAGACGTGTTTTGTCATATAGCTTGCCGTTTTTGAATCAAGTACATATATAGAAATTGCAATGTTAATAATGATACGTCGCTAATTTTGTAAACGCGATATTAATTACAAAAAATTAAATAAAAACCGACTTAAAAAACTTTAACTAAAAAGCAAAAAATTATTGCTTTATTTTCATTTAAAAAAAGAGCATTAATGGAAGGCTTATAGTTTATGAAGTCGGAGCCAAGTCATTCATTTTATATTGCGTTCTATATTTGTTATAGTTGTAAATATGTCATTGTTGTAATTGTTATTACTTGATAAGTATCCATTTGTGTCTGAGTTGGCACTGATATTTTATTTTTTCATTTTTACCACCATACCATACTATCCGCCCATTAATATCTCACTGTAAGGGCTTAGGCCTCCCCTCGGTATGAGACGGTTTGGAGCTTAATTCACCCCTTTGCTCCAATGCGGGTTGGTGGATTGTAACGACTGCCATCTATTGACGGCAACCGGGACCGACGGCTTAACGTGCTCTCCGCGGCACAGGGTCAGGGACAGTTATGTACATAAGTTAGATAAAACTCATTGGTACATGCCCTGGGATTCGAACCACGACCTTCTAAACAAGAAGCGGGCTCGCTACCACTCAGCTATCACGACTTTTAAATTTTTAGTTATATGTAAGTGTAATTTATTTGTGTTCAGTACAAATAGGGCTTCAGAACGCGCTGATCAAATGAGACAGCGCCGTTCGAATAAAATCTGTCAACTAATTGCAGTCTATCGGGACCTTTCTGAAATAAAAAAGGTTTTTCTGAATCGGTCCACAATTAGCAAAAATATTGACGAACATAGATCCTCTTTTTGAAGTCTGTTCAAAATTAGTCACTACTAGGTAAAAATGAGCACGCGATGAGCCGGGATGAGTTTTAACTAAATAGTAGTAACTTTCTATATTTTATATTGATAATAAATTTTGGATAGATAAAATGCTTCACAACATGATTGTGGCACAGTATATCGTAATATTTTATCTATTTCAAGATAAATATCATACGAAAATTGTCTTTAGCCAAATCCTTGTACAATAGTGTGATACAATCAATTCTGATAAAGTCTATCTGAGACATAAATTTATCAATAGTACAATTTGATCAATAAATACCTTTTGAAAAGTAATGGACTTGGTTCAAAATTTTGAAGTTGTGTGGACGCTCATCAAAATTAAAAGGAATAAGGTTCTAGAATAGCCTCTCAAAATATAATTTTTTTCTGTTTACGAATTTCTCAGATGTTAGTGAAAATTCATCTGATATTGAGCTCGTCCCTGTGACGTCATCTGGGCGGTTGAGCTTATTGCTCTGCCTGCCACAGTAAAAAACCAAAGCTAAAACTAAGTAAAAAATATTATGACTATATGTATAGTCTAAGATAATGTAATTTAGTAAGCATCAGTCTAGTTAAAACGTCAGAGGGATCTATCCATCTAGTGGGTGTGGTTTCCGCACTTAGACCTAGATGTGGACCATTGTACGTGAGCCTGGACAGCTTTTTGTTCAAGGATGGATGCCACAGGGATATGTTATTAATGAATTTTTGAAAAAAATAAATTACGAAAATTGAAGAATGAATTATTTTTTATTTTAAAGGGAATGTATAAATTTAGTCTATCTCCGAAAAAAAATATATAAAACTATGTGTTAAAAATTTTAGTCCAGGTTTCGTCTTAATTAATTAATCATAAATATCTGCTAATGAGCATCTATGAACATTTCTTAACAATAAATGAATTATTCAATAGATACCTTTATAAATATCTCTATACTTACTATGTGTGTTTTTTTTTTAAATTGACAATGATCAGATAATTTTCAAAGCAGTGAAACCAATTCTCATGTGCTATAGATATCTACTGATATATGTAACATAATTGTATCCCTAAATAAAGGTATATTTTGAAAAATCTCACTTAAAGATATAATTTCATACGAACATAACACAAAAATAATTCATTCTCAGTATGAAGCCGATTTAACTTACATCATTAACTTTTCAGGCTCAACGGGATTATTTCGGTGCGCATACTTACGAGCTGCTAACCAAACCTGGTGAATTTGTCCACAACAACTGGACCGGCCACGGTGGGAGTGTCTCGGCGAGCACTTACAACAATTAATACCGGAAATAACTAAAACACATGAGATATATGTTGGATTTTCTGTTATGATATTGTTGAAGTAGTTTTGTAATCCCAAAGTCCAACATAATTTCAAAACTAGTGTATTCACAATGGTTATGGTCATGAAGTGGGTAAAAGTGTACTTCTTTATTTTTTTTATACATACATTTTTTTCTATGGTTTTGAGTGTTAGCTTGAACCAAATTTTACAAATGTTATAAAGCTTTTAAATATATATTGAATGCAAAGTTAACAAAAACATTTGAGAACATTCCATTCTAAGGGTTTATTAGTATAAGTTTTATGATGTTTAATAAAATTCTATATTCATAAAGTTTATCGTTTTAATTATTAATGTTAAAATTCCATTTATTATATTGGGTTGCTGTGAATATAATTTTTCAAGGTGATCTCCAAAGGAAGTTTTACTGCTAAGTTCGTATTAATAGTAGGTACTTACTAGATAGGTTTTTCCGAATTATTGGATAAAAACTTGGCTTCACGTATGACCATTTCTTGTTAAAAAATGGCCATGTAAAACACTTCTCACGCTCGTCAGAGCAAATAATTGTTAACGTTTTACAGTTATGGGTCACCGGGGGGCTCTGCAGTAGATATGTTTCTGTAAAATAACTAACTCAATGTTGATCAGGTTTTCCGCATTACATAGGTATTACTTCAGAACAGGTTTTTAAACAAAGTTTGCGGTTATGGGTCACCAGGTGACGCTGTAGTCAATATATTTTTAAAACGGTTTGGCTGTTTTGGTGTGGGTACTTATATTACTTATACTGTACTTGCAGGTGTCATTTCGAGCAGATTTAGACATATTTAATGGTAGGCTTACTTTTCTTAAATAACTAATTAAATTTTGATGTGGTCTTTTGCATTACATAAGATCAAATATCTCAGAGCAGATAGATATGTATTGGCTTAAGGTGTAAAGCTACTAAGGGGCGCTGTCGCTAGATGTGTTGCTTTGAAAACAGCTATAACCCATAAAGTTAACAACTATATAAATAACATGTTTGTGATCTCATTGTTAAAATAAAAGAGAAAATTAGTAGCAAAGGCTGAACCAGAACAAGCAAATTTTATTGTGATAAGCAAGTTTATACATGGTTGCTTGTTTACCGTTACTGTACCTGCTGTTACGTAAGTCCAGACTAAGGCCTCCAACAGAGCGACGCTGATGTCGGTCGCGTACGTTAGCGCTCCTTATGTTCTCAAATATATAACCATACAGTGCTCCGCTGACTATCAGCAACGCGTCTTATATGAAGTTCCCTTCGTCGCCGACGTACGCGACAGACATCAGCGTCGCTATGCTCCATTGAAGGCCTTAAGAATGTTACACTAATCTATATATGGGTCTAATTTCATTCAAACAAAAGCAAAGAAAATATGAAGAATATTTAAGTATGTCTACGAATTGTCTAGAACCTCATGACGCAAGTAAAATACTTGCTTAGTTTGGGCATAGTGTAGTTTGGGACTTGATGGCGCTGTGTGGGATATCCCAGGTATTATTACAGTTCCAATCAACTTTTATGGTGGATATGAACATAGGCACAAGTAGCGTCGCAGTAACCAGTTTTAGGTGTAGCAGGACGTAGTGGAGCGAGGGGCATATAACTGAACCTGCGCAAGCATGCTTATAGCGTTGTATTCGATCGGCCATAAAGTTTGATTGGAACTATGATACAGCTGAAAAAATCTGCTGAAACAATCAATAATGTCAGTTAAAAGCAAACAATATGTTTTATCAACCGAAACAACAATATGTTTTATCAACAGAAATGTGACCATGAAAAAACATAAAGACAGCAGCGTTTGGTTTTGAAATAAAAAGAATTATTTTGTATGTACGGTAGCTCCACCTATTATTAAATAGCCATATTAGACAGGCAGCGCCCAACTTTGAAATGGGACGCTGTCTATCTAGTACGTCTATTTAATAATAGAACTACCATATAAAGAAATTTTTATTTTTTTACGAATACATTGTTATTTCAAACGTGGAAATGTGAACATGAAAAAATATAAATGCTTTGTTTGTATGGGCTCTATCTATTATTACCATGGAACTAGTTCTTACATAGCCGTACTAAACAGGCAGCGTAAACACCAATTTTCAAATAAAAAGGCAATTGCAAAAATATTTTTTTTTGTGTCTAATTGCGAGGTAGATTTTCTTGTTAATTAAGGAAAATTTAGGTATTATGATTTTACAAGAAAATCAACTTTTTAATTTTTGTGATAAATATTCTTACACGGATACCGCGTTAACGAATGTTTTATTCTAGGAGAATAATTGCGTTCACAATATTCGTATATTCAGCCGAGCGAACGGAGCCTACCGCCATGTGCGGTTGATTTGCAAAGTCATTCTAGTTATTGCGTTGCGCTGCAGAATTAAATAGCTAATACTTCGCTCCGTTCTCGTCATCGCTTCTGATACCAAGTTGATTATCATTTTATACTTTTATAGTTTTACCATAAGTATCCGAATCAGAAATTAGGCAAAAATTTTAATAGCGAAAAACAATGGCAGGTGGGATCAAATACAAACAGAAATCGTTGAAACTATAAAAATCACTTGCATCGCCATTCAAGATAATTCTTTCAATATGTTATATATTTTATTATACCCGGCTTCGCACGGGTAGCAGACCATAATATGCTGCTTTTTTTGAAAAATGTAGGCATATTTTAATTTGTTATAAGTAACAAGTAACAATTGATAACAATTGATTGTTGTTTTTTGTTTTGTTATTGTGTCATATGGAAGAGACTGGTCCCCACGACACAGGGAATCCTAGTGTGGGGACTAGAGCCCATTTGATGTTTTATTTACCTAAGTATTTAGTTATTTCCTTGTCATGGCTATCCTTTTGTTAATGTACCATTTCTTTTCGTGTTTTAGTTTTTATAGTTTTAATTTAATTTAATTTAATTGTGTGATTCACTTCAGCGAGCGGTTACGTCTCGGTGTAGAATATCAGTGAGTGGAATTTCGATTTTATATACGATAGGTACATTAGGTATATAGAAAGATTTGAGTGTTGAATATTAAAAAAAAAACAACAAACATTTATAAATTTCGTATTGCATAAATTAAAATTAAATCCGCAATTTTATATTTAACACAGTACAGTTTGAAAAACTTTATGTTTATAATATCTGCATATGTAAAAAAGAGAGGAGCGTTTGAAACGGATGGGAACGGGAGATCGGTATACTTACCTAGTGGCGAATAAGTATGCCAGTCCGCAAGTGGTTCAGTTGTCGGAGTAGGTACTATTTTGCCATAAAATAGACATACGTACCTATAGTGACATATATTTACAAAACTATTCATTTAAATTCTTGCAGCCTTCAAATGAAACTAAATAAAATTAATAAAACAATACTGGCTACTTCCCTCTCTTTGTTCAGAAAATTTAACAATAAATTCTTTGATAACATGTACTTAAACCCCCAAATTCTCATTTAGGTACCGATTGGTATTTTAAAGTTATCACGAAGTTTTTGTACATAAGTACGTACGTACACGTATCGTAATTTCGCAGACAGTTCTAGGTATACATAGGGACGTTGCGTTGTGGTTTAATGTACGTTGCACACAATGTTAACTTCTGCGCCATCGCTACACCAAATGTGTAAACACGAATTGCTGAGCAACTAAAATGTTGCGACCGCGCGGTGATTCGACCACTGTAATTAGTGCGTTTCAGTTGCAACCTACATTCGAGTTCATTTACGCGAAAATATTATATACTGGCCTAATTTCTTTTCAATATGTATAAGACGTTGTATGCATGTATGTATGTATGTTGACGACCGCTTAGCCTAGTGGGCAGCGACCCTGCCTGCGAAGCTGGAGGTTCCGGGTTCGAATCCCAGGTCGGGTCAGTATTTATATGATAAATATTAATACTGGCACCGGGTCTTGGTTGTTATATGTATGTCGTGTCTTCGCTTGGTACCCAAAATACAAGCTAATGCTTAGTTTGGGACCTAGACGTTGTTGTGATTGTGTGTGTTATTATTATATTATTATTTTAAGAAAACAGTAGTTTGTCCGTCCTCCTTCCCTACTTATTATAAAACAAAGTCGTTCCGCCGCGTCTGTCTGTCTGTACTGAACCGATTTGCATACGGTTGTCACCAATGAAAGGAGTGATTCAAGACAACGTTTTATATGTATGGTTCATTACTGTTTTTTGTAAATCGATTGAAATATGACGATGATTGTTGAAGATGCCTGGGAGCTTTCATCAAAAACGCTGCCTAATTCCTTTCAAAGATATAACAAAATAGTGTATGGAGAAATCGTTCGTTTTATAGGTAGGTTTAAAAAAAATCCCCAAAGGCATATATCTATCTTTTAAGAAAAGCTTCTTCATCTTCATCAGCCCATTTTTACCTTACTGCAGGGGCTTAGGCCTCCCCCAGGGTGAGAGGGGCTTGTAGCTTAAATCCACCACGCTGCACCACTGTGGGTTGGGGATTCTGAAAGTTAGCTTACTATAACTATATTAATGTTTTACAAGTGCTCATATAATATATTGGTAATTGAAACCTATTTACCTACACGGATACGATATTAATAAAACTATTTTTGCTTGCTATTGCCACAAACACTGCATAAGTTTTGTTTATTTCTAGTATGTATCTATTCGTATATGTCTGATAAAATTAAATATCTGCTATTAATCCGCGTTCAGACTTGACAGACGTTTTCAAGATGAGTGGCTAAGTGGCTAAAATACGAAAATAAAACAGTGGCCAGGTAGAACAACCGTCGGGTGAGGGAGGCTTCGTTACGTTTTAATTAAATCGTCTTTTGCCGCGGCGAGGCTCACTAGCGCTTTAATTCCGCCGTTATTAACGCCGTTAAAAACTGTGGGTGCACAGAACTGAGAAATACATGGAGCAGCGGTTTTATATTTTGCGTTTTTATTCTTTCGAATTTAAGAAATATATTATTACTAGCGGCCCGTCCCGGCTTCGCACGGGTAGTATTCGTTTCTCATAAAAATCCCTTTTTTTATCTCAGTCTTGTCTCATTCCCGTTCTTCCTTTCATTTTTTCGTTCCCATCGCAAAAATACTTTATTGTTTCTGTTATTGGCCCTGGTGTAGCATAGTTTTCTTTTCCATTCTCATCAAGAATAACTTTTTTATCTCAAGTCTTAACTCATTCCCGTTCTTCCCTTTCCCGTTTTCGTTCCCGCGACACAAATATTTTATCGTTTCAATTTCTGTCAGACTTAATTAAATAAATTACACTTTCGCGAAATAATATTTATATAAGCAATTATTAAATTACTAATATTGCTATTTAAAAAATAGGGGTTGGTGATAGAAGGGTGAAAATTTAGGGTTGTATGTATTTTTCAATGGCACATTATAAAAAAATTAAAAATTAAAATTTTGTCTAAAAAATAAAAAAAAATTTAGGGGTGGACTACCCCTAACATTTAGGGGGATGAAAAATAGATGTTGGCCGATTCTCATACATACCGGATAAGCACAAAAAATTTCATCGAAATCGGTCAAGCCGTTTCGGAGGAGTATGGCAACTAAAACTGTGACACGAGAATTTTATATATTAGATTTTTAATTAATCACGTGTCTTTAATTAAACACGAAAATGGTTTTTCTTTGGGATTGTTTTATACAATAAAAAGTATAAAGTCAACTCAGCGGGTTGTAATCTATAAGTTTTTCACTTTTTCTGGTACTGAATACTCTCGAGTTGTTATCTTAATTTTTAAACTTTTGTCGACATCAATTATGAATAGAAGTGGTGTATGACCTAGTAAAAAACATATTTTCTTAAATTAAATACCCATGAAAGTGATAATATTTTTTTTTCTAATTGACGTCTCATGTTGACATCATTGTTGTCGTTATTGTAGTAATTTTATAGTAAAGTTATAGTTCCAATCAAACTTTATGGCGGATCGGAATACAACGCTTTATACATGCTTGCGCAGGTTCAGTTATATGCCCCTCGCTCCACTTCGTCCCGCTACACCTAAAACTGGTTACTGCGAAGCGACTTGTGCCTATGTTCACATCCGCCATAAAGGTTGATTGGAATTGAATCAAGCTGTAAGTATGGAAGAATAAATAGTAATACCTGGGACATCCCACACAGCGCCATCCAGTTCCAAACTAAGCAAAGCTTGTATTATGCGTACCAAACAACAGATATACATACTTTAATATTCTTTACAATGTATACGTATTGTAAATATTTTACACCTAGACACAGAACAAATAGACATGTTCATGCACACAAATACTCGTCCCTGGCGGGAACCGATCCCACTACAGTACAGTAAGTATGGACACTCTATCTGGACCAATAGCGTTCCGTTGTACTTTACAAAATATCCTGAATATATTTATTAAATGTACTATTAAATACAAGAAAGTATAAAATTATTGTATAAACAGTGCTATATCGCATCCCAAGTAACAATTTTAGTTGTAAATAGGTCACAATACGTACAAAGTATTTTGCTCAATGATATCAGAAATTATGGACAAATTATGATCACATATTAAAAGCGTCAACAAAGTTTGTTTTTAAAAATGAATTGGGGAGGGTCAGGTGCTGCATGTCCCGCTCCAGGATCCATGAGCCACTGTTCTGAAAAATATTAATAAATATGTAACATCAGCACATCACTCATTTACTACTCACGATTAATATGACGATTATCTAGGGTCAATTAGTTCGACAGCTACAGCGCCTCTGAACAAATTCCTGATTTTGGTCTCTGATAATTGGTGTATCCATACCTTCCTATAAGCGCTTAGTGGCTATGAGAGGCCTTACGAAGAAATAGAAAATTCGGGAAACATTCAAGATAAGACGGTACTTACGAGCGCCCGTTCCGACCGGCGTCGATTTATCTATGTCGGTGTGTCTGTTTGGATTTTAATATTACTTTTAAGTGTTGTCGTTCAAAGACATCGCCTTCTCTTGCGTACTGGCTAAGTATTAATTTGTCTCCGTTTTAAAGTCTTAGTGATTGAGACGTTTTGTCTCGTACTGATGATTTCATTATCACTTTAGAAAATGTAACAATATTTTGGCTGACTTTACTTAAAATCAATTTTTTATTTAAAAAATGAAGCCCGTATCGTTTTACAGATAAGAAAGAAGAACTCATTTATTGTACCTAGACCGCCTGATTTGAATAAATTTAATTTTTATGACTTTCACAGAATTTCAGAACCGCTATTGTTTTTTATTTAAATTTTTAATTTTACATTGCTAACAATATAATGTACTATCTAAGTTCTATTTTGTCAGATTCTTTAATTACTCTTATAGGTTATTAGAAGTTACCATATCATATCAGCCCATTATGCTCCACTGCAGAGGTTTTGTCCTCCACTCGGGATGAGGGTGCTTGGAGCTTAATCCACCACTCTGCCGCAGTGCGGGTTGGTAGAACAGGTACCGACGGCTTAACGTGCTCTCCAAGGCACCGAGTCAATGATAGTTATGTACCTACTTAAGTCAGGAAAAGCTCATTAGTACATATTATAGGTAAAGTCTATCCGTTATATTAGACCTCGAACGCCGGCGTCAGTATCCTTTGAGGCGGTAGCCAAGTACGGGTGGCTTTCTTTGTGAACTTTTGTCGGTATGCGGTGTCCACGTGTCAAAGGGTGTGGGTTAATATAATGGACAAACTATACCATTGGGATTCGAACCACGACCTTCTAAACAAAAAGCGAACTCGCCGCGCGCTGCCACACGGCTATCACGGCACTATTAGACTTTTAATTTAAGTTAAGGTCCCAAATTAAAAATTGTTCCATTTAGAGATTTTTAAAGATAAATTAAAAAGTATCACTTGAAAAAAAATCATTGCTGTTTCGATCCACAGGCACCCAGGATATTATATAAAGAGCGGTGGAGATGAAGTGATTATAGGCAACTTACCGGTCATACAAAGGAAGTGGGGTTCGATCCCCGCCATTGGCGTATTGACTGATGAGTTTTTAATTACACAAACTTCAATCAAGTAAATACACAAGCTTCGCCAATATCGTTATTTCTGTGACGGTGGAAGTTGACAGCCTTTGCACCGAACCAGCGTGGGAGCTTATGGTTTGAACTCCTCAATTTATTGGTGAAGAAGGATTTAAGGTGGGATAGCGCCTGTTTTGTATAGCTGATTAATAATAGATAATAATAATAATATCTCGGACACACAGCGTCATTTAGTTCCAAACTAAGTAAAGCTTGTACTATGGATATCAGACAACTGATATAAATAAATAATCTTTATAATATTTACATATATAGATTTTTTACACCCAGACACGGAACAAATAGACATGTTCATGCACACAAATATTTGTCCCGGGCGGGAATAAAACCCGCAACCCTTGGATCACCATCACCATATAAAGGTGGAGCTGGAGCCACCATATAAAGAAATGATTTTTATTTTTTCATTCTCACGTGTCTAAGTTTCAGCTGATAAAGCATAACATGAGACTACAAAAATATTTCACTTTAAAGTTTTTAAATTACATTATTGCAAAAACGACATTAGAAATCAGTTCAGCAGTCCAGTCAAATATTTTTCCAGCGATTCGAGACTGGGCAAACACAAATTTTCACTTTACTTCCACTTTTGAGTCGACCCAAGTATCCATGCTATTGTCGTTTTCGATTTAGGGTATAGTGTCAGTACTTAAACTATCTCTTCTTAAAGGTATTTTTAAAAGACTTAGAACCCCGATGTTATGAAAAATAATTTAATTCACTTAAATTCACTATTGTCTGTTTGTCCATTTGTTAGTGTTGCAATATACCTACTACTAATTGCAAATATACTTTTATATTCACAATATCACAGGTACAGAAATATTTTTACGTATGTGGAAACAATATGAGCTCGTTCTTGACAAAAGAAAATTTCACACACAAAACATTGTTGAACGACAATACTTATAAACCTTAATTTGGCATTCCAATCTATCCATCATGCACCCTGTCATTTTGCAGTCCTTCACAAGTATGTACGAAAGCGGCTTTGGACAAATATTTATGAGAAAAACCTAGATGGAAGTACTTTATCAATAAGTCTAACACGAGGTAGCTGCTGTACACCGTTAAGGAGTTCACCTCGACTACCTGCTGGTTCCACCATCAGTTCAATACATTTAATATCTTGGACATCTCAGGCACAGAGCCATCTAGTCCCAAACTAAGCAAAGCTGGTATTACGGGGTACCAGACTAGACAAGTGATATATTTACTTAAATATTCTTTATAATACATATACATATAAATATTTTACACCCAGACACGGAACAAATAGACATGTTCATTTAAACAGTCATTACATTATTATCAAAGCCAATGTTTCTGCCAAGTGGGTACACGCAATAGGTATTGCTGCAATCTGGCTGCAATGAAATTGCGGTCTACATTTGTCGTTTGATTCGAACGCGGTTATATAAGTCGATTATGAATGACCAGATTCCAATTTTCGTTTGATAGGCTTAAATAGTTTGATTCTGAGTTTGTTTTCACTAATACTTCGTAAATGATTTTCGAACTGCATTGTTACGAATCTTTAAGCGTATAATATAGTATGTTTATACTACACCTGCTCGGAAAGCGCTCTTATCATTGATGCTCTAATACTCTTTAGCGAAGAAGGCGGAAAGTCCTTCTTTATTCCCGTGGGAGAGAAAAATATATGAAAATCCATTACTCCTGCTGTCGTTTCTAATATTAAAATAAGAATTTTTTATATGAAGATACAAAACGGTACTGGCCACTTACTTTTTATTCTGAATAGAAATTTAAAAAAAGCAAACTAACGTCAGAGCCGTCAAACTATGTCAATAAATATAAAAAAGCGAGTGGATTCCTTTTGCTCAATTTACATGAAAATTCTAGTGAACATTTGTTGACTCTAATAGAATTAAAAGAAGCTGCTCAAGCTGTTATTGACGACTTGTTGGAACTGGAAAAAAGCATTGCTGTATGATTTTATAATCATAGTAAATTTAATATTAACTTTAATTCATAAACATTTTATTTGTTTCATTTTCCTCTTAAGTGTAATGTTAGTGTGTGTGTTAAAATGTACCCAATAATTTATAATTGTTTAAAATTTCTTTAATATCCTTTCCTGGTCAATTTTCTAAGGTCATAGTGAAAAATTCAAATTTTCAGAAAAATAAAAGTGTTGGTTTTTTTTTAATCAATTCAATAATTAAAAATACACATTGCACTTCTCATTAGTGTTAGTTATATTAAACTCGTGACATCTAGAATAGACCTATATACTGGTTAACGATGTTTTAGATTTTTTTCAGTTAAATACAACTGTAATCTTAATCGGGATTGGAAAGGACGACACGACAGATAAACGGCCAGCTTGATCCCCGTTGATTTACGAGCGTGGAGTGTGCCCGGTCAACAGGTCGAGTTGACGCCTAATGCGTTTTGGACAGATGTACAGTGAGTACGCGTCTGAACTACTTAATGCATAAATTGCTCAGATCTGTATCCGTACGTATCTGTAAAAAAACCTGCCAAGTGCGATTGGACTCGCGCACCAAAGGTTCTGTACCACCGTATACAATATTTTTTTTTAAATTTAAAGTAATTTTAATTATTTCTTGTCATGCGGCCATAGTAGTACACACTCCACAAAAATTTCAAGTGTAAGTAATGATTTCACAATTACCAATCAGCAAAAACGCTGAAAAAATATTTGAAAAAGCGGCGACTCGTACGTTTTGCATGCGATTTTTTTTTCGTACAAGTTGACTACTAATTCCGAAAACACGTTTCTTGCATGGAAACAGTTTTCATTTTTAAATTTATTTGTTTTTTTTTTCATTTATTGTGATTGCGGCCAAGTATAGGTAGGTATAAGTATAATATAATACTATATAATATATAAATATAATAACCAAGTATAGTAAGTATTTCACACACTGTGAAAATTTCAAGTGTCTAGGTATCTATTACGGTTCAGACGATACAGCCTTGTGACATACTGACGGACAGCAGTCTTAGCAATAGCAATAGGGTTCACGTTGGTACCCTTTGGGTATGGAACCCTAAATTGAATCAGTTTGCCGTTTTGTTACGCTTCCTTGTTTCATGGAAATGAACGGATTTTTTCATTACACACTTTCGTACGTGGTATGTACCTACTGTTTAAAAATGTATAAGGACTATTAAATTTTCTGTTTTTGGCTTATAACAAGACATAACTCGAAAATTATCTAATAAGAAATATATATCTAATAAGAAATATGTGAACATATACATAGGCTGTGGCGGCCGCTGTGGTAAAATAAAAACATAATAGCCAGTGCTACTTGAAATTTGTTTTACGCTAAAATATTTTTTTAAATATCACTTCAATAATTGTTTTCTTTAGGGAAACTAAGTTCAAAATTTTCTTTGTCCGTTGGCGGTTTACAAAAAGCGATTACGTTCATTTCGCACAAAAAAATCGCGAACATACGCCTTTAAAATTACTTTATCAAAACACCATCAAAAATACTAAGTTAAAGAACAAACAATATTTCATTAATTTTTGATACTCGTAATACGAGTATAACCCCTTACGCCGCTAGCACACTTCGAATAGCCGTGACATTGTAATACTATGCCACTTCGATATACATTGATCGCACATCAGGTACTTTCTTTTGTGATTCTGCTTGTCCAGAAAGCGAGGTATACTAAACATAAGTCAGTGTTCGTTATCATGATATCGAGCCGGTAGCGTGCTAATAGGATTATCCGAGGTTAAAAGCTTCTATTTTTCCGATACGAAAAATAAACGGTATAAACTATATTTTCTGCATCTATCAGAATTAAAGAATTGCAAAAATTGCCATTTTTAAAATTCGATTTTTTAAAATACATTCCAGTTCTTTCTGCCAATTGTTTATTATTACCGTCAGCATTAACGTGATGAAAAGAAACTTTTTTTCATTTAACCACAAATATATTTTTTACTTTTTACGTAATCGTCAATTTCAATGAAAATCTATTATTTAAACTTTATACAACTATTATGTTTATAATAAAAGATTTTTTCAATTATGTATATTAAAATTAAGAGCACCTATGACCACTTTTATTTATTTTGTTTTATACATAACATTAACACAGAGGTTTTTATAAAAATAAAATTCTTTGATAACGCCGCTAATTACAATATCGATATTAAAAGTTACTGTAAAACCTTAAAAGCCTCAAATGCGGAAAATTGGATTCCACGTTTTCATTAAGGTGAGGCTTTCTCATTTGCAAAATCATAAATATGGCATAAATTATTTCATTTAATATTCAATTCCGTTATTTCGTTGGCTCTGTACGTTGATATTGCGAGTGAGAAGCTTCTGTTAGAACGTCACCCTTTTATATTTTTTTTTTTGCGCTCCCGGATCGTTGTAATACTATTTGCTCAACGGCACATCTTAATTTGAGTACATACGGGGGAGACATGCTAGTACAAAGAACACCGGTGAATTTCAAAATGTTTATATTTTCTCTTTAAACCAACTTTCATAATTGGCTTCTACTTAGATGATTTTCCTTTCATTAATCCGTATATACTAGGTACAGTTACTTATTCTACCAAATTACAAATATCCAAATTTTGGAATGGTGTTCTGGTTTATGATCTGACTACTATCAAAACACTAACTGATTGGCGGAGTGGTTGGAGACCCTAACTGCGGAGCCACGGGTGGCGGGTTCGATTCCCGTTAGGGACAAATATTTGTGTGCATGAACATGTAGGTATATTTGTTTCGTGAGTGGGTGTAAAAAAAATTTGTATATGTATATATTATAAAAAAATATTTTAGTATGTTTATCAGTTGTCTAGTACCCCACAATACAAGCGTAATACTTGCTTACTTTGGGACTAGATGGCGCTGTATAGAATGTCCCAGGTATTATTGTATTAAAACAAATATCTATCTAAGAGGTAGTTAAGAGCGATACATAAAAAGAATGATTACTCAAATTCGATATCCGGTTACACAATATATCCGGTTATATAACCGGTTATATTGTGTAACCGGATATTAATCACACAATATGTGATATCACACAATGTGTGATAAATATTGCACAAAAAATAAACAGAGCTTCTTGATATCAAGCCACTACCTCCTGCATTAATATCTGCAGAAGCTGGTTAGTTATATACTAGTATGAAGACGCATCGGATAGTTTCCCGAAAATTTACGACGTGTTATATTATAATTTAGTGTCGCGACTTTGTCGTAAAGTCGGGCTTAAAAGATCAACGCTCGTACTTCAATAGTGGAGAGAGAGGGCGTAGTGCGTCCGGCGCCCTGCCGCGTTTGCCGGCCACTTTAGCGAACAATTGAGTTATGACTTCAACGAAAAGGGGTAGCTTCTAATAAAAGCCAAGAATAAAAAAATTATTATCATTTAAAGTTCCAGTACTTATTTGACGTCTTTAATGACATTACGTTTTAATCACCATTTATTTGTTTTTAAAATATTAGACCACAAAGTAGTTGTAAGGTAGAAATACATCCCGAATATGTTTGTTATGTAGTTTCGCATTGTTATCGATGTAATTATGTCGATAATAGTATCGATCGATCGAGTAATATCGATGTAAACTGTAATGGTGTGCCTATTGTTCAAAAGCCAAATAAATAAATAATTTAAATGCTTCGTCTAATAAAGTTATTTAATATTTTGGTATGATACGTTGAGTAAAATCACAAGAAATACCCACAAAATAGAGTATTATATAAATGAATTACTATTTCGACTTAAAAGAATATTTTAATGAAAAATTAAACTCAGCATTTCAGAACACCGTTACGGAGCTTCGCAACGGACACTCGATTGTCCCTCTTCTCTCCCGCTGCGAAATTACGAAATTTTAAAAAAGTTCTCTTCAGAAAAGCTTGGGGAAAAATGTGATTAAATATGTTTTGTTCAAGAGCAAGACATTAAAGTGATGTTAAGGGTGTGATAATGAGCGCGTTGATAAGCGTTTATTAGCCCCCGGGCCCGGCCGGCGATCCCAATAATTCAACTGTGTTGCATCGCTATCAAGGGGGAGTTAAATCATTTTAACTTAGTTGGCGACAGTGCTTAAAAAAAAAAAAGAAAATGCTAAGTAAGGCTTTACTTTGATTTTAAATGGGTTTCGTTGTAATTTAATTCGTTTTATAGAATTAAAATTCTGTAAGTACCATTGCTAATATTTAAAATGAGATCTTCATGGTAGGTATTGAATATTATTATTATATGTATTTCACAGTAAATAATTGTTAAAAGGTTTCAACGGCTACCTACTGAAATTTATTTTGGTATTCATGAATGTTTCTAGGAAGTGCATATTTTTTTTAAAACGTAAGTAAGCTTCGCGAGTCACGAAGATAATATTACTAACTTAATAAAATCTTTGAGTAAAGTAATATAATTTTTTTAAAAGTAGTTAAAAATCAATTCACACTTTTTCACGTCTGAGCACTATGAAACAAAAAAAAAACACAACAAGAATACAATAATTACAATTTCAAAAATACAGCAGTCAGAAACACGCTTAAAAAACGATAATATACTGAAATAAAACCAAAACTAAACTAACCCAGGTCAAACAAAATATAATTGTAAAATAAATATTGTGACGTCTGTCCGTGTATAGAAGTACGTCGATGTGTTATCGAATGTACTCGAAAAGTTCACAAGGCTATTCATAAATACAAAAACATCGAGATAAAAACATAAATTTCACGAATTTATAAAATCATTTACAAGGCGGTTTTTTTACAAAGGGATTGCGCGCTTGATATTTCGAAAATTAAGGCGCATTTTTGGTTACCAAACAAAGACCAGCGCCGACGCCGAGAACATTCCTAAGCTAGAATAGCGTATAATTTTTAAATAGAATATTCGAGTATAGAATAATTGGATACCAGATTAGTGGGGGAATTCACTTAAATAGTCTTGTAATTTATGACGACCGCTTGGCCTAGTGGGTAGCGACCCTGCCTACGAAGCTAGGGGTCCCGGGTTCGAATCCCAGGTCGGGTCATTATTTATATGATGAATATTGATACTGGTACCGGGTCTTGGTTGTCATATGTACGTGTTGTCTTCTCTTGGTACCCAAAACACAAGCTAATGCTTAGTTTGGGGCCTAGACGTTGTTGTTCATGAATACGTTATAAAAAAAAATGCCTTCTTACATAAGCATCTTGAACCTATATTCAATAAGGTTCAATGTATCGTCAGGTAATATATTACAACACCGGACGTACATACCCATAAATAATATATTCACCTTATGTTCACCTTTAACAGTTTAAACCGTGGTTGGGTAATTTCATTTGTATCCCGTGTATCAAAATTATGTCTATCACTGTTTTTCATAAAATTTGCCTTGGTTTTATATGTACAAACACAATATTTTCAAGGATGTAATAAATATCGCTAAATGGTTTTCGACTGAGACCAAATAAATTTATTTACGTTTAATATGTTCACATTAATATGATTATAAATGTTGACTTTTAATTATTAAAAGAAAGCTCTCTCTAATCTTTACATACATAAATTCGTATACTATACTCAATTGTAAAAATTTTAAGGACGGTATCTAAACAAGTAAAATAAAACGACTTTAAATGAAACACTGATAAAATGAAACATGAAATAAATCCAACTTGAATGTATCACACCAATGTAAGTACGTATCTACAAAAGTCTGCTCATGGGGGCACAATGTACATGAATTTAGAAAGAAAACAGAAATACTTTTTTCTTTTATTAGTGACGCGAATTTACTTTAGCTGAATTAACTGAAATCGTTTTAGAAGATATTAAAATAATTTGTTTAATCGACAGAGTTATATTTTGCTGTAATTAGGGTTTTATATTTTTATATAAAATATAAAATTAAATAAAAAAATCCACAGATCTTGCAGTCCCCGCAACCATCGGTTTCATTGAAAATGAACCTACCCAAACCCGATTTTCACAGATTATTTTATTTTATTGCCACGAAAACGTGGCACTATTCTTTTCAACTCTTTAAATTCAGAAATAAATCAACGGAAAAATTCTCTGCTACCCGTACGAAGCCTTTGTCCGTCCGTCCGTCCGTCAAAAAAAAGACAAACAGACAAACAGACGGACGGACGGACGGACGGACGTTCGGTGTTCTCCACAGCAAGCAACCATATGGTATCTAAGAATTACGTAATGCAAATTGCACCTTATGTGTAGAGAATAAAGTTCGTTTTACCACCATTTGTGGCTTAAGTTTGCATAGGATATCGGATTTCCGAACTAGATTGCCTCGGTGAACGTATTACATGAAATTGCAAGGCTGATCTACACCTAAATATCATAAAGTAAATATACATACATTTGACAGCGTCGTTCGCAGCAGACCGAGCGTATTCGTACTATTTAAGCTAAATATAGACTTTAAAATGTTGAACCTAATGTTTAAAACGTTTAACAGTCAAAGCGAAATGGTTTTCTACTACTGTAACTAGCTAAGTAGGTAGTTTTTTTGTTTGAAAATAGCTTCACTTCACTTCATCAGCCTATTTTTATCCCACTACAGGGGCTTAGGCCTCCCCTAGGGTGAGGAGGGGGCTTGGAGCTTAAATCCACCACGCTGCTCCACTGCGGGTTGGGGACTGTAGCGACCGCCATCTATTGACAGCGTCCGGGACCGACTGCTTAACGTGTACGAACCATGGCCCTATGGGGCCTTATAAATTTGAGACAGGTTCGTTGCGCTTTGGGCTATCACGACATTGAAAATAGCCTTCAACCCTAAATCACAAAAAAGTCCTCAGCATAATTGAATAATATTCTGGTATAGTTATTTTATCAGTTGGCATTGAGTATGTATTGTCTGTGTTTATTTACGTGTCCTGCACTAGATATAGGTGCATATAGTAAAACATTATACTTGGTGTCTGTCTGTAACATCCTTTATTTGGGTTTAGTTATAAGTAAGAATTAATTCTGGATCTTAGCACGATTTGTGAGTAGGTATCAAACGAGTTGGCAAAAGTTTTCTCAGATTCGAAATTATCGCGTCATCGTCAAACAAAACAAATGAAACTTAAGTTATTAAAAAGCTAGGAGACGACATTTCGTGTTTATATTAAAATAACTTAATGAAACGAACTTTTATGAAGTGGCTGATATCGTTATTTTGTACACTAATTGTAAAAAAAAATTGTATAAAATGTATGAGTTTAATAGTGTACACTCGCCAGAAAAAATATCAGAAATTTTACAACACAATTTAATGTAAAACTAAATATTGTGGTTACAATATAGACTAGACTCTAATCCCGATTAAATTTAACAATTTTTGTTCTCGTGTTTATTAACTTTTTAAATACGATATTTTAATACCACATCTCGCTATGGTGGATCCAATTTTTTTTCACACCTCCTTTAACAGGGGCGTTAAGTTGCGGCCCCACAAATCCCGCGTTCTATGCGGTCACAGGTGTGAAGCGGGCTGAGCTTAAAGCTCCATCCGACAACTGATGGGCTATCATCTATCCCGATGTTTCAGAAACAATTCTTTTCTATACGCCCTCGAATTTATTCTTATACCAGTAGAGTTATTACGGATTTATTTTGTGAGCATAGTCGCTTTCCATAGGAAAAATATAACATATTTATAGTGTTTCGTACATTGAAGATGAAAAACGGAATCCTTATAAGATAACTCTGTCTGTACATCTGTCACAACAAATTTTCTCCTAATCTACTCGAAAGTGCTCGTTATGAGAAACACAAATATTTTCTGGAAATTTTAGAATAAATCTAAATTGACGCGTGCCATACACACTCTTGGCTTATCGATACTATAGAGGCTAATGGATTAAAAATCTTATAAACTTTAATTTTCTATAAAAAAAAATCCTATGAAATGTAATTATTGTTTTAAACAAAAATTCTATTTCACAGCGAATATTTCCAAATATCAACGGACCTATATTTTATAAACAGCGTATTTTGTATATTTTGTTACGTATAAATGGTTCATATTCTGAAATATACACATCTGCCTAAAACTTGCACTGAATATCGAACCGATGTAGTTTGCACACTGTATACGCACATATAGTTATATTAAAATACATGTGCATTTAAATTACTTTTAAAGCGGAGCAAAGTTGGTTTAGCAAAAGTCGGAAGCCCACCACAGAGACGGATTAGCAGAGGGATCCATAAACCATGTCAGGCGCAATTACGAAGCTAAATTTCAATTTGATTGCTGTAATTGCACCTCTTTACACGGGAGCGGCGCGGCTGAACGCTGGCGCAGTTGTTATTAAGCGTTCCTAATTTAATATCATTTGCATAGACGTGACCTGGCTCTCCCTCACTCGCTGTGTTGCGGTTCATTTCGAAATATCGTAGTTCCGCAAAAACGGTAATTAGTTGCTACACAATTTCGTAACAGGGCAGCAATTATTAAAGCAAACTGTAATTGTAAAGTTTTTAAATCTGTTTGTCTCTCTGTAAGTGCAAGTCGGCCTCACGCAACTGGGGTTCCCTATCACCATACAATAAATATTTACTGTAGGTATATACAAAAAAAATTTGTAATGTCTTATGATTACAATTTACGGTTAACGGATTCCTCCTCAACTATCTCTATAGGTCTAACGGAAATTAAGTGTCCTATAGGTTTTGATTTACTTGCGAGTGTCCAAAAAGCTCCAAGCACTCTTATCCCGAGGGGAGGCCTAAGCCCCTGCAGTGAGACATAATGGGCTGATATGACATGGTATGGTTAAAATATGCGACAATATTGGCCATATTTTTTTATTGTGTTGACTTAGCAACTTGATTTTTTCACAGCTTCTAAAGATTGCAGACCTAAGTACTAGATGCAGTTCCAATCAAACTTTATGGCGGATGTGAACATAGGTACAAGTCGCGTCGCAGTAACCAGTTTTAGATGCAGCGGGATGCAGTGGAGCGAGGGGTATATGACTGCAAGCAGGCTTATAGCGTTGTTTTCCGATCCGCCATAAAGATTGAAGCTACTATACTCGTATTAATTTCAATTTGAAATCTCCACGCGTTCCTGAAATGAAATCCGTCGAAGAACCAAAGTTGTCGACATAGCCGAAGCGATTAGCAAGTTGAAGTGGCAATGGCCGGTCACATTTACCGTGGAACCGACAACCGACGGGATAGACGACTTCTCGAGTGGAGACCACGTATCGGGAAGCGAATCGTTGGACGCTTCCCTGCCAGATGAGCAGAAAGGCGGAGAACCATGTATCGTGGCGAGCATTTAGAGAGGCCTCTATTCTGCAGTGGAGAGAGACGGGCTGATGATGATAACATGTTTTCTTAAAGGTCTTTTTAAAAGTCTTTCACTGCCACAAAATTATTGAACGCGAGTAGTTAATATTTCATGTCTATGTTTTATTTATTAGTTTTATTTATTATAATCTTATTAACTCATCCTTCAAAAAAGTTCAGTCGCTATTCATTTGGCGGGTATACGAGTATCTATCCCCGCGTCAGTGCTCACTGCACCGTACATGACATTAAGAGGATGAGTGCTGGTTCAAAAATACGAGTGTTAGTATGTTCTTTCTTACCTGACACAGGGTACGAAAAATATTAAAGATTACAGACTAATTTGATCTCAAACACAACCTTCGTTTCCAAGGACGTTTTCATCCTTTACTCAACATACCTAACTGAAATTTTCTACTGTAGTACACATAGAAGTATTGAGTAGTAGTAGTAGTATTATTATCGAACTGTAATATAAATAACACGCGGATCGATACATTTGATTATTTGCTTTACTTGTAGATCGAGACCTTCGCTCCGATCACATGTGTCATGACAATCACAAAAGTGTTAACGGATAAATTAATTGCGACGTGGCATTTCGAGGGGGTCTAGGGGGGTGATATGACGCAGGGCGAGTGAAGTGGAGCGGGGTGCGGGACACGCGGACCCGCAGCCGCCCCCGCTGTCACGAGATACAAATCGCACGGATTTACGCTACTCCAGCCCCAGTGGAATTTATCCGACGTTCCTATTTACGTATCCTTTTATTTGTTTCGTTCCTATTAGACCCGATAGAGAATTTTTATGTCCCAACGCCTGCCCTCGTAAAACGACTCGCGAACGATAACGCAATTTTCAGTTGTCGCCGATCGTGAATATCGGATTATGGAGTTATAACTTATGGTGTCGCTTTTGCCTGGTAAATATTTTCGTTTGCGTCCCGAAGGATTAATTTGACTAATTACAAAGATTTATACAGGTGTCTCCAGGTGTATACAGAAATTATGCTCTTTGATAAGCCGTGTGATATCGGATTATCTATGCAGTTTATATAAATAAACTGGTTGTTTTTGTAAACTTATTAGTTGTTATTTGTACACGTAATCGGTCATTCAACCAACATGACCATCTCTGTTTGGCAGGGCACGGCTGCGTTTGCGGCCAATTTAGTTTCCGGGTTTAAATCGTTCATCTAAATTTTGTTCTAGTTTAGCTTTGGTGTTTGCCCTTACTGGTCTATGTGAATAAAATTACTGTGGTGATACTTTGGTTGTTGAAATGCTATCCATATCCATGATGTGCGAACTATATGTGTATTTTAATCACATTGTCACTAAAATTTCAGAAGACGCGTATTTCGATTCATTGTTTTTACTTTGAGAAGTAATTAATATTCGTATGTCAACATGAGTTATTACATTTTATGAGCTTTCTTCACTTCACTTCATCAGCCTATTTTTACCTCACTGCAGGGGCTTAGGCCTCCCCCAGGACGAGGAGCGGGGCTTTGAGCTTAAATCCACCACGCTGCTACACTGCGGGTTGGGGACTGTAACGACCCCCATCTATTGACAGCGTCCGGGACCGACTGCTTAACGTGCTCTCCGAGACACGAGCTTTGGTCTTGTTGATAAGTGACACCATATAAAATATCAAAAAATATGTGTGGACTTACTTCAATGGGACATTTATAATGCCCTTTCATCGTTTTAGAACGTAAGGGTTTCAAGTATTTATAACCATGTCTCGATTCTCATGTAAGTGGCAAACATGTAGGTACAGTCTCATCATGTCTATACATGTGCTATTCTCTTACATTTTTAGAAAATGTAATTATTTTCATGCTGACTCTGACTGTACGTAATGCTCGTATATGTGAAATCGGCTTTTTGGGATTGGGATTTAGGGGTCCGTGACCAAATGGCTAAGAAAAATTCTTATGTCATGTCCGTTTGTTTGTCGGTCCGTCTCTCTGTATGTATGTATGTCACAAGCTCATACCTCCGCCATTTTCTCATTCATTTTGGTGACATTTCAAAGGCAGATGAACTGCTACACAATTTCTCAGAAAAAAGTGTGCACTGAATTAATTTCTTTGCATTAAATAATGGTCAAATCGCCACGGATTATCAGTATGGCCATTGCGAAATTGTTTTGGTCCCAGATACGGAAGCGTATTCATTTGCGGTTTTTACATTTATGCCTTTTTTGTTATAAAATTTCAAAATATACCGAATTTCTTAGTCACTTTCATAGACCATTAGTCTATGAAAGTGACTAAGAAATTGGCAAATGGAAATGTGAAAATGGAGAGAAATTTTTTATTTTAACTGTAGTTTTTTAGTACAATATACAATATTTTTACAATACACGCAAGGATTTAAAAAAATCGTAATTAAAAGTAAGGTAAAGAAGAAAGTTTACTTGAAATACGGTAAGTACGTTATGTGCATGATAATTCAACCAAATACCTTCAGTGTTGCAAAATTTATGGAATACAAATACGAAATTTGAAATGTCAGTGGAAATCTGCGTACAAACATTTAAATTAATGTAATAAAGAAGCGTGAAATGCCTGGCTTCCGTGGATGGAGGGATTAAAGCGGTAAGCCGCGGATTTCTACGCTGGGGGCCAGTTTAATATATCGTTCGTATTAAGTTTTAGTTTTCTTTTGGAAATACATTGATGCTGTAATTTTTAGCGCATTTAATTGACGTTGTCATGTATTGCGCACTAAAGTGACGTTGTCTTTTACCCCTGCACTTAATTTATGTTTTTATTTTTCTCGCGTTTCTTAGTCGTAACACGTCACGCGGTAGAACACAGCACCGATTACTTGATATTACTGTTATTTTATATATTATTATTTTTTAAAGTTTCAGTACAAAAACATGGTCACCTTATTTGGTCCCATTGACCTACCGTATCTATGCTTTATTGCACGTATGCCTGTATTGCTCACTCACTTGCGCTAAGCGTGTAATAGCAAGACAGATTCCTTTAGTCGTTTCAGGAAACTTGTGCCGGTTGCTCATTATACAATAACCTAACACGATGGATAAACTGTTAGTATTTTTATGAGTAATATGATTCAGAAAATTCGATTTATATTTTCAGCCAGTTCTTATATAAACACCTGGTCGTGTTTCCAAGGAAATCTGCTAATTCAAAAAGGCGCTTCCTTCTACCAGCCCATTACTGTCCCACTGCAGGGGCTTAGATCTCCGCAGAGTGAGGGAGATTGGAGCTTAATCCACCACGCAGCTCCAGTGCGGGTTAGTGGAATCTAACGACTCTAACGAATCTAACCGGGACCGACAGCTTAACGTGCTCTCCGAGGCCAGTGATAGTTATGTACTTAAAAAACTCATTGGTACACGCTCGTATTCAAATCACGGCCGCACGGTCTTCTAAACCAGAAATAGGTTCGCTGCGCTCGGACTATCACGATATGTTTTACGTCACATTAGACTCATGTATACTGTGGACAAACATCAAATTACAGAAAGATGTCTTCAGACATATTGGGGCATAAACAGTCCCATTACAACCTGTATATCTTCTGATGTCTAGCTAGCTAGACTATTTACTCAGAAAAGTACTTTGGTTATGAAAGCTCGCACCAGATTTCGATCAAATTTTTGATTTGATTCCAGCCTAATTCAGAAAGTTGATACCCATCAAAAACAATACTTGTCAAAAAAACCAAGTCTCGCAACTCAGTTGTTCTGCGGTAAAAAGTTGTGAGATCCATGTAATACCAAGTCGGGTATGTTAATGTTTTATATAAATATATTGAGACTTGGCCAGCGCCATCTAGTCCCAAACTAAGCAAAGCTTGTATTATATGGGTACCAGACAACGGATATACGTATTTCAATATTTTTTATAATATAAACATTTATAAATATTTTACTCCCATAAACGAAACAAATAGACATGTTTATGCACACAAATATTTATCCCGGGCGGGAATCGAACCCACGACCCTTGGCTCTAGCTACTAGGCCTACAGGTAGGTCAAATATAGTTGAAATATGAAATTTTTCTTTTGTTGATTTGGGTTCAGTTTTTTGTTAATTAAATACTTTTATGACAAGATTAAATTACTATTAGCATTCGTATATTACCAGTGTTAGTAGCTCGCGCAATAAAGTGTGTTTCGACTGCGGTCAAACGTCAAAGGACAGTTCGGCAAATTGCTTCGTATCGGTCGCATAAATTGGCCCTCGTCCCGCAGGCTTAGTGCTGTTAAGCCCGATATCAGCTGATAATAGGGTTAACACGTCGTTGAGGCTTAAAAACTGATGTGCCCTTATGTATTACCGCGCCGAACGTTTCCTGTTCCGCGCCTCGACTTTGCTATTGCGTTTTAAGGGTTTACCTGTATTAATATGATAAATCGTTGTTAAAACACGAGCTTTTAGTTCGCTTGTTCTGTTAGCTTCATTTAATAATAAAGCTAGGTTTTTTGACAACACTTTTTTATCAAGATCATGACATGATTTTTCTTAACTCATTATGAATTTGTTTCAATGTATTCGTGTTGGGGTTTTAAGTGTGGTAGATTAAACTAGTTTTTATTGTTAACGAGATGGAACACATCGAAAATAAATATGCTCTAGTTCTTACAAGTCGTGATAGCCTAGAGTACAACGAACCTGTCTCAAATTTATAAGGCCATAGAGCCATGGTTCGAATCCGGGCGTGTACCAATGAGTTTTTCACACTTAAGTACATCATTATCACTGACTCCATGCCTCGGAGAGCACGTTAAGCAGTCGGTCCCGGACGCTGTCAATAGATGGCGTTGTTACAATCTCCACCACGCAGTGGAGCAGCGTGGTGGATTTAAGCTACTAGCCCCCTCACCCCGGGGTAGGCCTAAGCCTCTGCAGTGGGGTACAAATCGGCTGGTGAGAAGTTCTTACAAAACTTTAACACTATAATTCGATATTATATACGTATATTAATTAGGTAGTCAAAAACGATAAGTATATTTATTTTTTTATTGCATAAAGAATGTCATAGTTTTATTATACTTTTATACTTGTAACAACAGCCCGAAAGTGTCTATTTTAGTAGTGTGTGGCAAAGCGTTTGCGGCGATATTGTATAAGTTTGCGGATGACGAGTGCGTGACCAGCATTTCGCCACGTGACCGGATGTGTGTAGCTTTAGAACTATCTCTTCTTCCTTTACTTTTTACTTTCGATGAAATTCGCGTGATAATAGTTCATTTATAGTGTTTTAGAACAGGTAATTTATGTCACGGAAAAGGATGCTAGCCGAGTGTATATATGCGTTTCATTTAAACTATTTAATGCTTGCAGCCATTGGGAGTTTTGTATAGGTAATTTACTGTAATTTTTCCTTATTTATCGTAAATGATTTATTGATGTAGGCACCTTCTACACTCACACCGGCATATCAATATTGACATGACAAGAAGATCTGTAGCCGAGTTTGATATTTACGATGTAAAAATATTTATGTTCGTACTTACTGTAACGGATCGTAGCCGCAAACGGTGTACCTAAGCGCCGAATAAAACATTCCAATCACGATGGCTCGGTTGTTTTACAAACCGACAGGACGTGGGCAACGATGGTGTCTTAGAAAATATATTATTTATATTGACTTTTATTGCAACTGCATAGAGTTCAAAATACAATGTGTAAACTTCAGCTAGTACACATGACAATGCAATCAGCGTTGACCGGTCGGGATTTGGTTCATACATGAGCGGATTTGCGGGATGAATAAGTTTCGACCCCACAAATAACAAAGAGCTAGTATATTGCCTCTAAAGCGTGTTAGAAAGCCCTTCGCAAAAATTTATCTTTTTTATTGGCATAGAGAAAAAAATGTAATTACATAATACGCCGCGGTTAACTTTTTCATTTGAAACGTTTCATCGTTTTTATAAATAAATTATGTACCTACCTATCAGTGTGGTGTATCACATACATGAAATTTATGCATAATATTTATTATTTATTCTGCGGTACCATGCATACAAGAAATAATATGGAGTAAATTGTAATAAAATAAAATAAAAATGTTTTTTTTTCAAAACATTATTATTTTAAATTAATACTTTACTTCTAAAACGTCATGTTGGAGAACGGTGTCCGAAAAAATAAATTTCTTTGAATCTTCGAACAAAGGGACCAGCACAAACATTTTAATTTTTAATACATGAATATTACCTACGCAACGGCAGCGCTTATACGAAGGTTTTATAATAGTGTTCCGCTTACTTTGTGTACCGAAATTCATAAATCCAGTGGTATAGGACACGAATAATTTATAAGAGAATAAAATAATAAAGCTATTACTGTTGTAGTTTAAATACAACATTTCAAATAAATCTTGTTGTGGCGTTCAATGTGTTAAACAAATGTACCAGTCAAAGGGCGCTGTTGTGACCATAGATTAATGCCGTCGATCTAATATTCTGACAGTTGTGGTCGGCGCTCGTACGCGTTTCGATGCATATTACCCAAAATTCGGAATTCAGTACACAAAATGGAGAAGGCTTGAATTTTTTTTATAACACTCGTAAACTACAAAATATGATAAATTTAAATATAACTATATTGTTATAAAAATCTAGCCAAAAATGAAATTAGTAAGTTTTTAAATAAAAATATGCAGCGTATATATATTATAAACTAATCGAATAAGTTTACATTTTACATATGCAACAGGATTTAAGTTTTACAACTCTTTGGTTGAACATCCAAAAGGGTTCCGATTCTCAACTTCAAGGCGTCGATAAATAACATATTCGCGCAAGGTATGACAGCTGTTACTAATCGCCCCCTACCCCCTATCGCTGGGCTGCGATCGTACCGAACTAAAATTCTCTCTCTTCGGAACTTTGCAAACACCATTAAGTTAATCTGCTCGTTTTACAGATGCGAACGCGATATTAAACGGCTGGTGATGTCGAGAGCCTGTTATGAGTTTTCCCGTACTTTCTTAAATAGTTTTTCCTCGGAGACGCCGCCGGCGTCGTAGATGTTTATACTATTTTTCACATAATACATTCTAAAGCAAAGTAGTTTTAAAGTTGTCTCATTGTCGGTGCTCATTAAGGAAACTTCTTTAATTCTTCTTAATAATTTTTTTTATTTAATTTCGTATGCCTCTCGGTTTTATCGGGGTAAATTTAGATGGTATTTTTTTACCTTGTTATTTACACCATTAATACATTTTGCTCTCGAACTTCACCCTCGAACTCTCTTTGGTGGTGTTCATTATGGAAACTTCGTTAATTCTTCTTAATAATTTCTTTAATTTAATTTCGTATGCCTCCGTGTTTCACCAGGGTAAATTTAGATGATATTTTTTTACCTTATTATTTACGCCATTAACACATTTTGCTCTCGAACTTTACCCTCGAACTCTCTTTGGTGGTGTTCATTATGGAAACTTCGTTAATTCTTCTTAATAAATTCTTTAATTTAATTTCGTATGCCTCCGTTTCACCAGGGTAAATTTAGATGGTATTTTTTTACCTTATTATTTACGCCATTAACACATTTTGCTCTCGAACTTCACCCTCGAACTCTCTTTGGTGGTGTTCATTATGGAAACTTCGTTAATTCTTCTTAATAATTTCTTTAATTTAATTTCGTATGCCTCCGTGTTTCATCAGGGTAAATTTAGATGGTATTTTTTTACCTTATTATTTACGCCATTAACACATTTTGCTCTCGAACTTCACCCTCGAACTCTCTTTGGTGGTGTTCATTATGGAAACTTCGTTAATTCTTCTTAATAATTTCTTTAATTTAATTTCGTATGCCTCCGTGTTTCACCAGGGTAAATTTGATGGTATTTTTTTACCTTATTATTTACGCCATTAACACATTTTGCTCTCGAACTTCACCCTCGAACTCTCTTTGGTGGTGTTCATTATGGAAACTTCGTTAATTCTTCTTAATAATTTCTTTAATTTAATTTCGTATGCCTCCGTGTTTCACCAGGGTAAATTTAGATGGTATTTTTTTACCTTATTATTTACGCCATTAACACATTTTGCTCTCGAACTTCACCCTCGAACTCTCTTTGGTGGTGTTGATGTAGAACAATCATCACAAGGTTCATATTTGTTGATAATATTTTTCAACGCTTGTTTTATTATTACATAAATTACATTTCAGTGGAAGTGTATTAGTAATATTTAGTAGTGGTAGTATCCACCGACCCTCACTGGAGCAGCATTAGTAGTGTTTAGTACCACAGATAGACGAAGTTTGTCGAGGTGTATAATTTATTTCCTACGACTGTACCTTAGTGAACATTTAAAAAATTAAGACAATTTTCAAAACGTTTCCATACAAAAGAGTCAACACAACATTTCAAGGCTATTCTAATCCAATATGAATCCAATTAGTAATATCCATAGATACTAAAATAATTAAAAAATACAGTTGAACGAAAAAACATAGAAGCATTCCTTGTACTACTATCACAGACTAATGTGTTAACGCGATAAAGTAATGTAGAATGAAATCAACTAACATATAAACATTAATGTATGTGTATTGTATTTCAATATAAATATAAAACCATAATTTAAAAAAAATGAAACATCTTGTCACCTGCAATCTATTCTACTAGTATATATACGTAAACAATACGTCACATCATTAGTCAAACTGACGGTGAAAAAATAAAAAATACTTGGGACATCCCACACAGCGTCATCTAGTCCCAACGTAAGCAAGGAATATGCTTGTATTATGGGGTACTAGACTACTGGTATACATAAATATTGTTTTATAATATATACGTGTACCGAATTTTTTTTTTTACAGCCAGGCATGGAACAAGTAGGCATGTTCATGCACACAAATATTTGTCACGGGCGGGAATCGAACCCGCGACCTTTGACTCCGCAGTTAGAGTCTCTAACCACTCGGCCAATCGGTCAGTGGAAATAATAAATTGGTGTACTAATTTTGCTAGGGGCGATTTGAGCATGAATTAGTTCTACACTTTTTTTAATCTATACTAATATTATAAAGCTGAAGAGTTTGTTTGTTTGTTTGTTTGTTTGTTTGAACGCGCAAATCTCAGGAACTACTGGTTCGAATTGAAAAATTATTTTTTTGTTGGATAGCCCATTTATCGAGGAAGGCTATAGGCTATACTACATCACGCTACGACCAATAGGAGTGGAGCATCAATGCAAAATGTTGCGAAAACGGGAAAAATTATTCCTTTTGAGAGCTTCCGTCGCGCGCGCTGCGTAAACGGTTGATGTTAAGCAAAAATCATGTATTACGGAATTGTACCCCTTTAAAAGTTCTAACCAAAAGTCCGCGACAGCATATGTGTATCTTTTAAGGTTAACTTACTATAACCTTTTTTATGACAATCAAATTTGTTCTAACATAATGTACTATTTGCGAAGATGTTTTTTAAACGTGATATTAATCCTTATCAAATTAAATACGTTAGTTGTCTTAAGCATTTCATGCATTATATAATTGCCCTGTACATCATACAATTTAAATTAATATCTTAACAGTTTTTATTGAAATTTAAAAACTATAGCGGGAGAAAATAAATTCGCTGTCTGCCTCTGTTCGTTAACTTTTTACTTCCAAACCAATAGACTTTGATACGGTTTTTAGTAATATCTTATTTTCTTATTATCTTATAATCTATTAATCTATATAATAGAAATACTTATTATAAAGCTGAAGAGTTTGTTTGTTTGATAGATTGATTGATTGATCGATTGATTGATTAATTGATTGATTGTTTGTTTGTTGGTTGATTGGTTGATTGGTTTGTTCGTTCGTTCGTTCGTTTGTTTATTTAAACGCGCAAATCTCAGGAACTACTGGTTCAAATTGAAAAATTATTTTTGTGTTGGATAGTCCATTTATCGAGGAAGGCTATAGGCTATACTACATCACGCTACGACCAATAGGAGTGGAGCATCAATGAAAAATATTGCAAAACGGGAAAAATTATTCCTTTTGAGAGCTTCCGTCGCGCGCGCTGATTGATTTGATGATTGATTGATTGAATGAATGATTGATTGATTGTTTGTTTGTTGGTGGGTTGGTTGGTTCGTTCGTTTGTTTGTTTGAATTTGTTAATCTCTGAAACTACCAGTCGGATTTGAAAAATTCTTTTTGCCTTTGATAGCCTGATTCTAGCGGAGAGTTATAGGCTATATACATGAAAACGAACTGTCTGTCTATTCGAGCAAATCGGCTTCGGCCAAAACGGCTTAACCGATTTTGATGAAACTTTACACATATAACAGGATGTAATCTTTTGACTACACCCTTTCCATATGTGACATACAGAACTTTTTGTGTGTCTGTCTGTACGTCCATATGTCTAAACCTATTTAAATGAAACATCAATGAATATGAAAAGAAGGTCGTTAAAACTAACAAATGTTGCTTTTTGTCCGTCTGTCTGTCTGTACGTGTATCTGTCTATTTCAGCTAATCTCCAAAACGGCTAAACAGATTTTAAGGAAACTTTGCAGACGGGAAAGAAGGTTGTCAAGATATTTGACATTAGCTACTTTTTGTCCGTCTGTTTGTCTGTACGTCTATTCAATTCAATTTTATCTATTCGAGCTAATTTCCAATACGGCTGAACAGATTTTAATGAAACTTTGCAGACGTGAAAGAAGGTTGTCAAGAGTGTCATAAGCTACTTTTTGTGTATGTCTGTCTGTCTATCTGTCTGTCGTTTGTCCTCAGTGATCTAGCAACGTACAGCCGAAAGTACTAAGTCTAGGAAGCTTAAATTTTGAACATAAGTTTATTTTATAACGTGAGCATTATAAAGTTAAGAAAGGCTTTTTTAGAAATTTCAAACTTAAGGATGGGAATGGGAATGAATCTTAAATAATGACGTGTTTCAGGGTTTTTAGATTTTCACAATTTAAGAGTGGGAAACGGGAGATGAAAAATTGTATCGGTTTTTTAAAGGGTGGCAGGGGAATGAAGATTGAAAGTTTGAATGGGTGTGACCAAAATTGGTTTCAGCAAAAAGTACGTATAAACCATTTCGAACGTTAATAGTACCTATAACAGGAATTTGTAGTCTACGCAAGCGAAGCTGCGGGCGGTCGCTAGTTCAATGATACAAGACGATTACAGTTTATTGCACTCATGAAGTCAACTTCCAGAAACGTTCGTTCGTTTGAGACGAAAACTGACATCTCGTCAAGGAGATATCTTAATATTAATGTTTGTCTATTTATTAATGGCATAATTATACACTTATCGGATTTGTAATTAAGCTTGTAATTTTAATCTTTTAATTTAATTATCATAGACATTTAATTATAAATATAATAGTGCATAATAAATTACAACAGAGTATTAGAGTCATAAAGATAATAGAATAGAGCAGGCGAGCGAATCCGAAATGCGGGTCTCAATAGAAAGAGATAGAGTAGAGAAAGAGAACGAGTACCTCGTAGAAGTATAGTCCGCATGGAACTTTATGGCGGATCGGAATACAACCCTTTAAGTGTGCTTGCGCAGGTACAGTCGTATACCCCTCGCTCCACTGCGTCCCGCTACACCTAAAACTGGTTACTGCGACGCGAATTGTGCCTATGTTCGGATCCGCCATAAAGTTTGATTGGAACTGTACCTTGATTTATATAGGGTACAGTTATTTTCCATCCTTTTTTCTCTCATGTCCCAACCGCTACATACTTTATGAAGCTTTATGTGGGCTTTATGAAGCTTGCCTGTTCTAGTTATATTATTTCTATGATTAGAGTAGATTAAAGTTGGCATGTAGGTGGATACATACCATAGAGTATATAAATTTGTCAGCAGCGTTTCCTTTATGTATGCAGTATGTTGCATTCTTAAGACAGATCCTATAACCTAAAGTGTGAAATGCGATTGGAAATTATACCAAAGATGTAAGTGAAAGGGATGAACGACTTAACCACTATCTAAAATTATATAAATGTGAGGGAAAACTATTTACGTATGCTTAATATTTTTACGTAAATTCGTTGTGTGATTATTTTTGGAACACGTGTCTCTGAACAAATACCGTCATATGACATTTCTAACCTACTTCACTTTCTATATAAATGAAATTGAAACTTACCGAAACCTCCTGCAGTTTTCATATAAAATTTTCATTCGATACACGTTACAATCACCTGTACGGCTGAATCGAAACCTGAATTGATTTGATGGGCAAGGCTATTAAAATTTTAATGTTATGGTTAGGAACATTGGTATGCAAGTGGAGCAGCCAACCCGCAGTGGAGCAGCGTGGTAGACTTAAGCTCCAAGCCCCCTCCTCACCCTGGGGGAGGCCTAAGCCCCTGCAGTGGGGTAAAAATGGGCTGATGATGATTGGTATGCAAAATTCTGTAACTAAACCTATAAAGAAAAAATAATATATTTACATTGCAGATAGCTTTATTCTAATTTTTTCCCCTCTGGTAATTTTGTAGCCTTTACACACATAATTAATTCATAATGATTGCATTTTTTCATGTCTGTATTTTGATTTGAAACTGATATCTAAAGATGAAAAACTTTTATGTTGAAAGTGGCCAAGCTAACTTTGTAGCACGACGGCCTAAGATCTATAAAAAAAAATTTTTTTTGGGGTAACACGAATAGTGTCTTCAAAAAAAGGTTTAACGAGTTTCAAGTTTTTAGTTTCGCGACAAATTTAGTTCTAAAGAATTAAATAATATAAGAAAAACTGACAAAGTACAGTGTTCAGATATTAGAGCATGAGTGAGAAAACCAATTTATACTAACATGAAAGGAAATCCTTCATTTACAGCCTTTGTGTTTATTTAATAGTTTTCATGTAACATATATAATATAAAAGATAGGTTAAAAAATTTATAAAAAGCACTTAACATATTATGTCAATTTACACTCGTATATCAAACTGTCAAACGGTTGGCCCTTCTAAACGTATTCAACACAACAACGTCTAGGCCCCAAACTGAGCATTAGCTTGTATTTTGGGTGTCAAGCGAAGACATCACAACATATAACAAGCAAGACCCGGTACCAGTATCGATATTCATCATATAAATACTGACCCGACCTGGGATTCGAATCCGGGACCTCCAGCTTCGTAGGCAGGGTCGCTGCCCAATAGGCTGAGCGGTCATCCACAATCATCATGATCATTGTGCTATTTGTTCTATTCGTTGATATTTTTGTAGATTGAAAACTAAATATTGGGTATCGGTAAAACCAATATGAGCGCCTTCGCAGTTAAACACTAGTTGTATAATATAATAAAAATCTTGTGTATATCTGAAATGAGGATGCAAAATTACGTATATATATTTTCAGAGAAGGTTTTCAATCTCCGGTTTTAGATTCGACTCGCGCGTCTCTTTTTTTCAACATCTCACTTATTTATGACGGCGCAGATGCTCCGCACGCACTCGGGTGGTAACGACTAGGTAAGCTCAATACGATTTTTTACGTGATCAATGAAAATCTTGTTAGTGCGGTAACATTATACGTTATTTGTGGTTTACTAGCTTTTAAAATCGCGGGTTCGATTCCCGCCCGGGACAAATATTTGTGTGCATGAACACGTTTATTTCGTTCCGTGTCTGGGTGTATAATATTTATCTATGTATATATTATTAAAAAAAAAGTATTTAAGTATATATATCAGTTGTCTAGTAACCCATAACACAAGCATAATACTTGCTTACTTTGGGACCAGGTGGCGCTGTGTGGGTTGTCCCATGTATTATAAATATATATATATATATATATATATATTGCAATGAATCATAATAGTCGAGATTCTTTCGAAAATTGTGATATTCGAAAACATCGATGCCAATACCATAAATGGATTTATATTTTGCTGTATTGTCATCAGTTATAAATGATAACGTTATAGGTTTTAAAAATAATAATAATACTACATGGGACTTCCCACACAGCGCCATCTAGTCCCAAAGTAAGCATTATATGCTTGTGTTATGGGTTACTAGACAACTGCTATACATACTTAAATATTCTTTATAATATATACATATATAAATATTTTTGCGAAGACACCACATACATATAACAACCAAGACCCGGTACCAGTATCAATATTCATCATATAAATACTGATCCGACCTGGGTCTATTATTTAATAATATTATAGTAATATTTAAATAGTAACAGATATGAGTCGATCAGTGGAAAAGCAACACGACACGACAAAACCACGACAAAAAAAAACCAATGTGAAATACGTAAACTTTAACACTCCAATAATATTGTTAAAACAATTTTGGTCTAAAACAGTTTTTTTTTATGTCAGTAATGTTTACATACTTCATTTAATTATTTTATTTTTGTGGCTTTTGTAAGAAGTTGTCAATACATGCATAGAGCTTTTTGAAGGAGCTTCGTAATTCGAAAAAAAAAAATCGATAAGATGCGCGCTCCTTTAATCTCAGAAGGGTTTTTCACACGTACCCGTCTGTACCCCGCCGCAACCGCGCGAAAAAACTAATAAAGAAACCATCTCCCTACCAGCTCAGGCTTGAAATTTATTTTTTATATAATTTGACGCGAAGTGATTGCAAAGGGCCCTGAAATCAGTCTCGAGATACGCCAGTCAATGAACTCTTATTTTGTTTACGATAGACATGTCTAATATATACATTAAATACTTTGTTAATAGGCAACTACTTTACTGCCCATTATTAAGGGAATATGGCAAACAAATTTATTGAAATGAATTCCATAATATGCTATTCTATTATCTTACGAAAGATATAGTTATATCACATGACGACCGCTTAGCCTAGTGGGTAGCGACCCTGCCTACGAAGCTGGAGGTCCCGGGTTCGAATCCCAGGTCGGGTCAGTATTAATATGATGAATATTGATACTGGTACCTGGTCTTGGTTGTTATATGTGTGTGGTGTCTTCGCAAAAATACTTATATATGTATATATTATAAAGAATATTTAAGTATGTATATCAGTTGTCTAGTAACTCATAACACAAGCATAATACTTGCTTACTTTGGGACTAGATGACGCTGTGTGGGAAGTCCCATGTATTATTATTATTATTATCACATCATAGACAATATAACAATTTATTTACAACCCCAAAACTTAAAGAGTCATAAGTAGAATTTGTTTATGGTATCTCTGACCTCGTGAAAATGTACGTATATTATATGAATGGAATTTATCAATTACCTATTATCAAAGTATGTGCCAGACAAGTACATGGTCAAGCCATCACCACTCGGCTACAGTTGTTCACTAATTACAACGTCACATGTCAAACGACGCAAAACACCCTGTCACCAACGACTGCAACAACCCTAGTTCGATAGAGATGTACTTTGGAAAATATCGATAATTTTCAGGAACAGATGATTAGAATTTAAAACAAAACTTTGACATTCCTATAAATATAATATCGCTCTTTGCCAAGGTTACTTGTAATACAGTGTATTACATCAGTGTAGTTGAATCCGAATAAAAGTTTCACTATTATTTTCTTACTTAATTTTTAAAATTTCAACTTAAAATGAAATCGTACCTACGGCGATCGTATTTGTGTTTGCTATGCATTTTAATGTACTCGTGAGTGTTGAAGAACACTGCTTGGACTGCTGCAGCGGTCGACGAATGTACAGTGAAACACCAATGACATTTGAAGAATCTGAGAAAAACATTATACGTATGACTAAATACGCAAAAGTGAGCAAAGTTTTTACCAGTCTTAGTGTTGACGTAAATTAAGTTATTATATAAAAGTTAAGTGCTTTAAGCAGCCGGTGACCATGTGAGAACTCTATCTTTTTACCTATGCTGGTGACATTTCTAATACAGAAAAAAGCTCTTTTTGGATAAGCGTAATCTGTTCATTGGTAATTATTCTGTAGTCGCGTTTAATTTTCGAACTTTTTATTGCATATTTTGTGCTAGTCTCAAAGCAAAATTTGAAACATAAGGGCATAAAATCCCAAATTTTTAAAAGGTTGCAATATTGATTGCGATACAAAAAAAAATATGATGTCGTCCTTATACATACTCATAAATAGAAGAGATGAGCAAAATTAAACGTATAACGTTTTTTCAGACATTTAATTATACAAATCTCAATCTGTGTCGATGGAAGCGTATTCTTTTTAAAATAAATGGCTTTTTATTATGACTAGTGAATTCCCCGGTATTAATTAAAAATAAATATTTTCCATAAAAGTACGTATTGGCTAGAAGCCCTATTCTGCGTTTACCGTCTAACTACTAATATCTAGCTAGGTCGTGTAAGATGGCGAGTTTCAGTCCGAGTTTCAGTGCGCGATGCTGCCGCGCGCCGGTCTTCTCCTCTCGAATTCCCCGCTCGTTGCTCTTCACCCCAGCGAATTTGCGGTTGACATTTTCGATACTTTGAAGTGACATTTATGACTATTGAAATCAAACGCTGTGTCAATTTTTTTTACTCTATGGTATTTTCTTTCACGAATGTTTGCAAAATGAAATCTACATGTCTTTGGCGCTCTGTGTTCTAAAATACATTTCTTATTGATTCAATTTCTTGTGTGGATGGAATAAGGGATACAACAGGATTTTGGTATTTTTTTTTGTTTTTTGGTTAGGTAATGCCCTAAAATGCCTTCAGTTAAAATACTTAGTTGGAATTCTGGAACAATGTAAATGCTATGTCAAAGTAATAGACGCTGCTGTGAATATCGTTTAACCCAGACACTACACATTAACCTATTTGGGTGAGGTCCAAGGTCACGAGGTCATATTTTTTATTTACGCAATGAAGTCTATTGGTGATACCTAACATCTAGAAAAATTTTGGCCGGTTACTAAAATCTCGCCTTGTATAAATAATTAAATATATGATACGTATAACTTTTTTCACGCGGTAGTCCGGTTCCGATGATTATTTTTTATTCCACCACTAAAGGCAGAAAAATAGGTAATGATGATTGATTTTCTGTGATCCGTTTCTATTGAAACTTAACACACATTCTGATGACACTAAAACATAATGAAGAACTGGAGGTGATCTGATGATGAAAACGGAAAGCAATCGTGGGAAACTCTCAACGGTACACAGCAGCTATCTTGTGTCTGGGCTTATTTCATTCATCTTAATGAGAAGTTTGCTGGGTTGACTGTCGTCGAAGCTCTGATGATTGAGACGGAAAGTTGTCAAAAGAAGTCCTTATTTGCAAAAATAGATGAAAATGAAAATAACATTATTATAGCGACTAACGCAAGTTATAGCAAATGAATAAAATTCTAACATTTTAAACAGTAATTAATCAAACGAAGAAAGAAACTGTAAAGCAAAAAATAAAATAACTCTTTTTGTATTAATAACTAAATTGCAAATAACAAATTTTGAGTCGGGGCCAAACAAACAACGAAAATCAGTAAAGTTTGACGTCGACTCAATGTTAAATAATTTTTTTCGTCGATATAATTTTTGTAAATAAACAAATAAAAATTTAGACTACATAATACATTTCAATGTATTAATTTTAAAACTATAGTTAGCTGTCAAATCACAATTACGTTAATAATTGATTTGTTATTTTCAAGGGCTTCTACCTACTATTCACGGCATAGTTGTGGATTATTTGTTTCTTCGGAAGTATTCGATTCTTAATTACAAATAATAATTTCAATTATGCATAACTAATAAATTTCAAACATTTTACACATCACTAATGACTGGCATTGTGGCTAGGGCCTGTTCCATGTTGATATGACAGCAAACTGCAGCCGAAAAACGTAGTTAACAAGAACTGAGGTAACACGCTGTGGTCAGCTTGTTGCCGACAGCACCACACGTTCATATACACTAGACTTTTGTTTGTATTATGGTTTATTCAGCGAGGGATTAAATTCATTAGATCAACCATTAAATTACAAGTTACATGTTTCAAGTGTAAAAGGAATGAAGCCTTATTGTTATAAGAAACTTACGCGTTTCATAGTATGTGAATTCCGATATAAAGTTACGTTAACTGTAATTTAATAATAATTTAATTTAATTATATATATATATATATATATATATATATATATATAAATGTCGATTGTGCTAGAAGGTATATTAAACCCTACGTACGTGAGAATTTCATAATAACACGTATTTGCTGATTGAAATGTAATAAATTAATAGTTGAAACAACTACTGAATTTATTATTATAATTTTTTTTATTAACTGCGTTTATTGACAGGGGATCCTTTGAGCAAGGAATAAATTGCCTTCAGAGGATCACTGTCGCGATTCAGCGCGGCAAAGCGGGAAATATCCTTGGTACTCTGGAACCGTCGTCTCCTTGAATTTTTACCTGGTTATCACTACTGAATTTTACTGTTATTAGTATGTAATTTTTTCGCTTGTAACCAGCACGTTAGTTCACAGATGCTATTTTGGTTGATATTTTCATATTATACACACAAACTAGTAATAGAATCAATCAGTACATAATTATGTCTGGTAATGGATTTTATGACGTATTATACCCGAGGAGGCAGAACTTACTTTATTATAGTCATAAATTAAATTACTTAATTTACAACCCATTTTCAACTAGGTATACAAATAAAAAGAAACTTCAAGATTTGTTCAAATACAAAACATATATTTGGCAGATTGGCAGATATTTGGAAGATTTCGAATAATTAAAAACAAACGATGTATCAGTATGAGAATGTAACCGAATAGAATGATATTAAATGCGTGGTATGATTTCATATTCGTTATTAATCTGAAGATTATAGTAATAATAATATATGGGACAACCCACACAGTGCCATCTAGTCCCAAAGTAAGCAAGTATTATCCTTGTGTTATGGGTTACTAGACAACTGATATACTTACTCAAATATTCTTTTTTTTCTATAACATATACATATATAAATATTATACACCCAGGACCCCAGAATTATATATGACAAAAAAGAAAGTATTGCCAAACAGATTCAAATGTGGCAAAGTGTTTGGTGTAGAGAGATTGTATCGATCCCGCTGTTCCGTAATAGACAGGGGAACTATTATAAGCTCTATAGCTCTATATCAATTGAAATGCATGAGTTGTCAACAGTATCTGTATCTACACGTGTAACTGTGCCTTATGAAACAAACATTTAATTTGAGTGGTCCACAGAGCAGACTCGAGTATGCTTGCGTTTTGTCAATGACTATTTAAACGCAGAAGGGTATTGTAAACATGAAAAATAAAGATGTGTTTTTTTCCCGCTGCCAAATCTATTTGTAAAAAATGGCAGTAGGAGAAGTAATGTTTAACGGCATTTCACGTTCATTCGTATGTATAATGATTGTTTTCATTGATTGTATTAAACGTCCAAATATTCCAGTTCATCATATGCAGTTCATAATATTCATCATCAGCAATCCTAACGATAGTTTAGTTGACTAAACAACTAAACAATTACACGTCTTTCAACGGCTGTACTTACCAAACGCACAAAAGTCATGCCGGCAGACCGACTCCATTTTGTTCACATAAGTGATTTACACGCTATCGATACTAAATCAGCCATCCTAACGATATTTTAGTCAATTCGTTGCCGCCTCTTTTACTATCATTCTGACAAGTGTGTAGTTAAATATTAAGATCGTGTACGATATAGAAATTTAAGCCTAGTATTGAGGTATTACATTGAAAATGATACCCATATGTTTCATTAAAAAAAGTATAAAATGTAATAGTTGTGAGGCAAGTACGGTAAGCTGCATATTATAGTCGAGGCGTTTATAGGCACGAGGCGAAGCCGAGGGTTTTTAGTAAACCGATGACTATAATAGCCAGCTTACTGAGTACGAGCATCATAGGACGTTTTTCAATACGTTTGCAATTAACGAAAATTAGGTAGATATTTCAAATGTAACAATAGCGGGAGCTATGGGCGCGAGCGCGTTGCCTTTCGCGGTTTAATACGCATGCGTCACAAATAGAATGCTCGTTTGTGATTGGTGTAAAGTAAAAAGGCCTAGTACGTAAAATACATTACGATTCAAGTCTCGATGTCATAGAGACCGTATTAATAGCAAATGTATTGAAAATTATAATAACAAAACTTTTAGAAGCACATCAACGACAGCAGACAACAAACTATCTTCGCTAATGTAAATATACAATTTAATACAATGGACTATATGTTTATAATTTCATTTTAATGTCTGTTAATAAATGCATAAACTCTGAAAATACAAATTCGTGAAGGTATCAACAACATTTTAATAACTTAATCTTTGGTCATGTTCACGGATCCAGAGCACTAGGCGGGTAGAAAGAACGCTTTGCTTTGATTCGCATTTCAAATTGCGTTACTCGACGCGGAACGACCGCCTCAAAGCCCATTTCTTTTACAGGATGGAACTGTTGCCTTTTTATTATATGACAGTGATAGCGCTTTTATATTCGTAATTAAGGTTGAAGTTCGCTTTCATAGAGTTTTTATTCTCGATTTTCCCCTTTATGAAGATTTTCAAGGAAATGGCTTATGAAAACAAAATAAAAGGAATTACAAAACATGTAATTTCCAATTTATTATAATGTTATTAAACATATCTTCTGTTTTTCGACTGCGCATTGATTTCACACGAATAAAATTTAATTCGAAATTAACAATACAACGAATGGTTCAGTAATTTTAAGCATTCGCTTGTATTGTTGAAGGTAACAAAAGTTAAATGGATAGAACTGAAAGATTTTATTCGTGTATATTATGAGTCTATTGCTACATTTGAACTAATTTCTGCGTATTTTTTCTTAGTTTTGCTTTTTTTAAATATCAGTCACAGGGTTTTAGTAAACATGAACTCAGATTTTACCCAGTTGCACAGCAGTCGATACAGGGTGATTTTGTTGTATACTTGTTTATCAATATTGGTACAGTAGTGGAAATGCAGCATCTTGGTAGAAATAACAGCTAGACTTTATATTATTTAGCTTTTTTTGAGGACAGTATATGTTAGGTTAATTATAAGGTATGGACTGCATATTCGATACAATTAAAAATTCTAGAAACTGGATTCTTCGCACAGTTACTGGATAAAATGTATGAATTCAACGTTTCCTTCTGGGTAGTTCCTCCATACGATGACCTTGATAAATTCAGACTTCGATACTCGTTGGTTCATCGAGTTACCTTCGAAATACTGTCACCCATCTGTGAAACTCGGCTCGTGATTCCTTTTGAGGTACGAATCCACCTATTGTCGAGAGCCACACCAGTAACAAGTTCTGATTTCCGCCCTTTCGATGGCAACCTCTAATATGAAAACATTTTACAGAAAACAAGTTACGAGAACGACGCGGTACACGAGAAATTTTCTGTTCTTACTTCTTGTTTATTTATTTTATTATTATTTGAATTGACAATATTATGTTAATCAAATACAATCAATTACTTACCCAGGAGTTTTGAAAACGAGCCAGTATTAATTAACGCCGATAGACGACCGTGTACGAACACGCGTAGACGTTTATTCAATTATATCTCCGTTTCGGGAGTAACTTTTCAGACGAGGAGGGGAAAAAGTGGAAAAATGGCCTTTCGGTCGGTCGGCCGGCATTTGATCGCGGGACGGTAAGCGAATGACTTTTCGCATGGTTACATGTCAAAGGGCAACAGTGATGTCGGGGCGCGAAACTCAAATGGATTTTGGCTAACGCTCACGCGGGGTTAGGAGTGCGTGAGACAAAGTGAAGCAAGCTATCTGGGATGGAAATATTTTTTTTTATAAACTTCTTTGTTTCGTTTATTTCCCGATACATTTTAATTAATATTATAAACGCAAATGTGTGTTTGTTTGTCCTGCCTTAACGAAGGTACTCTCCACGAAGGTAGCTGAAGGGATGAGAAGTAACATAGGCAATGGTTGATTCCGTTCGAAGCCTATTTAGTTTTAAAAGTGTTTTCTTTTGAAAGATCTTAACTAAGAAATGGTAATGAAACAAGGAATACAACCAAAACCGGGTACATAAAACGAACACAGAGCACAATTTATTTTTTTTCGTTTCATAATCGCTTACCATAACCGAAACTATCGAATAACCGAAATTAATATCCAAATATATATTTTTATTTTATAGGTATTTTTAATTCTTAAATTAATAAAAAGTATTATTTTTTCAAATTATTTTAGGTTTATAATTTGTTCATAAACCTAATATTGTTTAGTATTATACATCAGCTAATTTTAAAAAAACATTTCAACTATATATCTACAACCGAAACCCATAAAATATATATATTTAATCCAGATCTGAAACGGCATGACTTTTTCTTTTTTCTTATTTTCCTACCCTTATCCCACTCTAGGCGGGGTCGGCCCAAAATATTTTCTTCTTCCACTCCTCTCTATCACTCGTCAGTTCATCACTAACTCTTTTCACTATCATATCCTCCTTCACACAATCCATAAATCTACTGCTAATAATAGAAACAGTACAAAATATAAATTTCATCTGACTTACAATACGAAAAATGAATAAACAGAGCCAATATTTCTATTGTGTTTTCATTGCCTTAATTATACATAATAAATGTTGTACGTTAACGACACCGGATATTACAAGTCTGTTCATTTATCGATGTCCTGTATAGACAATTAAGTATCTAACGTTCAATACAGTGACTATTTTCTGTCTTATAGTACGCTGAATTGACTCTTATTGGAAGCTTAATTATGTTACAAATATAAATTAATGTTCTACCTGTTTATTATTATTTTTTGTGTAACATCTCTCAACATGATATATTTCGTGAGAATAATAGGAGTAGTGGTTGTTTTTATTGTAACTATTTAATTCTACACAAAAAAAAATATTTCTTAAATTAAGAAAATATGATTTCAATATAAAGAAAACAATATTATTTCAAAATAAATTAATTAATTTGTAAACACATAATTAAAAAGACATTGCAATAAACTTTTGTAATTATTCCAAAACTGAACTGATGAATTTCAGAGACGTTTAGAGTAGATTGACCAGGAATGAGGTATAATTTCATTCACCTTTTGAAGTTAACAACATATTTTGTGTATATCAAAATATGTCGTTAGCTCTAAAAAGTTCGTGAATTGTAAAATCTTCACATACTTCGTAACTATCACGTCCCATGTATCCACGTGTGATCCACGTAAAAATGACTCAGATAGAGGGTTACTACCACGAGCTTTGAATCAGTTCAATAGAGGAAGTAATGCCTGGCTGTTTAGTTCGAGAACCAAAGTTAGCACATTTGAGTCACAGGATGACGAAGCGAGACGGGTAGGAGCGCGTATTGCCTACACTATTAGTTACTTAGATAGAGTGGGAGGCAGATCTGCTCTGTCAGTCCGTCGCCACGGCAACGCTTAGGAGTTACGTTCCCTCCTCGCCGCGCACATACCTAAGGCGCGGTACAGCGGTTTCGATCAAACTACACCCGTCATAACTAGTCACATACTGTATAGGTAATGAAAGGCAGAAGCCGATAAAAAAATTAAATAAATAAAGTTAACAAAAAGTGGTCAGCTTTGAGTTGTTAAGTAGCAAACGTGCGCCTTCTGGTCTGCTACACTCTCTGGCTACACTAAACTAAAATATTAACATTATGCAAAACTTACCGATGAATAAAACCCAGTACAGTATGTACATCTCAGTAGGTACTCCAGTAAAAGATCATGTCATTTTAATGTCTCCAAACCATTGCCATTTATAACCAAGTGTAACACTTCAAGCAAATCCTTTCGAAATTGCTTGTCCCGGTGGTGTTCACACGTTACACGTTAAGGCGTACGTCGATATTTTAAAAGAACGCGAGATCCGCATCGCATAAAGGAGATACGAGACTTAGGACTTAGTATCCATTTGCCGAAATTGGCCTCGTTCAAGATAACAACAAGTTTTCGCACCCTCGCAGCTAAATGTGCAATTCATACGTGTGTAAATCTATGCCGTGACAGCGAATTTTATACTTTAACACGTGCGTGGTCAGGTCCAGTATTGCATACACGAAACGGTTTCAGCATATGTCATTGCCGTCGCGCGGTCGTATTAGATACTGTCGGACAACGTGTGGCGCGCCGCCATATATTCTTGTTAGTAAAATTTTGTTGTAAAGTAACGGCCTTGTTTTATAATGTTACGTTTCTAAGGTTTCGTGCTTCAAAATATGCACAAACGGTATCCTTAACCTCTTTATTATTATTTGGATTTAGTTATAAAGCGTCGTGTTTATCTAAGAATTTTCTACTTACTTTAATTTTACTTCTTAATTTTAATAAGTCACAAATGTGATCCGAAAAAAAAAACTACTTGTATCTGAATCAGTTAAGATGACGTTAGTGGGTACCACTTCCGTTATTATTGTTGAAATTAAGTACCGCATCTCCACGTAAAGTAACAACTGCAAACTGCAATCTGCTTTGCACTGACCCTTCTGCATTTACCGTCTCACTCATACTCAACTAGCTCGCGTAAGATGGCCAGTTTTAGTTTGGGTTTCAGCGCGCAAGGTTCCCGTGCACCGCTTTTCACCGACAAGAAATCCCCGCCAACCCCGCAAAACTGCGTAATATCACTTTGATAGTGTTTGACGACCGCTTAGCCTAGTGGGTAGCGACCCTGCCTACGTAGCTGGAGGTCCCGGGTTCGAATCCCAGGTCGGGTCAGTATTCATAATATGAATATTGATACTAGTACCGAGTCTTGGTTGTTATATGTGTGTGGTGTCTTCGCTTGGTACCCAAAACACAAGCTAATGCTTAGTTTGGGGCCTAGACGTTGTTGTGATGTATACGATATTATTATTATTATGTAAATTACATCAGTTTAGCGTCCATGCATCTGGGTATTCATATAATAAAAATTCAGTAATTATATTGTCCAATCAGGACGGATAGCGTGACATAGAAATGGCATAAATAAATAAAATATATATATATATATATAAATAAACTATATATAAATAAAAAATAAAACTACACTATGAAAAAGTCATTCTTCTAGCAACCAAATAATCCTTCTGGTAAATTATTAACTAAACAATAAAATAATTTAAATGCAACACAGTTAACCATTACCACTGGTGAGCTAATCGTTATATAACAATTACAAAAAAAAACTGTGTAAATATGAAATTAAACGCGCTGTGTATCTGTTCCCATAGCCGCAATTGAAATTATTTAATTTTAGAAAGAAACAATCTTAAAAAAGACGAACTGCCCCTTGCCTTAAGGCTAAGGCACAGTCTACTATTTTGTAATTTTTACAAAAATTTGTGTAAAGTAAAAAAAATTTATAAATTATTAGGTGTATCACTATATAGCTATTTACAACTATTTAGTATACAACTAATTAATTACTAGAGGATTATATATATACTAGCGACCGCCCGCAGCTTCGCTTGCGTAGACTACACATTCCTGTTTTAGGTAGTATTAACTTTCGAAATGGTTTATACATACTTTTTGCTGAAACTAATATTGGGTACACCCATTCAAACTTTCAATCTTCATTCTCCCCACTCCTTAAACCGATACTCCCATACTTTTCACCTCCCGTTTCCCACCCTTAAAATGTGGAAATCCAAAAACCCTGAAAGACATCATTATTTATTTATGTCAAAATTTTTATGTTTCTAACTTTAAAGAACAAAGACTCATACAAAGCCCTTCCGTCCCTCCCTCCTTAAATTTGAAATTTCCAAATATTCCTTTCATAAAAAATTGATACGTTATAAAATAAACCACTGTTCCAAATTTCGGCTTTCTAGACTTAGTATAGTTTCGGCTTTATCTACGTTGATAGATCAGTGAAGACAAACGACAGACAGACACAAAAAGTAGCTGATGTCACTCTTGACAACCTTCTTTCACGTCTGCAAAGTTTCATTAAAATCTGCTGAGCCGTTTTGAAGATTAGCTTGAATGGACACATATACGTACAGACAAACAGACGGACAGAAAGTAGTGTATGTCACTTTTTGACCGCCTCCTTTTCATACTCGTGAAATTTCATTAAAGTCGGTTTAACCGTTTTGGAGATTTGCTTGAATAGACAGATGGACGTACATACAGACATACAAAAAGTAGTGTATGTCACTTTTGACCACTTCCTTTCCATTACTGTGAAGTTTCATCAAAATCAGTTTAGCCGTTTTGGAGATTTGCTCAAATGGACAGACAGACAAATAGTATTATTTTATACATATAGCCTATAGCCTTCCTCAATAAATAGAATATCCAACACAAAAAGAATTTTTCAATTCGAACCAGTAGTTCCTGAGATTTGCGCGTTCAAACAAACAAACAAACAAACAAACAAACAAACAAACAAACTCTTCAGCTTTATAATATTAGTATAGATATATGGTTCATAACTATTAACAAAGAATCCTTAATAATATACAAACATATTGATATCAGTTCTGTACACTTAAAATTGTTTCTTTTTCTAGAGTAGAAATCAAATAAAACAGCAGCGTCTATTAGGTACAGCAAAGGTGGTATTTCGGTCGTTCCGTCCAACGACCTAAACTTTAGCTTATTAGCGTTTACGTAGCGGGTTCGTAGGTGAAACTTTTGACAGCGACCGTCCGCGGATAACCGCGCGACCGCCTTCACACCCGTCACCTGTGTGCACTTCCGATAAATAGTTTATACATGGTTTATACTGAGAATGCGCGCTAAATAATGCATACGCTGCTGTCAATTTTTGTCCTTTATGATTCCTTACGATTTTATTATTTTCACAACACCGGGTTCCATGTTACAGTAAAACGCGCCATTCTTCGCGGATCTTAAATACACTGTTTTATATTGATATTTCAAGGTTCGGATGTTTTAGCGCCTTCCAAAAAATACCATTTTTGATTATTCATCACCTGCCTTAACCGTATTTTCTGAAACAGTAGGTGTTATAAGAGACTGTCATTTAGTGATGTAAAGGACGCGCGCTTTGTGCACTTTGTTCTATTTCTATTCCTAGCCATTGCTCCTAGACTTGATGAGTTGTATTTTTACATCGAATAGGTATACATAGTTTATAAAAAATGTATAATTTTCACTCGTATGCACACACGTAATAAAAACTCTAAACACCCTTTCACTGAACAACCAATGAAGCACCGCAATAGCGGCCGCGTAAGTACGTATGAGTGGAATTTCATACTTACTATGGTATGATCAACCCGCACTAGAGCAGCGTAGTGGATTGGCTGCAATCACCCTCATCCCGAGAGGAGGCCTAAGCCCCTGCAGTGGGGCATAATGGGCTGATATGTTATGGTATGATACATAGGGGTGCATCGGTAATAGTTAGTTCGTGATGCTATACACGTCCGGAATTCCCAGTTTAATGCTTGTATGTGTATATATACCTATAGTTCATTTGAACGTTGCTTTAAGGCCCGTTTCTTGCTAAACTTAGAAGGAAAAACGCTACGTTCCCAAAGGGAGGAAAAATACCGATACATTGTGAAATATTTTTCGCTTGCTCTTAAACATTTAAAATAGGGTTTTTTATAGTAAATTTTGATTAATATGTAGTTGAAACGATAAATGAAGCTATTTGCTGTGAGATTATATTGTTACCTATGTATTAGATACCTACGCTGCTGTCCAATATATTTACTCTATGTATTTATTTATATTTTATTACTCTACTGAATCAATGGTTGTTTTCAGCGTGTATACGTGGCTTATTCACAATTTATGGCAATTTTATAACACAATTTGGGATTTAATATCGTAAACAAATGCCTGAAAACCTCCTAATTCGAGATATAAAGTGAAAAAAATTGAGGAAGGGGTTTTAACGAAAAACTTTATGAAATACTGCGCCGTCGTTGGTCCGCGATTCGCGTCGCTCTATGATAAAACGTGGATAGGTCGACTTGCATGCAATTATACGGTTGAATAGACAAAGAAAACTATCCCGGACCCCACGTATTGCATTCCTTTCTTAGATATTACATTTGACCAGTTGCTACACAGTGAAAAAGGGAACCAATGGGTCTTCATTAAAAAGAAATTTATAAATTTTTTTATATAGATATTTATTTATATTTATATAGACGCTGCTGTCATATTTATTTACACTATGATTTATATGTAATTTATGTATATATTTAACCTTTGTGTGTATTTTCTTTTATCACTTTTTTGGACGTCGATCTAAAAATTGCCGTCACGCAATCCTTATATACTCACTTGTTAGTTGGCTTGTCAGTCTGTCCGTATGTCATATACTATTTTGAATGTATATTTATAAAATGATAATAAAATAATAACTGGGACATTCCACACAGCGCCATCTAGTCCCAAACTAAGCAAAGCTTGTATTATGGGGCCAGACAACTGATATACATACTAAAATTTGCTTTATAATATATATATATATATTTTACACCAGACACGGAACTAATACACGTGTTCATGCACACAAATATTTGTCCCAGGCGGAAATCGGAGGAAAATAATCACTTTATCAATAAGAACTGTATTGTCAAAATTATGTATTAAAGTTGTAGTTATAGTAGTAGTAGTAGTTACTTTTCTACGAATATGTACCTATATATATTGACCAATGGGCTTGGACCAAATTTTTAACACATAGTTTTTATATATAATAAAAAAAAATGTGTTTTAAATTTTTTTTGGTATTTTTTTTCCATAAATTGATTAACCAAACATCCCTGAGACTTCAATTGGACAGACGCTTACTGATTGTATTCATTATCTTAGACTAAACAAAGTCATAATATTTTTATTTATTCATGAGGATTACAATTTCATTAGACACAGTGATCTAAGCTCAATATTTTTTATTTATTTTTAGCTTTCTTTTTTTACTGTGGAAAGCAGTAATATGGTCGACCGCAACGTCAGATGAATTTTCATCATTCATGTATATCTGGGAAATTTATAAACCGAAAAAATTGATATGTTGAGATATCCTATACAACGCATTATGGTGGTTCAATTTCTGACAAGCATCTTTTATAAATTTTGTGTAAAAAGGTAACCTAACTATAACCTATTTTTTACCTTTTTAAGTCTATGCTTGAAAAAGCAGCATAATCTTCTTTCTATTTTGTAGTCTGTTTGAAAAAGCAGCATATTATTTTGTTTATTATACCTTGTTTATAAAATACGCCGAAAAGGTGGCGTATGTTTATAATATCTTTTTTTAAATATGCCTAAAAAATGGCGTAAGTTTGTATTTTTTTTAATATCTCAGGAGGATATGCTCTCCATTCTTAGTTTATAAGATATTTTCTTAGATAGTATTCTAATATTTGTTCATGTAGATTTTTATAAAGATTGAGGATGTCAAAAATTCTATTTTTGTGAACTAATTTTTTTTTATTTAAAATATAAACTGTTTAAACGAAGCCTGTGAATTATATTTTTTTACCCATCCTTTCCTTTTCCTTGATACACGGGGTTCTGAAGTCAGACAAAAATCAGGTGGCGCCCTATATTCATTAATTTTTACTAGATGAACTTTGTTTATTCATGATTCATAATTATTACAATAGCAGTTGGGGTAACGTTGATTGTGGGTGGTGTATGAAGTGGCTACGGAAATCACGCCCAAGGAGATCTATGGTAATATAATTCTAGCACCGGGCAAACGTTATTAAAATTAGTCATTAAAATTACTACCGTTACACTGGCTAATAAACAAAACAATTCTATAAATAAAATACTTCTAGAACCTTATTCGTTTTAATATTAAAGACCATCAGCGCAGCTTGAAAATTTTGGTCCAAGTTCATCACAAACATTAAATGATTTAATTAGTCGATTCAAGCCCTATGAATTCCTACATCATATTCTGGGGTAACCCTAGCAACAAACTCCCGTTCTTATAACTGTCATCCTGTCAAACTATCGTACAAGGCAAATCCCCCGTATTTCCATATCCACATAATTTACGCCTCGCCCGCGCGACTCCGCGAGAGAAAATAAATAACAGTGATAATATAAATATGAGAATTTTCCGAACCTTTAACAGCATTTACATATCACTCTTTGACAGGAAAAATCCTATAAACGAGTTAATACGACATAGTTCGCGATAGAAATGCTCGCGGGCCCGCCGGGGGTTGCAACGAATATCAATTTTCTGTGTAGAAAATGCTTGTGCATGAGCTTTACGATTTTGTTTGCGACTGGTGAGGTCTCGGGAGGAATTTAAGATGTCATATCCGATATATTGCTTTGCACAATTATTAAAGGAGTAAAACAAAACTTCTTGTAAACAACTGTTTTACACAAACAATTAAACAATTTTATATTTTTTTTAATATGTACCTCTGATAATATAATTATATTTATGGATCTATATCTATTGTTTTTTATTGGTTTTACTGTGTGAAAAAAAAATTGACGGTATTAAATAATTATTTATTATATTGCATATTTTTTCCATTTACTATATTTTCCAATTATATTAACATAGACTGTAAATATTTGTTAGTCATATTTAAATACATATAAAAGAGAAAAATATCGTTTGTTATTTTAGGGTAATAGCAACAACCCATTCCAATTTTGAAAACATTTTTTAATGTGAAACATCTATTGGCGAGGGAGAACTATGCATCGCTACGCTATATAATTAGGGGAAAAAGAACTTTATGTATTTGGTTTAGGGTATCAATTTCTAAGTTCTATTTATTAATATTTTAAAAATCACGGTTTTTTTTAAATTCGATTTAATATCGAATCACTGACCGACTGCCGGCCAGTGACTAAATGTTAGCATATATGCCATTCTTACCCCGCGCATTTTACGCGGAGCTAATAGTGCAGTGGGACGCGCCGCACCGTCGCGTTTCGTCGTAAAATAGTCTGTCTGTCTTTAACATGGCTTTAGACCGTTAAATGAGCCGCTTCAGTACCTACAAAGAGCGCACGAAATCATGTCATCACTCAAAGAGGTGCATGCGCAAGTCTTGTCTTCATTCCCAACCCCAACGAGCGCTCGCCTTGACCGGTACAATGCAGCGATAAGTTTTTTTTGTTTAATTCGTAGTTAGGTTGTTACTGAATTATGCCATTTTGTTTATTTCGGAAGTGTAAAAATACGAGTTGAAACTCAAATTAAGATAAAGATGTAACTTTTCATGTATAAATAACTATTTACAAATTATTTACAATTTATTTCGATCATACATCTCGAACCGCTTGGCGAGACGACGGCGGGGTGCGCAAGGAAGCGCGGGGGGCATCAACGGCCGGCTGCCAAAGATTATGTAAATACGATACGATACACATTTGTTTACCGTTTAGGTTACCAACTCAACAGCTATCGCAATTTATGATGAAATTGCATGGACATTGGTTCATAAACTAAACTAAAAAAGCAATTACACAATATTTTGTGTGTAATAAGTATACAAATTACAAAACGCTAATTTAATAAGTTCGTTTTGTTTAAAAATTTATTGAATAATTAAGTGATATATGTATACATTTTTTTAAATTAAAACGTAAATAAATTTCTTTCTAAAAAGTAAATATTTCTTTATAGAATTTTATACTATAAGTACTTCTTCTTATATAAAGCTTCAGACATTACATTTCTTAGTAGATATAATAAACACGTGAAAATATTGAAATAAAACATGAAATAGGTACGTAGGTACCTTTATTTTATCTACTTTGAATGTTTTAAGAACATAACTTTGTCTTATTCGATCAGTAATCTATGACGAAAATGTAGTTGTCGCAACTTGAAATAAATTTATGAATTATTAATTTTTGTATTTAATGAAAATAAATGTTTATTAAATAAATAGTCATCATTTTCTGCAAAAAAAATATCGTAAAAATAAAACTTTTTTAGATAGCCCAATTTACTCTCATATAAAATCTAAAAAATACATTTTATAATCTTCGACTGATGAATGTCGTGATAGCTGAGTGGTGCGAGCTCGCATCGTGGCGACGCGTCGCTACTGCATGCGTTTATTTAGAAGCAAAAGAACCTTGTCTTTAGAATAGTGTATCAATATTCTTTGGCACCGGCCGTTGATGCCCCCCGCGCTTCCTTGCACACCCCGCCGTCACCCCGCCAAGCGGTTCGAGATGAATGATCGAAATAAATTGTAAATAATTTTTAAGTAGCTACTTATGCATGAAAAGTAACACCTTTACCTTAATTTGAGTTTCGACTCGTATTTTTATACTCCCGGATTAAATATGACAGCATGATTCAGTACCTACCTAACTACGAATTAATTCATTTCATTTTTACGTGAGAGATTATTTCCGTGGATATAAACTACCATTGATTGTAGCTGGAGATTTCAATTTAAATTTTGCAAAAGATGAATCAAATAATATTAAATAAAAGTGCTTTAAAAATAATTTCAATTGCTAATTAACAACAATCGAAGAGAACCTACGACCAAATATGGAACAACAATAGATGCTGTATTTATTAGATATTTTGATAATGTTATGTCTAATACCTACTTTTGTAACATACCAATTGCCTTCACAGGCAGCATCGAATATAACTATTACTGAAGTCACAGATTAAAAGAATCGAGTTGTCGCAACTTGAAATAAATTTTTGAATTTTTGATTTTTGTATTTGATTAAATAAATAGACATCATTTTCTGTAAAAAAAAGTGTGACTTACTAGAGTACCGCCTCGCCCGCCCGCACACATTAATTAACATACTACTAGGTATGTTAATTAATGTGTGCGGGCGGGCGAGGCGGTATATGATACAGACCGGTAGCCGCACCGCACCGCAAAGTATGCTATACGTTTGGATACAAACCGTCTTGAGTCCCGTTGTATTTAAAATCTGCTGGTATTCAATAACAATTTGGCCGAAGAAACTATTAGCCTAGGAGGTCACGACAAATTTGGTAACGATCTCCAAAATGGACTACTCTGGGTTGATATGATAAAGGGCAACTCTCTAATGCCAACTATGTCGGTCTGCCTGCGCAGAGTGGATGCGTTAACTTTATATGGCGCTTCAAAAACTTTTTATCTCGACCCAAAAATAAAGATAACCAAAGTGGCTGAATTTGATACAGAATTGAGTACTAGTTGCATGTTAATGAAAAACATAAAAACTGACCAAATATTCGGTTGCATTAGCCAGTAATCCTCGTTCAAAGATACCTTTTATAACTTAAAAAAGAAAAAAAAACGATAAGGTAAGTGGCTGAATTTGATAGCGAATTACGTACTAGTTGCATGTTAATGAGTAATATAAAAACTGACTAAATATCCGGCTGCGTTATTCAGTAATCCTCGTTCAAAGATAGTTTTTATAACCTAAAAAACAAAACAATAAGCAAGGTAGCTGAATTTGATACAGGATTAAGTACTAGTAGCACGTTAATGAATAATATAAAACTGACCAAATATTCGGTTGCGTTATTTTGTAATCCTCGTTCAAAAATACTTCTTATAACCTAAAAAAACCGATTAGGTAAGTGGCTGAATTTGATAGTGCATTAATTCCTACCTTCAAAAATCCTGAATGTGCTATTTATTATAAATATGTTGTAAATAATAATATATAAAAATTATTATACTATAAATACACAACTAATTTATTACTATATATTTAAGTATATTTATATTTGTAGCCGTTTTCGAGAAAATGAATTTTTAATACTACTTGGTTTATAAATAAATAAATACGCAACCATAATTGCACTATGACCCGGCGCGGCGCCACATAGCCGGCGCGGCGCACACGCATGCCGAAATTCGTTTATTTACCGTCAGTCACAGCGACCGTGGCGGGTGGCGCCGGTGCGGGGTGAATTGGGCGCGCCGCAGCTTGCTTTGCTGTAATGTTGCGTAATTAATTAGTCGCCATCGGGACCGTGACATGAAATGATCCTACGGGTCATGTCAACGTCACGAACATAGGATAATATAGGTATATAGGTTATAAAAAGATTCAGCTTGATTATTTGGGTGCCTGTTTTATTTGAACCACTTTCAGATGGCGCTATCACTTTTACTATTTTATTAATTGCCCAACAATAGATGTCGCTACGGCTAGTCAGTAGTGTCATCTAGCGGTTCATTATAGTATTTTAATTTATTATTAGTAGTATTTTAATATGTTTGTTATAAAATAAAACATATTTGTTTTAAAGTGAAATACTTTATTTAGTATACACATAAAAGGGCACATACAATTGTCAAAAACTAGCTATTCTTTAATGGCACAAAATCCTGTTGAAAAGTAGCGCTATAAAAGTAGACATATATTTTCTCAAATTGCGCATTACAGATATTTATCCTAAACATTAACATTGTAACGTTCACAATTAACAGTGCAGAAAAATTTAGTTTTAAGTCGTATACAGTATAATAATATGGAGCATTTCATGTCTACTTTTCAAAAGATCAAAAACGTGAGCAAAATGTAAGACTCCGTGATTAGACAGACCATACGATACAATATCATTATCACAAACAAACATTTCATTAAATTACATACGAAATTAGAGCAATTAGAGAAAGAGTGTCTTCGTCATTACTTTGAATCCAGTCTTCAAACCTTTAAGGAAAACGACTTAGATCAGGGAATTGGTGCATTGGAACCACATTGGAAAGCTTGGCTTCGTACTGCCTAGAAAATAAACATATCACTTTGAGGCTTATGAATTTATGGAAAAGAATACTGATCGTAATATAGGTATTAGGTACATGTACTAACTAGTAATTTTGCATCCAGGAACACAACATGGTCTACAGCCGGGTTCCATTTTTCAACAATTATAGTCATGCAATAACAATAAAGAAATAATAACGAGACAAATAAACTTAATAACAAAATAGCATGGAATCTGCTACAGGCTTAACGAGACTGCGAATTAATTACTTTTTTCATGTTTTTCAAGTATGTAATTTTTTCTTGCACTTGTTGTCTAAAAGTCAAGAAAACAATCAGTACAACACACTAAATTTGGGACAAAACAATTTCATGATGGTATCCATACTGTATAATATAATATGGCAAACATACTATATAATATGGCAAATAAAATAATATAAGTAAAAAAACTTTGTAAGCTGGAAATAATGTTTATTTAAATAAAAATTAAATAATTCATAATTATTTTCCTTCACGTTTCTCGTTGTTGGTGTCACACAATAAAATAAAGCTATTATGAAGACCTTTAAAATGACATATGTCACAACTTGATACATTGCACTGTGTACGAAACCGCCCATTGTCTCTTAGTAGTAGGAGTTGAACCATAGATATAAGTTGAACCCTCTTCGTAGCCTTATCTGTTCTTCTATTTCACGATATGAAGAGGAACGGCTGCGGAAAGACTTACGGAAGAACCTCCAATTTTTTGTCGCCGAGCCGAGTACATGGTGGACGCTAATTTAATTAATGTTCATGGGCGAGTTACGAATCTTCATCTTCTTCACTTCATCAGCCCATTTTCACCCCAATGCAGGGGCTTGGGCCTCCCCCTGGGTGAAAGGGGGTTGGAGCTTAAATCCACCATGCTGCTCCACTGCGGGATGGGGATTGTAGCGACCGCCATCTATTGACAGTGCGAGTTACGGATGCTGTTCTTTATAATCTTTCTTTCTTTCTAGTCTTTGGGATTCCGAAGCCGAAGGGTAAAAAATGGAACTCTTGTAATTTTGTCCTATCCTCACAGACATTTTATTCGGAGACTAGTGACATTGTATACCTAGGTGAAGTTTGGAAGGTAGGTGTGATCTAGGAACCTCTGTATAATAGTGTAGCGAATTTAAGAAAAAAACATTTTTGAGGTAGGTAACTAACGCGCCATACATGTAGCTGTGAGAGACGTACATTGAGAGACGCACATTAAATAGCTGTTGAGATATATACCTACGTTTCTGAATTCATAAAAAGTCTGTAAAGCTGTGTGTGTGTGTGTGTGTATGTGTGTATGTGTGTGTGTGTGTGTGTGTGTTTCTGTGTGAGTATCCTCCGTCTTTTCAACTACGGGATAGAAAATAAAAAAAAACCTATGTAGGTATAACTTAATAAACACTCAAATTAAATTGGTTTGAATAAGATACTCGTATATTGACTAGTAATTGATATATTTGTTTCAAATTTTTTATTACATTAATTTCAACCATGAACTTTTATCCCGACTACGGAACCCTTCACTGTTGTTAGAGTCGTACTTGGCCGTATTTTAATCGTATGTTCAATCATTACACCTGAGGGCCAAGTGCGAGTTTTATACTATTAACTGTGTCGTATGCGTTTTTCATGATTTGTATGGAAACTCGTACAGCTCCCCTGGCGGTCGTTTTATGTAACTACGAGTTTCCATACAAATTACAAAAAACGCATACGAAACAGTTCACAGTAAAAAACTCGCACTTGGCCCTCAGGTCCTCTTCTGCTTATATATATTTTTTTTTAACATGAAGCGTCGACAGTTTTCGGGCCGCGTGCGCTGGAGGTGGCATACCTATTTTTATATAAAACACACCGAGGAGGTGAAGTATGCATTCGTATGTGACGAAACAAAATGCTGTCAGTAATCAAAGTAATGCTTGGAGAGAGTTTTCAGTAGGTAAAGGACCGTTACGAGAACGAAGAACACACGTCCCTGTTATGTAAAACGTTACATTACACACAATTTTCGCGTAATATACACGAGCCTTTAGAAAGAGGGAGGTGAGCCACCGCAATGGCAGCGTCGCAATAGGCGTTCCCTGTATTATTTCAGTTGGGCGGAGTTGAAAGGAAAAATACACGCCTTCCCGAGATAAGCCACGCCCATTTCGCCGTCCGTGAATACGTTCAGCCATATTTTTTTCTAATTTTATTGAAGCTTTATAGGTACAATGTGAATTTAACTAATATGAATGCGGATTGGTAATTTTTTTTAAATATATACATAAAAAATATGCCCTGCATGACTAACCGAATCTCACCACTAACCGAAACTCATTGAAGCTATTAGAAACATGGAAGAAAAACAGCTTCACTGAGAAAAGTACTATTGTGGATTCAGATTTTATTATGATGGTTTAACTATCATTAGAGCATTTGATGATCGACATCATCATAAATACGAGGAAACAGAAGAAAAAAAAAACTACACGTCATCATAATTACGTTACAGGAACCATAATTTCCGCTAAGGCATATTTTTTTCCTCTTCGTATTCATCGTTCTTTATTATGGGAGTCATCCATTGCTCGATTGGTGATGAACACCGTACTTTTCAAGGTTTCTATTACGATATGAAGGCCCATTTAAACTAAATTTTCAACCTTCAACGATTAAACAAGCGAACGGGGATTTTGAAATTTGAAGGTTCAAATAGAAACGTTAACGAAACCAATTTGAAACGTTGCACAAATAATCTAGGTACCTACTAAACAAAGGATTAAAATATGTATTTAACATTTTTTTAAATCCTTCCTAATAAAAAAAACTGTCGAAAATTTATATGTATTTCTTGTCGATGAGATACCATGTAGTTCCAATGTCATGTTATTAAAATCGTTTCTCCTGCTCCTTTTGCATCTAATATTAGTGTGTGCAAAGTCAGAGGCGGAGATCTAATTGTTTCCTAAATTTTTTTTACTAGACCCAACTGAGCCGTCATTCATTTCAATGTAATATTAGTATAGTATATATGTGGTACCACCACCATAGGTACAGTTCCATTCAACCTTAATGGCGGATGTGAACGTATAGGCATAAGTCGCGTCGCAGTAACCAGATTTAGGTGTAGCGGGACGCAGTGGAGCGAGGGGCACATGACTGAACTGCGCAAGCATGCCTATAGCGTTGTATACCGATCCGCCATAAAGTTTGATTGGAACTATACAGACGGACCAAATTCTAAATCGATGAAATATGAAACAACAGAAATAGACGTTCAACATTAGGTATCTCAAACTAGTTTACCTATGTGGTAACACATCTTGCTTTGTAAGCATTAACCTAAACTGAAAATACTTATATACCTAAGTAAGTGGTTTTCTACATTGCATCAACTCTCTGTAATTAAAAAAACTTGTTGGCAGTTATAGGGACTGCCGATCGAAGTGAAAACTTAGAACTCATCAAAACATCTAGTTTGAGTACCAATACGACAGGTCTGCGATTGATGGTTTCGAAAATATACGCATTTTAAAATCTGGTCAGGTGGTCACACAGATCTCGCCAAAACATCAAGTTTGAGTACCAACACGATAGGTCTGCGATTGATAGTTTCGAAAATATAAGCTTTTAAAAATTTGGTCACGTGGTCACATAGATTTCTCCAAAACATCAAGTTTAAGTACCAACACGATAGGTCTGCGATTGATCGTTTCGAAAATATGAGCTTTTAGAAATTTGGTCACATGGTCACATAGATCTCGCCAAAACAATAAGTTTGAATACCAACACGAAAGGTCTGTGATTGATCGTTTCGAAAATATAAGCTTTTAGAAATTTGGTCACATGGTCACATAGATCTCGCCGAAAATATAAGCTTTTAAAAATTTGGTCACGTGGTCACATAGGTCTCTCCAAAACATCAAGTTTGAGTACCAACACGATAGGTCTGCGTTTGATAGTTTCGAAAATATAAGCTTTTAAAAATTTGGTCACATGGTCACATAGATCTCTCCAAAACATCAAGTTTGAGTACCAACACCATAGGTCTGAGGTTGATAGTTTCGAAAATATAAGCATTTAAAAATTTGGTCACGTGGTTGCGTAGATGTCGCCAAAACATTAAGTTTGAGTACCAACACGAAAGGTCTGCGATTGATCGTTTCGAAAATATAAGCTTTTGAAAATTTGGTCACGTGGTCACATAGGTCTCTCCAAAACATCAAGTTTGAGTTCCAACACGATAGGTCTGCGATTGATGGTTTCGAAAATATAAGCTTTTAGAAATTTGGTCACATGGTCACAAAGATCTCGCCAAAACATAAGTTTGAGTACCAACACGAAAGGTCTGCGATTGATCGTTTCGAAAATATAAGCTTTTAAAAATTTGGTCACGTGATCACATAGGTCTCTCCAAAACATCAAGTTTGAGTACCAACACGATAGGTTTGCGATTGATCGTTTCGAAAATATAAGCTTTTAGAAATTTGGTCACATGGTCACATAGATCTCGCCAAAACAATAAGTTTGAATACCAACACGAAAGGTCTGCGATTGATCGTTTCGAAAATATAAGCTTTTAAAAATTTGATCACGTGGTCACATATGTCTCTCCAAAACATCAAGTTTAAGTACCAACACGATAGGTCTGCGATTGATCGTTTCGAAAATATAAGCTTTTAGAAATTTGGTCACATGGTCACATAGATCTCTCCAAAACATCAAGTTTGAGTACCAACACCATAGGTCTGAGGTTGATAGTTTCGAAAATATAAGCATTTAAAAATTTGGTCACGTGGTTGCGTAGATGTCGCCAAAACATTAAGTTTGAGTACCAACACGAAAGGTCTGCGATTGATCGTTTCGAAAATATAAGCTTTTAAAAATTTGGTCACGTGGTCACATAGGTCTCTCCAAAACATCAAGTTTGAGTTCCAACACGATAGGTCTGCGATTGATGGTTTCGAAAATATAAGCTTTTAGAAATTTGGTCACATGGTCACAAAGATCTCGCCAAAACATAAGTTTGAGTACCAACACGAAAGGTCTGCGATTGATCGTTTCGAAAATATAAGCTTTTAAAAATTTGGTCTCGTGGTCACATAGGTCTCTCCAAAACATCAAGTTTGAGTACCAACACGATAGGTCTGCGATTGATCGTTTCGAAAATATAAGCTTTTAGAAATTTGGTCACATGGTCACATAGATCTCGCCAAAACAATAAGTTTGAATACCAACACGAAAGGTCTGCGATTGATCGTTTCGAAAATATAAGCTTTTAAAAATTTGGTCACGTGATCACATAGGTCTCTCCAAAACATCAAGTTTGAGTACCAACACGATAGGTCTGCGATTGATCGTTTCGAAAATATAAGATTTTAGAAATTTGGTCACATGGTCACATAGATCTCGCCAAAACAATAAGTTTGAATACCAACACGAAAGGTCTGCGATTGATCGTTTCGAAAATATAAGCTTTTAAAATTTGGTCACATGGTCACATAGATCTCGCCAAAACATTAAGTTTGAGTACCAACACGACAGGTCTGTGATTGATCGTTTCGAAAATATAAGCTTTTAAAAATTTGGTCACGTGGTCACATAGGTCTCTCCAAAACATCAAGTTTGAGTACCAACACGATAGGTCTGCGATTGATAGTTTCGAAAATATAAGCTTTTAAAAATTTGGTCACGTGGTCACATAGATCTCTCCAAAACATCAAGTTTGAGTACCAACACCATAGGTCTGAGGTTGATAGTTTCGAAAATATAAGCATTTAAAAATTTGGTCACGTGGTTGCGTAGATGTCGCCAAAACATTAAGTTTGAGTACCAACACGAAAGGTCTGCGATTGATCGTTTCGAAAATATAAGCTTTTAAAAATTTGGTCACGTGGTCACATAGGTCTCTCCAAAACATCAAGTTTGAGTTCCAACACGATAGGTCTGCGATTGATGGTTTCGAAAATATAAGCTTTTAGAAATTTGGTCACATGGTCACAAAGATCTCGCCAAAACATAAGTTTGAGTACCAACACGAAAGGTCTGCGATTGATCGTTTCGAAAATATAAGCTTTTAAAAATTTGGTCACGTGATCACATAGGTCTCTCCAAAACATCAAGTTTGAGTACCAACACGATAGGTCTGCGATTGATCGTTTCGAAAATATAAGCTTTTAGAAATTTGGTCACATGGTCACATAGATCTCGCCAAAACAATAAGTTTGAATACCAACACGAAAGGTCTGCGATTGATCGTTTCGAAAATATAAGCTTTTAAAAATTTGATCACGTGGTCACATATGTCTCTCCAAAACATCAAGTTTAAGTACCAACACGATAGGTCTGCGATTGATCGTTTCAAAAATATAAGCTTTTAAATATTTGGTCACGTGGTCACATAGATCTCTCCAAAACATCAAGTTTGAGTACCAACACGATAGGTCTGCGATTGATAGTTTCGAAAATATAAGCATTTAAAAATTTGGTCACGTGGTTGCGTAGATGTCGCCAAAACATCAAGTTTGAGTACCAACACGATAGGTCTGCGATTGATGGTTTCGAAAATATAAGCTTTTAGAAATTTGTTCACATGGTCACATAGATCTCGCCAAAACATCAAGTTTGAGTACCAACACCATAGTTCTCCGATTGATAGTTTCGAAAATATAAGCATTTAAAAATTTAGTCACGTGGTTGCGTAGACGTCGCCAAAACATCACGTTTGAATACCAACACGACAGGTCTGCGATTGATGGTTTCGAAAATATATGCATTTAAAAATCTGGTCACGTGGTCACATAGATACGTCTGCAAAGTTTCATTGAAATCGGTTTAGCAGTTTCGGAGATTAGCCGAAACAGACAGACGGACAGACATAAAAAGTAGCTTAAGTCACCCGCGGTAATGCCCTCTGCATGTCTGCAAAGTTTCATTGAAATCGGTTCAGCAGTTTCGGAGATTAGCCGAAACAGACAGACGGACAGACATAAAAATAAGCTTAAGTCACCCGCGGTAATGCCCTCTGCATGTCTGCAAAGTTTCATTGAAATCGGTTCAGCCATTTCGGATATTAGCCGGAACAGACAGATACCTACTTATAATTCACTTAGTATTACATAGATTTAGTAGATGGCGTGTTTTTAAATTTATTTCGTAATTCAAAGAAAATAATCGATTACTTCAAATAATATTTTTTTGCACTATAAGACTATTTTTTACAAGAATAAATTACAGTCAGAGCTTGTAAATTGAAATATATTACTGTCAGTATTATAACTAAAATAAACGAAACAGCAGGCGCAGGCATACGTTTTCGCCGCGCTGTAGAAAGAGAGGGGGATACTTCTTCTCCTAAGCCGCGCCGGCTGTCTACATTCCACCCGTCTTACGAATTTTCGATCAGGCCACGCGTTAAGTTTTCACTTAAAAAAGTATGTATGCATTACTATATATACGAGTATGATTGTGTAAGACCACTACCTTCTATAGTTACAAGCCGTGGTACCTACTGAAATTTGGCAACGTTGCGTGTAATCCGAGCCAGGCTGTCAGTTGGCGTTTTCTTCCATTGTTATGTACACAGAGATATTCATTGAAAATAATAAGTCAGCATTAAAAACTACTTGTTGCAACGTGTTTATTCGTAATTAGCAAAGTAAGTTCATATTTTCAGCATAATCGTTTTTCGTATCGTTTCTTTTCGTTTCACGACGGTACATGACATTTCAAAATTCACACACACACAGACACACATTAAAGATAATGCAACATTTAACTGTAACGCTGTAGGATTACCAAATAAAATAAAATAAAAAAAATAAAATAATTCATGTAATGTAATCATTGTTTTGAAAAAAAAAACATCTTGTTAAATTACACATGAAATGTAATTTCATAATCTTTATTTCCTTTTCTAGTTCGAATTTTGTAGGTCATGGAGGACATGTAGGTCATACATACTAAATCCTGCATCGCAGCGAATAGGTATTTTAAAACGTCAACTGGTGTAGGTATATATTTCGGTCTGTGGTATATTTTTTTGCACACATTTTTATTATCACAACGCGCTCATGAACTTCCATGAAACAAAAAAAACTTGCATTAAAAAGTTAATAAAATCTGTTAACTTGTCAATACAGTGCCTCAATTGACTACGGTTGTAGGTAAATAGGTACAAACAGCTGTAAATAATTAGTCGAGCCTAATCCATTGATGTAAACGGAACGCATAAATCGTTTTATATTTATTAGGTAATAGTTTTTCAAATAATCTGTTCATTTACCATTATTATCTGACGCACGTAATTTAAAAATATTGGATGTAAAATGGATAAGAGTGATTGGGTTGTAAATGGACATTTATATGATGATTGGGCTGAAACATTGAACGAGGATTGTGAAGAAGGTAAGATTTTTAATAAATTTCTGAAATTATGAGTAGGTATCCTAATAATTTTATCTTTGCTTTTATCGAATATTGATTCGAGATGACTACAGTGTAAGTTCGCTAAATATGAAATACGGTTATATATGATATCAAAAAGGTATGATTGTCCTTTTATTGGTCGCTATGACCGCCTTCATATAGTGTGAACAATTTGATGTTGATTTGTGATGTCAGTTAATTTAAATTTTGACTGTTACGAATTATGTTACTAATATTTAGGTTGTAATGTATCTTACTAACAAATGAGTTTTTGTTACTTGATATTAAATAATAATTAAATAAATATATGGACAACTTTCATATTACTGAAAATTGATTTCCCGCGTAAACTCATTCTTTGCGCGGGAAATCGAACATCTAAAACAAATGAATGTCATCATGCACAAATAAGCTTGGTTCACTAATGTAGGTAAAATTGTTAAAATATTCACTTGTTTGTTTGTATGTATGCTTAATCTACCAAGATGCTATTATGTACACGTATGAAATTCTGATGACAATGCAGTGTAGTGACCGGGGTCTGATGATGCAGCCAGGATCGTCTCCTCATGAGGAAACTCCTCAACGGCTAATCGAATATTATTTTATTTGTAAATATGTTATTATTATTATTTATTCTATATCATTGGTTGCATTACTTGTATATATTTGATTAAACGATTATGCTTAATTAAAAAAATATTAGATGGAAATCGGTATTTATTGAACCATCGAGTTGATCTGATAATAATGAAGCTGGAAAGGGGGTTAACAGAACTCGTCAATGGCTACATGCAAATCTCCCGAGTTTGGGGTCATTCGATTTGTTTCCACGAGCACTTTTCATAACACATGGTGACGAAGGTCTGATGATGGAGCTGGTAGGTGTTTAAGACAACCCATCAATGGGTACTAACAGTAAAAACCCTGAAACACGTCATTATTTAAGTCCCTCCATTCCCATCCTTAAATTTGAAATTTCTAAAAAAGCCTTTCTTAACTTAATGCTCACGTTAGAAATTAAACTTATGTTCCAAATTTAAGCTTTTTAGACTTAGTACTTTCGGCTGTACGTTGCTAGATCAGTGAGGACAAACGACAGACAGACAAACACAAAAAGTAGCTTATGACACTCTTGACAACCTTCTTTCACGTCTGCAAAGTTTCATTAAAATCTGTTCAGCCATATTGGAAATTAGCTCGAATGATAAAATTGAATTGAATAGACACATAGACGCACAGACAAACAGACGGACAAAAAGTAGCTAATGTCAAATATCTTGACAACTTTCTTTCCCGTCTGCAAAGTTACCTTAAAATATGTTTAGCCGTTTTGGAGATTAGCTCAAATAGACAGATACACGTACAGACAGACAGACGGACAAAAAGTAACATTTGTTAGTATTAACGACCTTCTTTTCATACTTGTGATGTTTCATTAAAATCGGTTTAGACATATGGACGTACAGACAGACATTCAAAAAGTTCTGTATGTCACATATGGAAAGGGTGTAGTCAAAAGATTACATCCTGTTATATGTGTAAAGTTTCATCAAAATCGGTTAAGTCGTTTTGGCCGAAGCCGATTTGCTCGAATAGACAGACAGTTCGTTTTCATGTATATAGCCTATAACTCTCCGCTAGAATCAGGCTATCAAAGGCAAAAAGAATTTTTCAAATCCGACTGGTAGTTTCAGAGATTAGCACATTCAAACAAACAAACAAACAATCAATCAATCAATCAAACAAACAAACAAACAAACAAACTCTTCAGCTTTATAATAAGTATTTCTATATTTTCTATTACATAGATTAATAGATTATAAGGATAATAAGAAAATAAGATAATACTGAAAACCGTATCAAAGTCTATTGCGTGGTTTAGAAGTAAAAAGTTAACGAACAGAGGCAGACAGCGAATTTATTTTCTCCCGCTATAGTTTTTAAATTTCGATAAAAACTGCTAAGATATTAATTTAAATTGTATGATATGTGCATGAAATGCTTAAAACAACTAACGTATGTCATTTGATAAGGATTAATATCACGTTTAAAAAACATCTTCGCAAATAGTACATTATGTTAGAACAAATTTGATTGTCATAAAAAAGGTTATAGTAAGTTAACCTTAAAAGATACACATATGCTGTCGCGGGCTTTTGGTTAGAACTTTAAAGGGGAACAATTCCGTAATACATGATTTTTGCTTAACATCAACCGTTTACGCAGCGCGCGCGACGAAAGCACTCAAAAGGAATAATTTTTCCCGTTTTTGCAACATTTTTCATTGATGCTCCACTCCTATTGGTTGTAGCGTGATGTAGTAGTAGTATGTATAGATATAGCCTTCCTCGATAAATGGACTATCCAACAAAAAAATAATTTTTCAATTTGAATCAGTAGTTCCTGAGATTTGCGCGTTTAAACAAACAAACAAACAAACTCTTCAGCTTTATAATATTAGTATAGAGTATAGATTATAGTAGAATTACTTACTGATTAAAAAAAATATGCATATTCTCTACTGAATCCTGGGTACGAGTGGAGTTGGATAAGCTTTAGACGATTTTACACCACGTGTTTTTTATAGCATCATTGATATTTCTATTATTTTTTTATGTCTAGAAATTAAATGAAGCAGTTTTTAGGTCTATAGTCTTTCTGTTTGATTGATGGAAAGCACCGATGGAAGGCAATGATGTCTATTATGTAAATGTGTTATTTTTATCGTGTATTTGTGTCTCGGAAGAAGGTGGTTCGAATCGTAAGGCATGTACCAATGAATTTTTCTAGCTTTTGTACATAACTATCGCTGACTCTGTGCCGCGGAGGGCACGTTAAGTCGTCGGTCCCGGTGATAATACTCTAGCAACCCGCACTGGAGCAGCGTGGTGGATCAAGCTTCAAGCCCTCTCAACCCGAGGGGAAGTCTAAGTCCGTGCAGTAGGTCATTAACGGGCTGGTGGTATGGTATGGTTGTTTATATGCTTCATTAAAAAAATAACTCGTCTACCCCATTGGTTACCTATATTGACTACGGCAAATGTGGCCGGCCCATTGCCACTTCAGCTTGCTGATCGCTTCGGCTATGTCGACAACTTTAATTCTTTGACGGATTTCAGTGTTTCTGATTTTATCCATCAAGGAAACACCGAGCATAGCCCGCTCCATAGCACGCTGAGCGACTTTGAATTTGTGAATTAGTCCTGCCGTGAGAGTCATGTTTCGGCACCGTACATCATTGTAGGTAGGACGCATTGGTTGAAGACCTTGGTCTTCAGACATTGTGGTAGTGGCGACGAGAACAGATGACAAAGCTTCCCGAAAGCAGCCCAGCTCAGCTGAATTCTGCGGTCGGTCTCTTTGTTGAAGTTGTGTTTGCCTAACTGGACAGTTTGTCCTAAATAGACATAGTCTTGCACAACTTCTAGTGTCGCACCCTCTACGGTTACCGGTCTCGGGAGGGACTTTCGTCTTGTCCAAGTTCATCCCGAGTTTAGTTTAGTATAGGTTATAGGTATTTATTTATTTACTTTTATTCTAAAATCACTGCAGGCCCCTTTCATTTTATTTGTTAGTTTTCATAATAAATATATTACACATTATAAGTATACATGTACCTCATTCGTTTTTAATATAAAGGAATCTCAGAATTAATGAATATCTTATCTAGTTGCTTCCCCGGTGCAGCGATATTCATTTAACGTACCTCAGCATCGCGCCCCGCAACCGACTTCCGACCGATATGTTTTTCCATAGAAGAGATAAAACGTAGTATCGGCGCTCAGAACAATAATGACGTTCCACGAAGTATTATTACATGCATAGTACTCTGTGGGTTTTCGATACTAACCAATCACTATGAATGCTATAATTCTTCAACGAATACAACCCATTTCATTTACATGAAAAAGGACCTTATGTCTTTTGTGTAAGGTATCGATTCCTGTACAGGCGGTCGAAAAGGTTTTCAAACGGCAGTTGTTTGGAAAAAGTTTTCAAATGGCGATGCTAAAAGACGTCCATAGTACCAATTCAAAGCACAGCGACTTCCGCGCCATTTCCGAACCATCGCCTTTTCATAGCCAAACGTTTCTCGCCGTGTATTTAGTAGAGTAGACCCGCGGACTGCACATATGCAGGTATCACCTTTCGTTAACTTGTGAACAAGTCAGAACGCTCACTCACACAAGACGTAGGTAGTATAGGTAGGTACACGCCGCGACAACAGATGAAAGAAATGGCAAAAAATTATCAACATATGAATGAGGAACGTTATACCGAGAAACTACATACAGTTTATATTATACTGTTATGTTTCCTTTCGTAAATGTATATACTTACAATAAAATATTAAATATTAAGAAATTAGAAATAAGTAAGTTCCTGTTAAAATATGTTCTTAACCTCACGTACCAAGCGCCGTATTAATTAAGACAATAATTATGAGCCAAATAATTTATTTTTTTTAACTTTTTGTTCAATAAAAATGATTTCAAACCATATTTGTGAATGGCTACGTGAAAAATACCAGAGGGAGGGTAAACTGGCATATACCTATACTACGGGTGGTCACCGTTGGTGGAGGGGGTAACCGAGGGGGGGGGGGATAATTATAAAAAAATTAGTCACCTAGTATTGGTACGTCTCCTATATATTCAACAGCGTACAGGACAGACTTTTCCATTCCAGACCTGGCGTGGCCAGTGTGGCCCGTTCCTGTAGAGGTCCGTGCTGCTTTATGGACCTTTGCGGATAGACTTAATATAGCAGATTACGAAGGTATAAAGACACATGCAGCTCGCCTTCTAGAACGCTATATCGCACACTCGGTAAATACTATGAACCGAAGACAAAGAAATAGTAAGTACACTTATAAGCGCAAATGTTATAAAATGCACAATACAAGATTGGTGACCAAGAATGGTCGCGAGCTTTCTTTTCGAAAATAGATTTTATAATGATTGTATGTAACTAACCGTGCTCATTTACAAGCGGCGCGGCGCGGGGCTTCGCGGGCGGCGGTTAGTCAGTTGTATAGGTACATTGCCCGGCCGCGCTGTAAGTTATGCACACGAGTTCTAAAAAGCGGCTAAGTAAAAACAAATTTAAAAATAATATTACAAGTAGTCTTCTAATTTTTTAATTAATTTTAATAACGTCAAGCAATGTAGTTTTGTAATTAAATTAAAAAAAAACGATAAGAATACCTATAGTTTTATTTTTAAACTTCTTTTTACTTAGCCGCTTTCTAGAACTCGTGTGCATAACTTACGGCTGGGGTACTGTATGGGTGTATATTTAAATATAGAAAATAAATCGTGGCATCATTTAAAAAAAAATTAAATTTTTGTATTTCTACTGCTAGTTTTCACATAAACAAAAAGTGTTGTGCTCAAGCTATATAATCAGTCAGCCGTATTTTTTTGATGTTCAACACGTCGTCGTCGGCAGCGATGCCACTTTGCAATGATACAAACGCCTTGGAACGATTTCCTAAAAGTTGGTTATTATTATTTTTGGTTTTTACATATTTTTAGAATTTAATAGAAATAAAACTAACATGAATTCACCTAAAAAAGATAGAAAGTTATGTTTTTATAAATAAGTAATAAATAAATAAACTAGGGAGATCATCCCACACAGCGCCATCTAGTCCCAAAGTAAGCAAGCATTATGCTTCTATTAAGGGTTACTAGATAACTAATATTTAAATATTCTTTTTGTTTTATAATACATGCATTTATAGATACTTACACTCAGACACGGAAAAAATAAACATGTTCATATGCACACAAATGTTTGTCCCGGGCGGGAATCAAACTTGCGACCCTTGGATCCGCAGTTACGGTCTCGAACCACTCGCCAATCGGTCGGTTAATTTTTTTTAATCAAAAATTCAACCACGATCCAACAACTGCCTTAGATATCTATATCAAAATTAATATGAGAATATTTTTTCAGGTATTAATCAATTCATCGAGAAGATAATCAAGAAACTCCCACTGTTAATGCTCACAAGCATTCGAATTGCGGTTAAATCTGTGAGAGGACCCAATTGCCATTATGACCAGCTTTGGCAGGCTTCAAAGATTTCGGAATTTCTCTCGAGCTACGGAATGGGGTATACACCGGAAGAGATAAACAAAGCTGAATTTGAATTTCTCAACAACATTAGTAACTATACGATTTATTAATTAAACTAACAGGAGAAAATGTAGCGATCATAATGCGGACTCCCGTGAATTTCGCGTAACTTACAATATATTTTAGTGTGGCGGCATTCCCGTTTCTTCCACGACCGCTACAGCCTTATAAATTAACCAAGTCCGATTTAAATTAAAGTCAATCAGATAAATATATAGGTACAGGCTAAGATAATTTAGTTTTGTTTTTAATATGGTTACACAATACTTATTAAAAACAAAACGATAAAGCATTCAATTTAAAATCAAGTGCAAATAAATAATCTTATATATATATATGTCTAAATATAGCTTCGGCGTCAAAAAATTTAGATAAAAATATCACCTAACTGTTTGGTCATATCTCAATTCAAAGACAGAAATTTCCGGTCACGGAAGTATCATTTCACACAGTTAACAATTTCTGTAACAAACAACTTTTTTGTTGACCTTTTCAGGTCGTTCATCCAGCGGTCCGATTTTAAGTGGACTAACAAACAAATTATTTTCCAATAGCCCAAATGATGTCAGCCAATCAGGTGGAGCAACACCAACAACCACTCCTAGTTACAACCCTATAAAAACCCTGATATGATCCAAGACTCCACCAGTAGAACCACATCGATCTTACTACGTAGTTAAATGACATGTCTGGTGTAAATTGCACCAACGTCTCAACAGCGTGTAAACTTTTGAATTTAACTTTTCTCTAAAATAACATACAATACAATACAATCAATACAAGACAATACAGCCAGATATACCCTATAATCATAATATCTCGTCCTTTATAGGAATATAAAAGTTGGCTTACTTTTGTTGGCAATGTATCGAGTTGCAAAAAAAGACATGTACATAATCAAAGAACTTAATGTAGGTAACCTTTTCAAGGTTTTTACATTTTTTCGAACAATGGGTACCTACCGTACATTGCAGCCAGTTAACGTTTCGCCACCTAATCGTTGTCAACTACACAAATAATAGAGGTCGCTAAGCGCGGTGGATTGTGAGTGGTGGCAAACTTCTTACGGATCTTATATTTTTCTTTCGTCGCTTACCGCGGCGCCCATATTGGCAAAATTGCAGTTTTAGAACAGCTATTATGAGTTGGTATCAAAAATTACACTATTGTAGTTGCTAACCCAGTCTATTCCTGAGAAAGCTGAATTAATATTTCGATAGTGCCGATATTGGCAACATAAAGTATTTGTTACATTTGTTGCAGTGATATTTTAAACTTTATTAGCTTTATTTGTTTTGTTGTAGAGTTCCGTATTCCATTGTGGACAAACTATCAGATAGTTTTGTTCTTGGCGAAATCTGTTCGCGTAAGAAATGAGCCCTCTGTAACATTACTATCGTACCTGGAATTGCATCGATTTGATGTACAACAAGTTGTTCGTTTATTTGGAGGTTTCAAGAACAACGGTAAGAATTGAACCATGATTATACGTTGTTTCACATAAATTTTATCACTAATACACCTTAATTACGCAATTCATTTCAGTATTGAATATTAACCCGTTAAGTGCGTAAGTCGTGATAGCTTAAAGCGCAACGAACCTGTCTCAAATTTATAAGGCCATGGTTTGAATTTATAAGGCCGTGCGTGTACCAATGAGTTTTTCTGACTTAAGTACATAACTATCACTGAATCCGTGCCTCGGAGAGCACGTTAAGCAGTCGGTCCCAGGCGCTGTCAATAGATGGCGGTCGTTACAATCCCCAACCCGCGGTGGAGAAGCGTGGTGGATTTAAGCTCCAAGTCCCCCGTCACCTGGGGAGCCCTAAGCCCCCGCAGTGGGGTAAAAATGGACTGATGAAGTGAAGTGAGTCCGAGTCGGACTCGCGTGGAAAGTGTTCTATATCTATAAATCATCGCGATACTTAGGAAGGTTTTTTAATTATTTACACAATTTTACGAATTTATTAATCGATGGTGAAATTAAGCAACATATTTAATAAACATTTACTCTTTACAAAAGTTTTCTGTTTCTGGCGGGAATTTAAAGATTATAATTTAAGTTTTCCTGTGTTTTTAAATTATCGTATATTTTCTTTCATATATTTGAAATCGTGGATTTGAAAATTACACATTCATTTAAAAAAATATTATTAAATAAACAATTTATAATAATTTTTTTTGATACAAGCACTTCTTGTAATTGATATCTTAATGGATATGTCACGTGGTGCACTTTAACACAGTTTCTTTTTGTATGCTATTATTTAACACCTAAAATGAATATTCGTTTAACAATTAGGTCTTTCGGTAAAATAAAAGTAAGGCTCTAATTTTCTTTTTTTTCCATTTTCTTCTCTTTTTTAATTTTAGACTCAGTAGTTTGTGAGACAATAAGGGACGGGAATATTCGATTTTCCTATCTTTAATAATAATATACCTTGTACCAGGTATGCACATTAAAATTATAAATAACAGTTTATTTGTATTTATCACAATAAATCCGTTCATTTATTGTGTCACAATAAACACTTACAAGTGAGGCCAGGCATTTTGAATGTTGTTTATTTTTGAACAAATTTTAAATAATAACATGTTAACATTGATTTAATGTTAAACCAATTTTAATGAACAAATATTGATATTTTCAAAACGAAAAAATTATACGTTGATAAACTTTAAGATAATTATTGATAAAAATTTTATAAATAGAAGAATTACGTGTATATTATAGAAGTTGGTTTTAATTTTTTATTAAATTCTTTAAGATATACTATACTATATCTATCTTAAAAGCTAAAGCTTTTAATTGCTCAAAACACTATAAATCACTCGATCATAAGGAATTCAAAAGGCAACGTGAAATAAAATTCTATTTTTCATTTTATTTAAGGCATTGATTTTCATAAACAATTTAAGGATAAAGGTTCTGACAATTACAAAGGATTGCTATCGTTACATTCAAAATAAATAAGATTTGTTTTTTAAGCATTAAAAATGTATGATTACATCTCACTTAGTTTCGGACATGAGGACCGGCAAATCGGCCGATTCGGGCCTTACCTTAATTTTTTTTTTCGCTTAAAAGAAGAAAATCTTGCCAGTGAAATTAAATTTACCTTTGACGTTTTCAAATAATACGACTACGTGAAAATTATTAAGTAGGAAGGAAATCTTTTTTTTTAAACACGTAATTGCATGATACCTAGCCATAGCCAAACCTCAAAGACAATACAAAAAACTGAAAGAATTTTTTAGCTGGAATATTTAAAGAATACACTATTTCCAACAAGAAATGTTTTGATATTAATTTAAATTATTTTCAATGTTTCGTTTTTGTTTTCAGATCGAGCCTACTTGCGAACATTACCTTTCTGCGCGGGGTTCATAGTTGCACAAGCTTACATCCAAAATGATTTTTCGAATTACTCGGCCAAATTGAGTGTAATTACTAAACTGCCTGTACATTTCATTTACTGTGTATGTAACGCAATAGTTACAGTTTATTATAAAATACCTTCCAGTCCATCGAAACAATGATGCGTACGATATCGTAGCAATAATACGTACAGTTACTAATTTCTATTCAATAATTGTAATACGAATATATTATTTGATTGACTGTACGTATCATTATTATTTGGTTATTAATTATTGATATTAATATTAGATTATCTGACTCGAGCCATGTATTTTACAGTTATTCCAAAAGCTTTCATAATATTGCTTCACTATATACTGATACTCTCTAAAAGTCACCATCAAACGAGTCGCTCATGCCATTATTTCATTTTATTACAATATACATTACTTATATATATATATAATGCCTAGTTGTCTAATATAATATTTTTGATTACCTATATATAATGCCATTTGTTTATAAGCAAAGATGCATGGCTAAGTCAGAGTTAGATAATAAAAGCGTGATTATTTATTTCGTTTTTGTGTGTGTGTCAATTTTTTTTCAGATAATTTTAAGTTACCTATGGTTAAATAATTATTATTTGTTTTTAAGGGCATAATAAATATCCAATAATTGTAATTGTGGTCCCGCCTGCAATATTTTAAATCTAAATATTGCATTTCTGTAAAAATTTAAAAAAAATCACTTAAAAATCACCACAAAACATATTTTGGGTATTGGTTTGTCTCCGTCTACAATAATTTATAAGTTAATAATAACTTAAAAGTTTAATTTAAGTTGCTTTTCTTGATGTATTCTCATTGATTAAACAAATTTCTGCAAATTATAGAACTTGTTTTTATTTTTTCTGTTAACTATTTTTAGCACAGTCGAGCTTTTAATTTTCATTTCTTTTTAAATATTTTTTAAACTTTGTAGTAGTTTTTTTCTTTAAACTAAAGTTTGCTATAGTTTTCTAGGGTTTTCACTCGGTTTAAGGCTTCATAAGCCCGACATTTAAAAATATGTCTAAAATCTACAACGGACCGATACTTTGCATACTATGTAGATCGGGGCTTGTCATAACAAACTTTTTTTTTTAAATTTTGAATCAAAATTATATTAATTTGAATTATAATGTTATATTCATATTTGGAATTGGCTTTTTTCTAGCTTTCATTACATTTGCATTTCAAAAGCATATTGTTATTATACCTACCAATTTTTTTTTTATTTCCCCTCTCTTTTTTGATAGACAGACGCCGTATTTAATATTATACTTTATGTCAAACCCACAATTAAGACAAGTTTAACGACACCTTATATTAAAATCCACCAAGCCGTTTATGCTACAGAGTCTGCCAAAGAAATAGACTTACAAACACTCGGAAAACATTAGCAGTCGGGTAAAAACTAATCATGTTTCCCAGATTAATATTCCTATTAGTGACATAGATACATAAAAAAATAATTGAGCCATCAAGGGACGCCTGGCAGATGTAAAACATCGAGTTTGTACAAGTAATTAGTCATCATCATCATCATCATCAGCCCATTTTTACCCCACTGCAGGGGCTTAGGCCTCCCCCAGGGTGAGGAGGGAGGCTTGGAGCTTAAGTCCACCACGCTGCTCCACTGCGGGTTGGGAACTGTAACGACCGCCATCTATTGACAGCGTCCGGGACCGACTGCTTAACGTGCCCTCCGAAGCACGGTGTCAGTGATATTGTGTACTTAAGTCAGAAAAACTCATTGGTACACGCCCGGATTCGAACCATGGCCTTATAAATTTGAGACAGGTTTGTTGCGCTCTGGGCTATCACGACACAAGTAATTAGTAATATGCATTAAAGACAAAATTACGACAGGAACTAAATATGGCGTAATGAAAAATTAAATATTACGAATTGTTAACAAAAAATAATAACTATTTATTTAATAAACATTTATTTTCATTAAATACAAAAATTAAAAATTCATAAATTTTTTTTCAAGTTGCCACAACTCGATTAATTTATTCTGTGACTTCAGTAATAGTTCTATGCAGTCATTTCACGACGGCGCGCCCCACAATAGCCCCGTGAAGGTGCGCGGGGTAAGAGGGGCTTAAGCTAACATTTAGTTACTGGCCGTCGGTCAATTCATTCGATATTAATGCAAATTAAAAAAAAAACAGCACGTAACATTTAATAATTTCCTTAATAAAAAATACTTAAACAAATAAGAAAATATAAATAAAAGGAACTTACGAATTGATACCCTACGGTAAAGACACAAGGTTTTTTTTTCCTCTACATATAGCGTGGCGTTGTTATACTTGCCGTCGCCACGCCAACTGAAATAGATGTTTCACATAAAAACTCGCATGTGATAGGTACTACAAAAATTTCAGTGCGCTTGTCGAATTCGCAGATAATTTTAAGTATAATTTTACTACTTCGAATTAAAACTATTAATTCATTTTATATTTATTAAATTCCAATTTTATATTTGACAGCTTAATTTGATTCATCATTAATTAGCTTTTACTGTAACTTTCAGTCCCATAGTCAATATAATAATAGACGTTATTGTTTTGTTTGCATATTTGGTATCATTCAAAATATATCCCCGACAATATTACTCTAATATATATTTATATAAGACGCAGTTGTTATTACCATATTGCTCGATTCAGTGGTTTGATCAGTCATATTAAAAGCTAGTGGCTTCACCGCCTTTGATCTTTGACGCGTGATATATTGATGTTCAAACCGCCCCAAATGCCCTTTTCACTCTGACAGAGCTTCCGTCGTATAGATACATACTATCGGTATGCTGTGTGTTGTGAAATCTACAAAGTACAAATAAAACAATTTAACAATGAATAAAATGCTGATAAACGATTGTGAAACCGATACTCACACCAAGACTTCATTATGGATACACAAATAAATCTATTACGAAAATACATTAAAGTAAACCGCGAAAACGTCTAAGGCTTAGTAAAATAATACACGGATAAAATTTTAATTAAACTCGAATAATAGCGGCGGGCGGCCGCAAATAGTCTGCAAAATGTTAACAAGTTATAAAAATTATGAATTAACGTCGGAAAGACGAGGGTCAGGCAAAGTCTGCTGGAGGGGATAGAAGTTGGAGGGGTCGCGGGGCAAGAGGAAGAGGGCCGGGGTCTGAGGTACAACAATAGCGTTGGCTTTAGGGAGCCCAATAAAAACTTGACAAATGGCGTTTCATAATCGCATCGCATTCCTTGGTACGAGTCAGTGTACGTCACCGCAGAAGCGACCCGGGACGGATCGGGACGTTTTTGTTGGTAGCGGGAACAATTTGTTTGACGATATTAAATTTTCGTGCGCCCATTCAGTGGTCACATGCCTATTTGCCAGTCGGATATTTGGTTGGATTATAATTTCAGAATTTTAGTGTGTACCTACTTATCTTCACTGACTGACTGGACTTGGCTGACCGGCTGGCCGAGTGCTTAGAGACCCAAACTGCGGAGCTGAGGGTCGCGGGTTCGATTCCCGCCCGGGACAAATATTTGTATGCATGAAAATGGCTATTTCTTCCGTGTCTGGGTGTAAAGGTATCTATGTATGAATGTATTATATAAAAAAAGAGAATATTTAAGTATGTATATCAGTTGTCTAGTACCCCATAATACAAGCATAATACTAGCTTACTTTGGGACTAGATGGCGCTGTGTGGGATGTCCCGGTTATTATTATTATTTCAATCGCGTCAACGTTATCTCGGGCGAGCAAAGTTCAAAAAACTTTGCTTAAATGAGACAATGTTAGTTAGCTTTTTGGCATACTTTGCGAATGAATTTTTTTCGTGTAAACTGTCAAATTTTTTTTAACATAATTCACAATTGTCACAGTTAGACAAAGTTACTTGCGTTGCTTGCACTAGACCAATTACGCAGGGTTGAAGGTATTAAAATAAAATTTTAAAAACTTCATCAGTGGCTTAAAGAACACGCCAGTTGACTAATTTCATTATATTATTTTATTTGAAAGAATTTTCTAAATAATCTGTCAGCCTGCTACACTGACCACGTGTCTGAATCTCAAAGCGTCATAATTTCTGTAGATATAATCTTCACTGCCAAAATGTAATAATCGTTACAGTGAAAGAATTAAAAAAAAATTATCAATAAAGTAATGAATGTTTAAAAGTTAGATGTTAGACAGAGAAGGCAATACCGCACGGCGTACCTATGTGTGACGTCAGGCCATTTAAAATAATGTTAAATATCGTTTTGCAAGAAAGAGATAAGCTTATAATTTCCATACCCTTCAAGCGAATATAATTTTGTTTATAAATTTTGTTCTCTTATAAAGTTTATTTTTATGTTTTCTTAATAAATATAATATATTTAATAATAGTCAATTACCCTAGCCAAGCCCTGGGGGAGGCCTAAGCCCCTGCAGTGGGGTAAAAATGGGCTGATGAAGTGAAGTGAAATGAATTACCCTATTTTGACAGCCGAACGCGATGGTTGATTTTGTAGATTATCTATGGGTATCTATGACGTTATGAAATGATTTGAAATCAATTACATTATTATAATAATATGATTAGGTATATTATTTTCCCTTAGAAAATTGCATGATAAGGACATAAAATTTTAGGGCTAATAAATTTCCCTGTAGTTCCGCGTCGGGATCAACAAACACGTAATCTCGACCAAAGAATGTACTATAATAACGCGCCGTTAATAACGCTTGACAAAATAATATGTGGTGTCAGTTATACGGTGGTTCACAATATTTCCCCCTCACTAACATGGCAATATTATTAAAAATAATTTCTCATTTTTATTGCCTGCGTTTACTTATACTGCCTGTTATGTTAGTAAATTCCTTTATTACGAACTGTTTCTACATCGAATACTGTTAAGAATTTCGTATTTATGCAGCATAATAACGTCGAAGTATTTTGCAATGATTGCCGTTAAAAGCGATATTACTGAAGACAGGAGGAATAAAACTTCTATAAGGTTGCGCATTGACATTTTTTTTTACTGCATGCTATAGTTCCAATCAAACTTTATGGCGGATCGGAATACAACGCTTTATGCGTGCTTGCGCAGGTTCAGTCATATGCCCCTCGCTCCACTGTGTCCCGCTACACCTAAAACTGGTTACTGCGACGCGACTTGTGCCTATGTTCACATCCGCCATAAAGGTTGATTGGAACTGTACTATATCTACAACACAATATGCCAACAAGTAATAACGTTCTATAGCAAATGCTTATTTATTTCCCAAAAATGTTTTATAAAGGTGGTATCTAAGTGTTGGTGGTGCCAGCTTGTTTTATTAAAGCGTTCTATGAGACATTTTTGTCTATAGGGTTGTACAACAATAATCGTTCAACAGGCAAGTGATGCAGTAACCATTGCATTCAACTACAATACGGGCCTCTAATAACACAAGACATTACATTTTATTCTAGATAAGTGCTGAACGTTTCTCTTTTGTATCTAATTTGTGCTATAAAAAAGCCAAAATAACTAATAATAATAATAATAACGTATACATCACAACAACGTCTAGACCCCAAACTAAGCATTAGCTTGTGTTTTGGGTACCAAGCGAAGACACCACATACATATAACAACATTAACAACCAAGACCCGGTGCCAGTATCAATATTCATCATATAAATTCTGACCCGACCTGGGATTCGAACCCGGGACCTCCAGCTTCGTAGGCAGGGTCCCTATCCACTGGGCTAAGCGGTCGCTGCTGCTGTATATCTTTACATTTTAATGATCTCAACAATAAGGCGATTGCTTCATATTGATGTTTTTCACGTGTCTGCTATAGTACAAAAAGAATAAATGGTGTTTGAACAAGAAAATTGCATTTGATCCTAACAACTGACAGCCAGCAGTTTATTCAGATGGACGGAGAGTTTGAAGTAGTAGGTACCAATTTAGATGATACGTTATGCATACATTTTTCACCTATTTTGTCCGGGTGGTCGGTTAAGAATAGGTTTTCCTAACTGTCCACCTAGATAGATGGATTGGGTGGTCAATTGGAAGCGTTCGAGACATCCATTTCTTAACACCGAGTTTGGAATATAAGCCTACTACGCCGATCCGATGCGTGCTATAAACCGTTCACTTCGACCATCACAAAAGTTACCATGTCTTCGGAGCTTGTAGTATTTGACTTGGGTTTTTATTTTTAAAAACTAATTGGTTAATCGCGTATGGCGGGGATCGAACTCACAAACTTTGTGTCAAACGCCGGTGTCTACTCGGTTACCTTTTTTTTATTTAGTGAGGGCCGAATCTGCATACAGACATCTGCGCGCCCGACCTGCCGCGCAGATAGTGCCGGGTAGGGATTTCTACACAGAAGGTGCAGCCCGACCGGCTAAACGACATCCTCAACCTATACTCCGAAAAGTGTATAGGATTTGACATGAACGACGACCGGACGCATTGAGGATGCGTCGGTGTGTTCTTTGACTGGCGGTGCCTTAAGGGCGCCGTCTCGTAGGCGTATGACTAAAAACTCTGTCACCACAGCTCAGTTCTTTTTATACGCATAACAATGAATGTGTTTTAAAAAACATTCAAACTACATAATATAAAGGGAGTTTTATTTTCATTTGACGGCTGCGTGTGTTTTAAAAATACAGCATTACTTTCTAAACTGTAAATTCTCCTGAATCCATTAGTTTCTAATCGTCCTCATATCGAATCGACTGCGATTTGTTATTATTCACATTTGGAAGCTTCGAAAGCATTTCAGAACTAAAATGAGTTTATTATCATTTTTCGTACATAACATTTTTCGGTCACTTATTCCACAATACAAACAATATTTCATTTTGCGGCTGGACCACAACTACAGCTGGTTTGCTGAGCACACGTGGCTGTACAAACAATGGCTACAAGGACAAATTAATTCAAATGATATCTCTTTTTCTAGGTTTTCATACATTATATATGTACTTTTACCGTACCACTTTTTTAAAATCAGTAAATGACATAGAGTTTTCTATTTGAATCCACTAAAACGGGGTAAGTTAGATCGGATTGTATAATAGAAAAATGTTATAAATAAAATTTTCCCGTGGTGCGAGCATAATAGGATGGTTTATTTTAAGAATATAAAATAATATTGACGAAAAACGGTGTTATTGTGTACGGCGTTTTCTCATTTTCGAAAAGTGTGTATATTCACCACATTTTCAATAGCCAGCTTAGCCTTCAATAACCGACTTAGGCGAATCCTATTTTGTATAAAACCGAATCCTAACGCTGTCTCCTAACTCTGATGCTAAACTGCTGTGCCTAACTCTGTTGTCTGTCTGTCCGTCCGTATGTCACAGATCTCTAGTACGTAAACGGAATGAGTTAAAGATTTGAATTTTTTTTTTGAAATGTTGACCCACAACGGAATGAAATCAAAAATTTTATTAAATTATTTTTCATGGAAGGGGCGAAATAATTGTCCCAAACTGTAAATAAATGTAAATACGGATATATTTTTAATTATTCTTTCTTCGAAAAAAAAGAGACCCTATTAAAGTGGTTAATTTTACGCCAGTTTTGTAACAGGGACTATCTCAAAAACTAACTAGTTAGGAATTTGAAATGTCTGTATATTGTGTACTGCATACTCATACTGTATTTAAGAAACCATTACTGTATGAACACGCCGAATCTTTAATTTACTTTGCAAGCTATGACCAAAACGAGTAAACTTTTTTTTCACGGGTCGCTACAATGTACCTCGTTTCGGTAAATACTTAATACAAAATATATATTGTGTAGTGGTACGGAACCTTCGGCGTGCGAGTCTGACTCGCGCTTAGCCGGTTATTTATCTGGCAATATTCTTTCTACAAGGTATGTCATGTTGCCATAGAGTAAATAAATTTTACAGAGCGTTTGGTTTTAATAGAGTCAGAAATGTCACTTCATAGTGTTGAAGCCGTCAAACGCAATTTCGTGGGAGTGAAAACCGGCGCACGGGGATTGAAACTGACCATATTGCACCAGCAAGCTAGAATATGAGTGGTTAGACGGTAAGCGCAGAAGAGGGCTTCTAGTCAATGCGTGCATTTATGCAAATTGGTATAACTTATCTTGTATTGTAATGTTAAAATCGTGCTACTATCAATATTTCAACAAATCTATATTGTTGGTCCTATATCCAAATGATTTTTATAAAGACAATTCTTTTTGTTTCATAGATTTATCTTTTAGCAAAATTTACCCTGTTTTATTAACAAGTTAGCTTTGTTTTCCAACATTGCAGCTTTTAAATTTATAATCCATATTTTTAAATAAAAAAGAAAATCCCTCAGCAAGTAAAACTTGTTAGACGATCCAGCTATTTGTCTTAGTGGATGGTCATTTAGACGGTTTAGACGACCTCTTATCCCAGTGGGTAGCGACCCTGCCTACGAAGCTAGAGGTCCCAGGTTCGAATCCCAGGTCGGGTCAGTATTTATATAATGAATATTGGTACCGGGTCTTGGTTGTTATATGTGTGTGGTGTCTTCACTTAGTACCCAAATCACAATAAAACTTAGTTTGGGGCCTAGACGTCGTTGTGGTGTATACGTTATTATTATTATTAATCGCGTAGGCGTATTCGCGAATAGTTTTTTTTTTGTAGTGATAAACAAAAAGATTATTATTTCAATTATCGATTTAACTTAGATAATGAAACAATGCGATAGAGCGTCTCATATTTCGAATCTATCGAAAACCCGAGAAAAATACCCTGAAATCATACAGTCCATATGTCATTGTTATCTTTTTTGTTTTAAACATTTCTACACGTTGTTGAATTTAATTTTAGATTCTTTATCTGTTTTATTTGGTTTACAGTATCAAGTCACAATACCAAATGTCATAGATTTTATAGCTCAGATTTTTGCGGTCAAAACGCGCTATCTTCGATATCTGAAAACATTTCGTGAATACGTGAAATTCTTTATAGTAACTTTAGATATCTATACAAAAATTATAACATATAAAGTTAGTCTAATCTATTTAGCTACTAATTTAATAAGATAGAAATTAGTACAGATAAGTGTTTTATAAATTGGTAAAATAAATGCACTATTTACTTACGTCCTTAATAAAATTACAAACACGGTCGGATGCACACAGTTGTATTATGTAAATAATATTCTGTTTCTGTGTTCTGAAACATTTCGTGTACCATTTTTATGTTTGAGGCCAACGGATTCGTAGTTTTAGCGATAGGGCGTGTCTTTTTTACGCCGCCGCCCAGCGCAGTATCGAATTTGTTCCCGCCCGCCTTAGTTGAGTGCCGATCACCGGAGTAGCCGCCCGCCTAAACGGCATCTCCCGTGCGTGACCGTAACCTCTACACTGCCGTCGTCGGGAAAGTTGTGATGTAAGTACAGTTATTTTTTTATTAAAAGTGAATAATGAACTTCATATAGTATCATTTTCATGTTCGTCCATATGTCTGTTTGTGCTTATAATTTATGTCCTTTATATAATATGAGCTGCAAAACTGAGGTTATATAGTATATATTGATCTCATATATATAATATAAAAAACAAGCTGACATTTCACATCAAACTTGAAATCCAAAGGTCAATGTCTAAGAAATTTTCTATCGTGTTCAAACAAAAAAAATATTAAATTGAAAAAATACTAAACAAATTATAAGAATACTGCGTGTATGTAGATTTTTTTCCATATTTTATTTTTATTATGCCGACAATTTTCGTGAATTAAATTTCGAAAAGTTTTTATTCAATAAGATGTTTACACACACTTATTGAAAGTCTAAATGAATTGATTGGTAAATATTCGAATATTCCTTTAATTTTTTAAATATTTAACCATAATGTCTGTAAAAAAAGTTCAACTTCCTATATATTAAATAGTGTAAAAGTGCAGAAAATGAACAGTTAATGCAGTGACAGATGATAGATACCTAATACCTGCAAAAAAAATAAAATACAATGAGCCCTTTATGCATCCTATTCCAATTCACACTTTAACAGGTTTCTCCTCTATAATTACTTTATTCCCGTACATGAAAATATATGACGGAAACATGTATTTTTTTGGTGTTTTAAAACATCATAAATGTTATTTTATATAATTATGGGACGTACTGTACGTAAAAAAATATCGAAAAAAAAATATCGGTACAGACTAAATATATATTACTGTACCCAAAAAGATTTTTATTGTACGTTAATGATTCAACACACTTACTCTGTGCGTAAAAAAAATATCGAAAAAAAATATTGGGATGGACTAAATACATACTACTGTACCCAAAAAGGTTCATTTTTATTGTACGTCACTGATTCAAAAACCAAGGAATTGATTTTGATGAAACGGCTTCTGAAACGTTAAAATAAGTGGTTCAACATATTGGGTACATATCCTCAAGTTACCATTTTTACAGCAGCATGAAAAAAAAAATAGATTTTAAGAAAAGAAACTTAACGTTTTATAATTCGGTAATATACGACATACATTTGAACATAAAGCTAAGTAAACAAAAATACAAAATGAAGAAATAATTATGGATGAAATCATTTATCAAGAAGGCATAATAATTATACGTATATACGATATGTCCACAAAGGTCCGTGGGCAAACGCTAGTGCTCATGTATTTCTTCACCATCTCTTTTTTTTATTTGTAATCAATGAGCAGTTCGAAAAGTATTATTTCTAAATAAATTATTCTTTTATTTTCCTATACTCATGTAAAGATGAATAAAATACTCATAATAGGGTCTCATTAATGTAATGTCACTAAAGTGTTATATTTCTTCAATTAACTACTCGTGTTAGACTTCTACAAAATGATTACGAAGTGGTAATTGGAAAGTGTAAGAATATTTTTACAGGAAACATTAACAGGTCGGGGAGAAAGTCGTTTAGTTTTTTTTTTTTATATTCATGAAGTTGTAATAAAAAAAATTTTATTTTATTATTTGTACCTAACTGTTTTTAATGTCAATAAAAGTAGACATTCCTTAGAAAAATACAAATGACGAATACCACTTTTTTTCGTCGTTATAAATTGTTTTTCAATTTGTGAAAATTTTTGAAAGTTATGAAGAATCACATAACATTTAATATTTTATTACATAAAAAGAAACTAAAACGAGGAACAAGCTTCAGAAAAATTTGGTATCGTTTATGGACCTGATAAGGTATAGTAAGGGTAGCACATGGTTGAAACGTTTTCAGTCTAGAAATTTTAATCTATCAATTCTATCAATAAAATAATAAATCAATTCTATCTGTAAAAAAGTGCAAATCCTATATTTATAGGACTAAAAGAGGATGGACATATGTCATACATGCCTGTATAAATTTAAACCCCATGGCTATTCTAAAAGATTTTAAGATAAATAATCTTTTCCTTGCCTTCTAAACCATTTTTTTTCAATTTGAATAAAATTAAAATAAATTTAAGAATGAAACTAAATAATAAGTATTTTTAATTGTTTTAAATTTAATAACCTATAATAGAGGGTTGCGGTCAAGTGGTACAAATCATATTATTTTTAAATAAAATAAACAAAAATATATTTCAGAATATATAATTTGCTGTTGTAATCTTTTGATTATTTACATGTCTAAAGAGATCCACGCGACACAATTTCAATTACAAGAAGACAATTTACAGTTAACATTAGATGTTAGTAAATTAAATATTTACAAATAAATTATTATTTGCAGATACCTAACCTATAGCGTGATGAGTTATGCATCTTTGGCTAAGGGGTACGCAAGAACCTCATCTAAGTCTCGATAATTAGGGATTAAATGGTAAATCTTTCCAATGGTAATTATTTTTGCAAAGCGAATGCGATTCCAAAGGTTTTGTAACTAGGCCTACCGTTTTGAGGCTCATCAGACGGTACAACCAGCAGTGTACCGTCTGCAGGTCACCTGTTAAAAGTTATTTGTTGTCTACGGTTACAGTCCAGTTGTTTTCGTGTAGCGCGAAACGGTTTTTTTTGGTAAAATTTTGGCAATCGTCGAAAAATATTCAATGATTTAGATTGATTTTCTTTGACATTTCCTGACCACACTATAAAAGAAGAAATGGGAAAATTTCGACGACAGCGATTTCAAAAACTCAAATGACTTCTGTTTACACATCCTTAAACTTCTTCCAATTTTAATTAGGTGAAGTTCAACCTTCTAACTAATTTCTAAAAGGAATATGGCTGACATCTCGCTCTTCATTAAAATAAGTATATTAACCCTTAGGACGCGTATGGTACAGCATCTGTACCAGTGCAGTTTTTACGCGAATATGACCCCGGCGTATGCGGTACATACATTGTACCAGCGCTTCCACGCGATGGAGTTAGATTTTGGGCAGTCGCGTCGTAGGATTTTTCTATGAAAAACATAGTTAACCGCTAAGAGTCCACGAAAATATCACCAATTTTTTTGAATATTCAACAAACTTAGGGTGCGGGTGCTTTAGACTAGAGATGAAACGGATAGCAGTTTGGCCGGATACCGGATACCGGATATTCGGCCAACCATGTGGCCGGATAGCCGGATATCCGGCCGCCGAATATCCGGCGAAACTTAGCCGTTTGCGTAGGCAGCGCGCGAACGTTCGGGTGGACTCGGTTCCACCTTTCTGCACCTTGCAGCAGTGTGTATAACGAAAGACTTTTTTCTGAAGCTGGCCTTATTTATGAAGAGAAACGCAACCGCCTGCTACCTCTCAATGCAGAGAAATTATTAGTATTTACTCACCATAATTTGCCCTTAGTGCAGTATGAGTACTAATTCATTAATTTTCTTTGTATTACATTAATTTACTATTGTGTGATTAAAAATTTAAAACTAAAACTAATTATATTCAAGCTAAGTGATATTAAGACTAACTAAATAAAGCAAATAATTACTCAAAAATATAATTCTTTTATCCAGTTTTTTTTTTTATTAGTTATTTATATTGTTTATTATTATTTTAGTAGCTATCCGGTATTCGGCCGGATAGGCCGGATAGTATTATGGCGGCCGGATAGGCCGGATACCGGATAGTTACCGGATATCCGGTTCATCTCTACTTTAGACTTCGACAAAACGGAAGCTCTAACGTACAAGGCAATTTTTATTTATGATCAATACTGCAATTACGCGTCTGATTTGTTAAAAGAGATATAAAATTTGTTTTTAATTTTTTACGAACCTAGGATTTGTGCAGACCCTGGGTGCGGCGACGCGGGCTCTTAGAAATCGCACGTAATATTTAGACCACGTTTATTTCATTTTCAACAATATTCAGCGGAATATACTTATTAAAAAAAACACTCTCTAAAACCACACGTTGCTTTGACCTGACGATTGCCTTATTTCTTTAGTACGATTTGTAGGTTTTCACTTGACTTCTTTGCCACCACTGTCAATTTTGCTTGTCAACTGTGCTATCTTATATATTCGAAGGTCCCGACATTCTAGCGCTTTACAAAAAAAAAAAATCTCTGCGTATTTAGTCGCCGTTTGTTTCTCATCGGACTTACTATATTAGCCCATAATGACCCTTACCAGGGGTTTAGGCCTCCCCGCGGGATGAGTGATGCACCAGCTTCAGTGCCTCTAGAGGACTTCGTAACCGAAGTTCCAAACAAATACATTTTACCTGAAACTGTCGTATTCGAGAAATTCAACATCTACAACAATTAACTAGGTCGGACAAATGTTAAGGAAACTATGCAGTGTGCAATATGTAGGTATACCTCAAGCGCCTATAGACCAAAGTCTTTGAACAATGCGTATCGCCAACGATGGCTTATGGAAGACAGAGAAACAACAAACAAAAAATCTCAAATTACATTACAAAATACAGTTATTTATATATTTTACTAATTTTACGAGATCATCTTCTTATATTAATCTTATTAAAATTAATTTTAAAAAACATATATATATTAATATATTTATTACAAATTGTATATAATATTAATCTTTTTAATATTAAATATAATGTATTATGTGTTATATTTAGTTTTTTTTTAAAATTAGATTTTAATTTAGAATTTACTTGTAATGTGTAATATGTTGTATACTTGAATAGGTACGACTATAATGTCCAAATTCTTCCCACAATTTCACTTGGTTGGTTTTAACTTTTTGTATTATTAACTACGATCAACTATAGTAAATAACAATTAATAATACATATAATATACTTAAGAATATCACGCATCGCATTGTTCTATATAATAAAGTTGTTAATTTCTAGATTGTACGAATATTGTTCGTCGGAATTTATTTTATTAAAAAATTTAGTCCTTGTTTGTTATTCACAAGCATTCAGCTTTCAAACTATATGCTATTAGAAAACGTTTATAAAGAATTTAAAGACGTCTCCCGTATTAAGTTAGTTTTATCTAAATCGGTAAATTTGAATAGTGGGTGGTAGAAAAGGAATAGAATAAAAAACGAAATCAAAAAATTTAATTACATGGCACTTTCCTTAACGCGCGGATAGCAATGATTCTTATCAGGAACTTATTGAAAAGAGGGTTGGTACATTCCTACAACGCATAAATCAGTGCGAGCTGTATATCTTTCAGCTACCGATTGCGCGCTTTTATTACCCGATTAGTGGCCTATTACGATCCGTTTGTGAACACAATCGTACGCAGGACGTCTTCTGAAAATATTGTAAAAGCCAAATTACTTTTGGTTTCCGATTACGGATGTCAAAAGCTATTTGAAAATAATTTCTACTTTTCTATTTAGTTGGTACATTATCTAAAAATAAACATTCACGAGTGTTAAAAAAGAAGTGAGAATGACATTTGTTAATTTAAACTACAAGCCCGTGGAAAAAATTAACATGTGTAATGAACCAATGCGAATAACGCTTAGAAGGCTGTTACTATATCAGAAAATAACTCTGAGCACTATGCCGTCATTTCTGAGCGGCACAGATGAGTACGTGAATGAATGGAATTTCTCAGGTACAAATTACGACAAATTATTAATGTAAGCATTTGTTATAGTGTATAGATGGTTAAAAATAAATGTCGAAAAACCTAGTGCCGTACTAAAGTGGTGGTGCCGGAAGTCAGTGATAAGGATAATCTGCTCAGAGATAAGGGTTGCGACCCTTGGCTTTCGACCCCTGCGCTGGAAATATGTACGGCGTTTACGGGTAAAGTATCTGTATATGGGTACAAAAAGAATTACGCAAATGCCGTACAATAATAAATGACCTATATTGCTTCTACAATTATCGGCGAATTAAAAATTTACACTCACTTCCGGCACCACCACTTTAGTACGGCACTAGGTTTTTCGACATTTATTTTTAAGCATCTATACACTATAACAAATGCGTACATTAATAATTTGTCGTAATTTGTACCTAAGAAATTCCATTCACTCACGTATTCACCTGTACCGCTCAGAAATGACGGCATAGTGCTCAGAGTTATTTTCTGATATAGTAACAGCCTTCTAAGCGTTATTCACGGTAGTTCATTTCACATGTTAATTTTTTCCACGGGCTTGTAGTCTAATTAGTAAAATTTTTAAAGTAAAACATTCAAAAACGCCAAAACGGAATCTATTTTTTTTTAATCTTACTTGTTAGTTGCAACCTGTCAATACTAATTTATTTGGTTCCAAAGGAGTGAATACTACGTACGCTCTAAATTATGAACTTACCTATATTTCTGACAAAAATATCGTATTTTCTGTTACTGTAGAAATAATACAAACACATAAAAATAATACATAACAGAAGTAAACTAGTAATTTCTTGTTGATCGAAATTAAGCAAAATTAAGGAAAGTTATGAATAAAAAGTACGTAATAACATCTTTCAGTTATATACACCTATAATTTCTGTTATTAGTTAAAATAGAATAATAATAATGACGTATACATCATAATAACGTCTAGGCCCCAAACTATGCATTAACTTGTGTTTTGGGTACCAAGCGTAGACATCACGTACATATAACAACCACGACGCGGTACCAGTATCAATATTCGTCATATAAATACTGACCCGACCTGGGATTCGAACCCGGGACCCCCAGCTCCATAGGCAGGGTCGCTACCCACTAGGCTAAGCGGTCGTCGAATAAAATGATATACCAGAAATAAACGTTACAAAAAACACATTTGAAAACACAAAATATCTTTTTCACAGAACTCTCATAGAACGTGATATACGTTAGCCTATATTGGATAATTTGTTTACACAAAGCATAACAAGGCAGCAGTAAGCCGAGTATTGATAGAACATCCTCCAGATGCAATAGCTCCAACCCACTAAACTAAGGAGCGTAAATCAGGCTACAACAGTACGGTGGGTTTGTTTGCTTTCACGTAAAGGGAGCCACCTGTTCACAAAGGCAATGTTCGGCTAATGCTACAAGCAACCGTCAGATTGATTGCGTCTATCGGACCACCCGGTGCTAGATTTCCTTGACTATAATAGCACGTAGCTGTCGATTTAAGTTAATATAAACAGAATAATAATATTTCTTTATTATTATTAATAATAATAATACCTTGGACATCCCACGCAGCGCCATCTAATCCCAAAGTAAGCACGTATAATGCTTGTATTATAGGTACTACACAAATGATTCACGTCCTTAAATATACTTTATAATATATCATATATAGATATTTTTACACCCGGATAAGGAACAAATAGCCGTGTTTATGCACACAAATGTTAGTCATGGGCGGGATTCGAACCCGCAACCTTTGGTTCTAAGCGGTTTAACTCTGTCTTTCTAGATTTGTTTACATAGTTACAAGTGATGTTAAATAAAAGCTCGTAAAAGCTAATAAACGTAACATTAAAATAGATAAATATCTAGTTTTATAATCTATACTAATATTATGTAAGCTAATGAATTTGTTTTCTTGTCTGAACGCTCTAATCTCTGGAAAAAATCTATTTGCATTTGATAGCTGCTATGCAGCATAATCTGAAGGATAGGGTATAGTAATGGTAAAATAATTAAATTAAATAGTGTAAATCCTAAGCCCACAGGGGCGAAGTCATGGGCAGCAGTTATATATTCTCATATAGCCCGATTCTTTAGCATGAAAAAAAAAATCTGAAAAAACGCTAAGCCAAAAAAAAGATTATATTTATACATTTCATATATATAAAAAACCGGTACAAACAGACACACAACCACAAAGACAAAAAGTTACCTATATCACTCCTGACAACATATTTTCAATGTCTGCTTAGTTTCATTAAAATCGTTTTAACCTTTTAGGGGTTTAGTTCGAACAGACAGATAGACAGACAAACAAACGAAAAATTATATCTGTGAAGTTTCATTAAAATGGGTTCAGCCGTTTCGGAGATTAACTCGAACAGACCAACGTACAAACAGACAAAAAGTTGTCTATGTCACCCCGATGATGCCCTCTCTGTGTGTGTAAAGTTTCATTGGAATAGGTTCAGCCGTTTCGGAGATTAGCCGAACAGAAAGATTAACAGACAGACATTACGATTTTATTTATATAGATAAAGTAACCATTTCAGAAGACCCATGAGTTTTCTCGTGGGTCGAAATCAACGTTAACTACTTTTATTTATTTAGTATTTAGTAAGTGGTATCTAGAATTTCAGAATTTTCTAGACAGTTTCACAATCTCCTTTGGATCGTTACGATCCGTGGGTATGATCCTTTAGCGGTATCAGTACAAATGTGTAGTCCACGCGGGAGAAGTCGCGGACGGAAAGCCAATGCATGATATAAACAAGGACGTCTGTCGGCGGGTAGGAAGGCGTACTAAACCCAAGGTGTTGCAAAACATTGGGATAAACTGGTAAGAGTGTGGACATTTATTAGTGCGTAGCTTCGTACTGTTTCGTCGAAGTGTTTTTGCACGAAGTTATTTATAATAATATTACTTGAATAAATTACTCCCAACCCGCAGTGGAGCAGCGTGGTGGACTTAAGCTCCAAGCCCCCCTCCTCACCTCGGGGGAGGCCTAAGCCCCTGCAGTGGGGTGAAAATGGGCTGATGATGATGATGATGAATAAATTACAAGCGTTAAGGGAATTTATTTCGCCCGTTGGTTATTTCCAAAAAGTGTTTATGATTAATTCGTAAGATGTAAAATCATGAAACTATGTCGTACGATGAAAGTTATAAAAACCTTATAAAACCCTTATAAAAACACTATCCAGAATTCCAGCAAAAGTATTAAATAGGTGAAATTTCATATATATTTCTTTTAAATCATCAGTATAGTTCGGTTCCTTAGTCAAACGTAAATACTATGCATGAGAAAAAGGCTAGCGCGTGTAGCGGGTAGAGATATCCCGCCGGTGGCCGCCGACCAACACAATCGTCAGTAGCACCATATCTCGTTCTTTCAGTTCTAAAAGAAAGCAAAAACCGCACATTTTTCCCCGAAAGATTCTAACATAAAAAATTAAGATGGTGATTTAAAAAGTTACCATGTACCTAGGTGTGTACACAAGGTGTATTTGGAGATGGAACGTACAGTGAATATAGTAACTGAATTAATGACGTGTTATTTTTTCCTGACATAGCTTTTTGACAAATAAAACGACCAAAGTATTAAATTTTTTAGTGTGAAATGTGGCAACGTGAACCAGTTTACTGTGTTTTTGCGATGACGTGTGCTTAACTATTCGATTTTATGTTTTTTTGTTGTATTAAAGTAACCGACACCATATTTTTCTGAAAAATGATAAAAGAAATTTTTTATTTACCTTAATTCTTGCATTGCATAAAATAATGCAATAAGAACAGTTTCTTATTTTTAATTTGTTTAATATTAATGAATTTCTCAATTACACGTAGGTACATCCCGGGCATATTAAAAAAAATCTTGTTTTAAAATTACACTCTATATATATAGAAGTATCAAATACAATAATGGAATAGAATGGACTCTATAAAATTTAAAACTGGTTCGCTCAATGTACTATGGAAAAACCAATGTTTGGAGTTTCGTTGTGGGATGAAATTCGGAATCGGAAAAGCTGGAATGATCTACATTGCTCACAAAATCACAGAGTCGTGATAGCCCATAGCGCAACGAACCTGTCTCAAATTTATAAGGCCACAGGACCATGGTTCGAATACGGGCGTGTACCAATGAGTTTTTCTGACTTAAGTACATAACTCACTGACTCCGTGCCTCGGAGAGCACGTTAAGCAGTCGGTCCCGGGCGCTGTCAATAGATGACGGTCGTTACAATCCCCAACCCGCAGTGGAGCAGCGTGGCGGATTTAAGCTCCAAGCCCCGCTCACCCCGGGAGAGGCCTAAGCCCCTGCAGTGGGGTAAAAATGGGCTGATGAAGTGAAGTGAAGCTCACAGAATTAACAAGTCGAAATGGCCGTGGGTAAAAGTTGTTGACTACTCACCATTAATCGAACATTGTAACATGGGACGGCCCCTCACTAGGTAGTCACGACTTGGAAAAGGGACTTTAGTCGTTAGTTAGTCTAAGACCTTCAAAGGAGATTTAGGAGGAATGTCTATGTCCAGTAGAGGGCATCCAGGGGTAAAAATTATGATGAATGCTATATTTTTGACTGACCGATTGGCCGATGGTTTGAGACCCTTAGCTGCTAAACCAAAAGTCGCGCGTTTGATTCTGGCCCGGGACAAATATTTGTATACATGAACATGTTTATTTATTTTTGTGTCTGGGTGTAAAATATATGTATATATTATAAAATAACTTTAAGTGTGAATATTAGTTGTGTAGTACCTATAACACAAGCTTTGCTTAGTTTGATGCCCTTGGTATTACTATTCTCTTTTTCTTCATAGCTCCCTAGTAATGTACGCGTATACACAACTGCAGTATAAGACGTGCAGTATTTATTGCATTTATGTACTGTGTGACATTTTGATATTAGTGATGCCATATAAGACACTTGTACATATTATGTGCTTCAGACAACTTTTAACACCTATCTTAAAAATATTTTCATGTAACACGCACGTCAGTCAATCTTTATGGAAAAAATGTAATTTTAAATTCATTTCACATTCAAATGATCAAATGATTTGAGAATCACCCCCTTGTTGGAAATAAATTACAGAGATGTAATCTTTTGGAATTCGTGTTTGAGTCCGTTCGATCGCGCTCATACTTTTCTATGAAGTCTTTGTCTTCTAATCATGTTCCCTTACTTCGAAATAATTAGGAAGTAAAGATAGTTGTTGGAAGTTGTCTGAAACACATATGTAGTAGTAGTATCTTATATGGCAACCCTAATATGAGAATTGTACTGTAAATAAACGCAAAAAATATTGTGTGTAGTTAAAATTGTTAATGACTAAACAGTATCGATAATTGTACAATCAAAGTAACTGGTTCAGATATAGGTATTGTGGCTTTTTATGCATATTTTACACATTTTTATATAGGTACGTTCATTTATCTTCATTTATTTTAAATTTTAGAAATGACACTTCACAGCTAACTGCTCTTAATTAGTTACTTCGAAAGTTTTTTAATGTCAGTTGATTTAGACCTGCGAACTCAGGGGGGTGGTTAAAGAAGGTCATGTATATCTACTTTCCGTAGGCGTCCCTTTCAAATAAACCATTGGTAATTTTATTTTTTTTGGATTTTACGGCTGTCCGTTCCACCAGTCCATGCAGCCCATGTCGCCGGCATTTCGCAACACTATGACAATGCCTATTATGTGAGTTTTTGGTAGGATGCCGATAAACCAACAGTTTTTAAAATTTTAATTCAGAGTTACCTCATCATCAGCCCATTTTACCCCCCTGCAGGGGCTTAGGTCTCCCCCAAGGTGAGGAGGAGTTTTGGAGCTTAAATCCACCACGCTACTCCACTGCCGGTCGGGAATTGTAACGACTGCCATCTATTGACAGCGTCCTGGACCGACTGCTTAAAGTGCTCTCCGAGGCACGGAGTCAGTGATAGTTAATGTACTTAAGTCAGAAAAACTCATTGGTACACGCCCGGATTCGAACCATGGCCCTATAGCCTTATAAATTTGAGACAGGTTCGTTGCGCTCTGGGCTATCACGACACGAGTTACTTAAAAATGACGACCGCTTAGCCTAGTGGGCAGCGACCCTGCCTGCGAAGCTGGAGGTCCCGGGTTCGACTCCCAGGTCGGGTCAGTATTTATATGATGAATATTAATACTGGCACCGGGTCTTGGTTGTTATATGTATGTGGTGTCTTCGCTTGGTACCCAAAATACAAGCTAATGCTTAGTTTGGGGCCAAGACGTTGTTGTGATTGTGTGTGTTATTATTATTATAAACTAATATTTTTTAACGAAACACAAGTATAGGCGTATGTATATACGACTTAATTTTTGTTTGATAGATCATGGGTGGTCATTTTTCAGTACATCGGCCACAGGCGATGGGACCGATCAATTGTAGGTATTGTTTGTTATTTTCAGAAATGGCCCACCGCGGTACACCACTCCTTCCGATTGTTATGTTAACAACGGGCTCTAAAAATAAACGATTTTTTTACGTTAGATCTGCTTCTCTTACATTGGTTGATACGTAGGTAGTTGACGTACGCACGTATGAACCATCTTTTGTACATGGTTGTATTTGAAATCACCAATCAGTTGACTGCATATAATTTTATAATCACATTCCGGTGTAATTTAATAATTAATTAATTTTATAATTACATTACATTACATTACATTACATAACATTACATACATAACAACGTTCGTGCCTCGGAGAGCACGTTAAACAGTCGGTCCCGGACGCTGTCAATAGATGACAGTCGTTACAATCCCCAACCCGCAGTGGAGTAGCGTGGTGGATTTAAGCTCCAAACCCCCTCCTCACCCTGGGGGAGGCCTAAGCCCTTGCAGTGGGGTTAAATGGGCTGATGATGATGATGATGATTACATAACATTAATGATTAAGAAACGGAGTACATGTCTTCCTATCTATAAATGAGCATTTAAATTCAAAATCTGAATATTATTTTTTAAAATAATTTTGGTATTTCATATTTCCACAGCGATATATTTCTTTATCTTCTTTTTTATGTATTACATATTTTTTTCTTTTAGGGTTCCATACACAAAGGGTAGAAAGTAGTCCTTTTGCTGTCACTCTGTATTCGCCCGTCTGTCTGTCCGTTCGTCCGTTTATGTCATGGTTCTCGAGTTTGTAAACGGAATGTGTTACACATTTGAAATTTTAAGTAGGTAGTTTGTGTAATACATTAATTATTGACGACTACTTAGCCTAGTGGGCAGCAACTCTGCTAATGAAGCTGGAGGTTCTGGGTTCGAATCCCAGGCCGGGTCAGTATTTATATGATGAATATCGATACTGGTACCGGGTCTTGGTTGTTATATGTATAATATGTGGTTTCTTCGCTTGGTACCCAAAACACAAATTAATACTTAGTTTGGGACCTAGACGCTATTGTCATGTCTACGTAATTATTATTATTATTTACCCGAAATCGTATATGGACCCAAAAATTCAAGGGATGATCCATTAGTTACCTACATCACACCTCAAGGGGGGGAGGGGTCCACAAAATGTAACATATCGTGACAGGGGGGAGGGAGGAGTTCCATGTTTCATCATCATCATCATCATCAGCCCGTGTCTCTCTACTGCAGGATATAGGCCTCTCCCAAGGCTCGCCACCACACACGGTCCTCCGCCTTTCGCATCCAACTACCCGTGGGTAGTTCCATGTTTGTGTCCTCACAATCCTCACATACCTACAATTTTTTTTACAAAATTTAAGTTTTAAAAAAATAATTTCGATTGTTAACAAACATTGTAGGTACTAAACTATTACTTTAGTACAATGTTTGTTAATAATTTTGATACCTACTATTTTTCTGGCCGAGTTTAACGATTTATTTTCGAAATAGCGAATGTATTACGAAGCAGATAAGGCTCATTTTACATTACAATCTCGGCATCGGCACTTGTCGGCTCAGTCAAAGGTTTGGCGCGTGCGGCGGCTATTGTCACAAAGGGCACCGACACAAGTGTCTTAGGATCTACGAGCGTCATCACTTTTCAAGCAGGTTCCGTACGATACATATTGCCCCAGTGTTCAAGCGTACTTGTTCAAACGGTCTTGTGACGTTTGTGGATTGTATCTTGCATCATACAGAGCAGCGAACCTACAGACGAAGAAGCTACATGAAAAACAAGAAGTTGTCCCTGTTCCGAAGATCCGGCCGGAAAGAATTGCGGCTAGACGTGCCAGGGAAATGCTCTGTATAACTAACAATGACGCATTGTGGTACGACGAAAGAGACGTGGACTCGAATAATGTACCAGAATCTGTCGAGAGTGTGACAGACGTCTCTGATATGCCAGTCATCCAGAACATGAAAGAGTGGATCCAAAATCCTTGGACGGAGGAAGAATAAGTTTGTAATATTTTTTTATTATTGCTGATTTTCTCTTCGTTAATTTTATAAATCATTTTAAGCAATCCTAATAAAAAGTTAGTTTCAAAGGGATGTTGTAATGTTTACCTTGCTAAACTAAAAATCTAAATGTGACGTCACACTAAGGGGGGGAGGGTGTAGTTAATTGTGATGAAGTGTGACAAGGGGGGAGGGAGGGATAAAAAAATCATGAAATTGGTGTGACGTAATTAATGGATGATCCCAAATGAGTTATTTTCATGGGGATCCCATACATGAAAATAAAGTTTTTTTTTCTTCTACCCCAGACATGTGCGGTGTCTTTATCGAGAAAGAAACGAGTACAGTACTTAGAGTACAAATATATTCTTTAATATTTTTTAATACCTACCGGGGTGTTTGTCAGAAACTAAACTAATTAGAAATTTAAAACTTCTGTATAATATATGTAAAGCTAATACTGAATAGGCTATTTCATTATGTAGTGATGTATACGTTATTTTAAAAAAAAGTTGGAAGCTGTGACCAAAACAAACTCTTTTTTCCTTTCACGTATTGTAGATCGCTACAACTCGTGAAAGACAAACATTTGTTTGTAGACAACGGCTAGCTCGTTTTGTTAAATACACAAATTTAAAAAAAATATATATACATTTTTTAATCAAGTACGAACATCAAGTTCACTATTGAACGTCGAATTTGGTTATATGTTGCATGGCTACCACGGTTCCCCGCAATAAATGCACATATCCAGAAATTACCATCCCTATGGAAACGAAGCCTACGGTGAAAAGAAGGTACAAGAAACCATCACAACCATTACAGAACCGCCATGACTTCCTCAAATTATTACATTTAAGAACATTCCAAATAAAAATTACACGCAATAATCCTGTTCAAGTTACATGTAGATACACATTACGTATAGCAGTGATTGAGGCTTCCTACTGCTACAATACTCCAATCATTTATGAAGGCTTGAATTGTGTAATGATTTCGTATATAGAAAAAAATGCTGCAAATATATTTAAGTTAATAATTAATCAATCAAGTCAGATATATACTTAGTTTGGCTGTCCAAAGCCAGTTCAGTCGTGAACCGAAGAATCGGCCATCGTTTCAAACAGCCACGTTTGAGTAAACTGACACAGCCATTATTTGTCCAAAAAAATTGAAAGGAAGCCTTACTTTTTACTTTGTCTTGCATCACCGTTCCAATTATAAATACGTAAAGTTTCTTTGTCAGTAGTATTTTGAATTGTTTCTGCGTTACTACCACAGACAAGCCAATCTTATAGACCACGCTTTGACAGGGAGTAGCATTCGCCAAGGCTATGTAGTGACACTACATAACTACGTCTCTTGTGAGCGGTCAGTTGGAAGCACGTCGGAAGCCATTAAATTGTCAATTTTGAACGAGCCAATGAAAACTAGCCGACCTCTCCCCGCACCTCGCCACTTTTTGGCGATTTCGTTTTCGTACTGACGTTTATTAAAGCGTGGTCTATAGGTTGACTGGTCTGTGGTTACTACGGACAAACCAGCAATTACCTAAAAAAATTTTGTATTTTTTTGCTACGAATAAACTTTGTTATACAACAAGACCAATATGTTGACACCTGTGCACTGCTCCATTTCGAATTGTTTCCGTTCACTTGCTCAGCAAACGTTTCATGGTCTGTTATCCTGTCGCTGAAGCATTATTAACACTCTAGAAACCGCTAATCCGCCGTGTCACTTCTAGAGCTTTACACCTTTGAATGTTCTTGATTGACTCCTGTAGACTCGATTCCAAACACATTAAGCTGAATAGGTCTTCTTGCATATATGCTCGTTTAAACTTAAGTCCGGCTGTACTGATTCAGAGAATTAGCTGTCATATATTATTACTTTTGTTCTAAAGTATGACTCGAAATGCCATTTGCCGGTTCTTAATTGACCGAAAATATGTACCCGATACCGCCCTTCTGGACGCATGGCTCATTCAGAACTATACTCCATTCGCGTTAAGAAAATAGTAAGTTATTATTACAACTAGACAGTAAAAATATAGTCCAGTAAAAATAAATTTTTGGATTGCATTAAAGACACCTTAAAAATTTCTTTTTACAATAGTAATACTGCTGTATAGTTATGTACTCATTATGCTTTGGTTGCATTATGAGTGTTGCATGTTGAGAAATACCTAAAGATGTGTTTGTCTAAATTTCACCCTTTACATTAAATAGTGGGTAGGTGACAAATTAACTGTATGTCTATGGTAGCAATATGAATTTGATTTAGAAGTAATCCCCAGTATACATGTTATAAATACTGAATATTACGAGATTTTATTTAATTAAAAAAAAAGTTAAACTTACAAAATCGCACTTTTGGCGATTTTCTGTTTTTATACTCTAGATGGAAGCCATAATAGTTTATTAAATTATCACCTATGTGACTTCTCAACAACCATTAAAAAATGTCTTTTTTATTAATTTTTACGACGCGCATTAAAGACACTCTAAATATTTTACTTAATATGAGTCAGTTTTAATATTCTTCATCATAAATCAATATAATCCCTTATTTATGTCAAAAGCGTTATTCATAAAAACGAATAATTCTAAATTACTCACTAAGATAGGTAACGTACTTTTAAGTCTGACTATTTACGCATGACCTTGGTCGTCTGCCGCATCTCGCTAACATTGAGAAAAAGGGACGGCAATATCTCATATAAAGTATTTTTTGAGCTATTTGTTAAGTTAGAAGCATGTCGATCTCTGGTTAGAGGTATTATTTATATTGCATTATTATTATTCTTCATCATAAATTGATATAATCCCTTATTTATGTCAAAAGCGTTATTCATAAAAACTAATAAATCTAAAGTACCTATCCAGTATAGGTAACGCCCTTTAAACTGTGACTATTTACGCATGACTTTAGCCGTCTACTGTATCGCGCTAACATTGTGAAATAGAAGTTGCAATATCACATATTTCTTGTGCTAAAATTTGTTTGTCGTTAATGTTAGTTAAAAGTATATTGTTAAGAATATAACTATTGCACTTAGTGTCCTTTGAAACGCCGCGCGCCGACACCTCACTGAGACAAAAAAATCACAAAGAAAGCCGCCACACGTGCCGCCGTCACCAAGGAAACCGACAGTATTAGTTATTACAGGTGCGGCGTAATAAATAATATAAACATTTAATTTGCTACTTAATTTTACAAGACATTTTACAAATTTTCATAACGGGTGTAGCAAACTCGAAACCCTTATAATTTTAGAGTAATAAAAATAATAATAATAAAGTTAGATAACATTAAGATTTTTTTTTAAGTTATTTTTTTTTTCAAGTCAATGGTATTTATGCGTTGAACAAATCTAAGTTTAGAGTCAGACCCAATGGTCGGATCTGTCTTTGTTGGCTAGCATAGAAAACAAATAATTTTAAAAAATTTAATATTTCGTATATATATATAAATACTTATAATATTTTTTTACGTACGAAAACAAAACGTTAATTTACGGGACATGATTCAATATTTGAAAGAAATACAACACATAATGTAACACCGACTTTACATGTAAGTACATATTTTAAAAATATATTTTGCATTCTTTTTAAACAACAACGAAACGTTAATTTTATTTACGAGACTTAATTATATAGATATTTGCGAAATATTTATATATACATGTATAAATATATAGTGAAATTATTTTTGCAAGGTCGACTTTAATGTCCTATAACTTCTTTATTTGTAGATATATTTTTATGATTCACACTTTTGTTTTATTTAGCTTAAATTTTAATAATAGCAAACAAAAAAAATTTTTAAACCTCTCTATTGTACTATTTACTTAAAACATGTTTACTTGCCATTCTTTACACACGAAAACAAAGCTTCTCGAGGAACATAAAGCGTGGTGATATCTTTTTTGTGCTCAAACCTCATTAATATTATAAACGCAAAAGTTTGTATGTATGGATGTCTGGATGTTTGTTGCTCTTTCACGCAAAAACTACTAAATGAATTTTAATGAAACTTTAAAAAATATAGCTTATACATCAGAATAACACATAGGTTATAATTTATAAAGATACTAGCTTTCTGTCTGTGCACTCCACTCGCGTGGACTACACAGTTACACGCTGATTTTTTTAATTCTTTCACCTATAAAAAGCTACATTATAAGTGAGTAACATGGGCTATATTTTAATCTCAAACTAGCTTTCCGCCTGCGGCTCGTATGGACTACACAGTAGTACCGGAACGGCTACAATTTTTCACATAGATATAGTTTATAAACTGAAAAATGACATAGGCTACTTTTTATTCTGTAAAAAGGGGTCCCGGTACGACTGCGTAGTCCATGCGAGCGGAGCCCCGGGCGGAAAGTTAGTTAAGTTACTAAATAAAGCAAGGTGCGGTGCGAGCGGACGGGCCGCGATTATTGCTTCGACGTAACCCGCCTCGCGCCACACCGCACCGCCCGCCGCGTACCAAGTAGGTTTTTAATAATTATTTTTGTAAAATAGCTTGTAACGCTCAACAGATGAATAAGGGATTTCTTTTAATTAAAGTTAAAGATAATTATTGGAGCATAAATATACAAAAATATTCAAGGTGTAATTAATGCTAGGACCCAAAAATCAAATAAATTTTCACCAAAAAAAAAGTAAAGTAGTCACGTAGGTGATAATTTACTATATTGTATACAGTACATATTTACATGAAGTGTCAAGTTATCGCCAACCCAAAAATCATTGTTTTGGAGTTATCATTTATTTTATATAAATATATAATTGCCTACCACATATTGTGAATAAACCTAGGGATTCTTCTGAATTTACACAGAGTGTATTTAAAAAAGCTGTCGTATAGAAAATCACTCGTTTTTAAATTTTTGTTCACACATAAATATATTTTTTAAATCTTATCGGTTGATTCTATAAAAGTTAATTAACATAAATAAGGGATTATTATGTATTTATTATCCGTGAATATTTTCTTTATGATATTGTAAATAATCCCCTAAAGTGCAATTAATGCAATGTGCTCCTAACAAACTTTGCTAGATTGACTGGAGTAATATATTCACTATCAATGTATAATAGCTTGCCATTCAACGCGGCAATTCAACGAGCGTCATGGACACCTTTGAGTCTTGCGTCTGGGGCGACAAGGGGTGGGTTATTAGATTACTTTTTTTTTGTTCAGTTTTCCTGCTTCATACTTAAATTTACGATAATATATACTTTTAAATGTCATTCAATTCTATAATTTTAATTTAAATATTTATCGGATAATAGAACGAAAGAATAAATTTTATTCAGTTGCCAAATAATCAGATTTACTATTTTATAATCATTCAGCAATACTAGTAGTCGATATTGGTATCGAAATCTGACGATACTTAATAGAATACTCAAACAAAAATATCTATACTATAAATATTCGAATTACTTATCCATCGGAACCAAGGTAGGTAGATACTTTAGAATTGCAATTTACATATGCCTGATTTAATATTCTTTTTAAAACATAAACTAAAAATTTAAAAAATACTATAACTAATTCTTAAAAATGGCAATCAAATAAAACTAATCTAATAATCCACCCCTCGTTGCACCCGACGCAAATGAGTCCATATACATATATATTTTATTTATTTATTTTGACTACAAATAGACACTTTAATTAATGTGACAATTGAAAATAATTGTAAAATATAAATAAATATTAGTTATTACTTAAGAGATAAACGAAAATATCGGAAAATAATTAAGATAATTGTATTATTATTAATTAATTAATTATAACAATAAGTAGGTAATATGTTTAAATTAATTAGGTACCAAATAACTAAAGTAATAATATTAACACAGGGTACATCCGACACAGCGCGCACATAACTAGCTGTTGTCTCGGTTTCCCTCACGTGAGAGCATGAACAATACCTACATCCGTTTCACATGACGGAATCGACACACTAATAAAGTGAGAGTTGATTAAAATACAATAAATTGAAATCAGTCTTTACTTGTGAGTATAAAAAAAGCTTTATTTGACTAATTAAACAGTCATTAGTCAAATAAAGAAATGGGGCTGTGCATTTGATACTTACTATTATTCGATACTTTGTTGAGTACCGAGCCTTGTGTTACTATACTAGAAATAGTAATATAGAAATTAAAAGTAGTTGTTGAATACTACACAGGAATTAACCCCACGTGCACGCATGGCCTGCGCCAAATCCTAATTCTTCGTTTTCGGTTGGGTTCTTTCCGCCCAACTCGTGCATAATCTGGGACGTTTCATTTTAAATAGTAAAATGAAACGTTCCAGATTAGGCATTACTTTTACTCGCGTCAATTAAATACAAGTGATGTTTTGTAGTACATTGCTCGTAAAGAAATTTAATACCAAATATTAAATTTCTTTGTCGTTAAAATCCACTAACTGGCACTGGAGTAGCTTGGTCGATTAAGCTCCAAGCGCCCTCACCGTAAGGTGAAGCCTAAGCCCCTGCAGTGGGGCGTAATGGTTCGATGGAATGGAATTATATTTTTTCAATAATTTAATAGTTTTTCTAGTACTATATAGCGAAACGCAAATCAATGTCATTGTTAAATTTGTAACTACATACTTTATGAGAGAAGGGTCTAGAAAAAAATTGACATATAATGACATATTCCTAAGATTAGATTGAACCTTCATGAGCTAGCTATACATTACTTTATGACTTATTTCCTTTTAAGTGTTATGCAACAACACCGAACGTTTTCACTTTTAAACAACAGAGTAGGTACAATAAAGTCTATCCTTGATATTAGGCCTCGGTACACCGAAAGGCAAATACAGGAACGAAATACACAAATTAAAATATATTTATTTAGAGGAAACAAAAACTTATCACATTCGTTGCACACGAAACAAAAACTTATAACATTCTTCATCACTCTACGTATCCAACGACTCACCAATCTGTGTTTGTAATAAAACGTTCTATTTTGTCATTTACTTACTTCGTGAAGCGTCGATATAAACTGATAAATTTTAGCAGAAACTGTACTCCACACGCGCACACCGTCGGTTCTTTTGTGACGGCTGACACTTGTGGCGGTTTTCTTTGTGAATTTTTTTTGTCTGAGTGCCTTGGCGGCGTCTCAAAGGGTGTGGCTCAAAATAATGGATATGTTTTACAAAGCATAGTACATTTATCAACTAATGATAGAGTATCAACACCAAAAAATTCCAAAAGCAGTTTCGCAATGGGGTCAAGTGAAGTATAAACTTTAAGTATTAGATAGTTACCTTACCTAGAAGCGGTAAGCGGAGCGTAGCGACGAGCCATTCAGAAATCTATTCATCAGTTTGGTTTGGTTTGGTTGGTGGTATTCAATTTAAAGTTAATAGTTGTAGAAAAAATATAAAAAAAGTTGAACAGAGAGTTTTCTTAAAATTTTCAAGTGCATTTTTTATTTTAATTTTGTCCGCTAAAATATATGTCTACAACAGCCAAGACAAACTACTGAAGAATATGTTACTATATGTTATCGGACGATTAATATATTTTATTCATCCGTTTAGCGGACGAATAGCACTCTCCAACAAAAATAAAAAAAAAATTGCTTTGTATTAAACCGCTCTGCGACCCGTATTTAATGTACAAATATCTCAAATACTTTTTACGTGAATCAGAAACTAGCTCGAACGATGGAGGGGTTTCTCCACCACATGGCCCCGCAGTTTCTGCATCCAGCTTTGCAGAGTTTCGGCTGCGGAGCTTTTAGGCCGATTGGAGGGGCTTTCCATCCACTATATCCGAGCAAAGCATTTGCTCGGCACCTTGGTGAGCAGTACGCCCTTGGACAAACTGTCGGACAAGCATTGAGAGTACGTAAACACTATAAATTTCTATGAAAACTATACACACTATTTATATACTATATTGTTTTCGTTTATTTCTTTACTTGCATTATTAGTCCACTGTGCATAAACATTTTTTTTCGTTTGTATCTCACTCAGTGGTGTTCTAAGCGTCATGTTTACTTCAATTTATTACACGTTCCATTTTAATGGAAGACGTTTGCTTTTATCTGACGGTAAAATAAATTGAAAAACTTTTTTTAAATTAATATTGTCCGTACACCGTGGATAGACTCGTGGCACCCTGTGAAAGGAACCGCTCATGAAAATCAACCGTATCGTCTATTTCGCTGCATTAACTGTTTCTGTGCAAAGAATACTGTTGTTATCCAACAGGGTGTTCGTGAAGAAGCGAGCACACCGCCCTTACATCGCTACGGATATGCACGTGATGACACCAGTTCGCCGGGCAGCGCTGCATCAGCTTCACCAAGACCATGCAAGGACGATGACCAGAATACTACTGCGCCACCGTGTTCCGATCCTCATGACTATTTCTCATGTATTAAATTTTTTTATTCTGTACCTGTTGAGATAGAAACGAAACCCTTTAATGAGTGCTTCCTAATATATTTTTAAATTATATCTTATATTTATTACGCATAGACTAAATGAATCCCAAAAAATTGTGGAATCGCTGACTGTAAATTTTGTCAAATAAGATTTTTTTTGTATTTTGTTGTTAAAACTATTATTTGTAATTGGTGTAATTTGTTCGTTTCTGTCCGTCTCTTACAAACCCTTTTATTGTACTTCCAAAGCAATAAAATTATTGGCATGCAATTCTGAATAGGTGCAAAGATTTTTTGTTTGCATCCAGTATAAAAGGCAATATTTAAATGACATTAATTTATTATAATCCTGAGATTTAAAAGAATGAAAATAAATGGTACGGAATTCTAGACGTGCTAATCCAGATTGCACTTTTATTCGCCCTACAAAAAGCGGGTTGAAGTTCACCGTCCCACAGAAATAATATCTAGGTAGCGAACAGCAAAACAAGAAAACTCTATTACTATATATTGCTGAACTTAGATTATTTATAAAGAATATGTAGCAATACGTTCAATACGGTTTAATGTTTGTTAGCGGACGGTGAACGCAAGTCATCGTGCGGTGTGTGCGGCGCTCGACTCGGGCCAGGGGTAGCACAAGCTCATTTCTTGCAAGAACTTCAACATCTTTACAGCTTAAGTGCGCTTTCAAGAGATGCAACTCCAGCCGCCCATTCTCTACATCACCACGACGAGGATGCCCGTTGGGAGGTGATTACTAACAATCTTTGTTACTATATACAGAGGTTAAAATTAATTACTTCTCCAATACATAGGTGTGAAGTTTTGTAGTTCCATAGTTTACGACCCATAGAAAAAAAATGTAGTTATAAGTAACATAAATTTTTGGTACTACTCACCTAAAAATAGTGACAACTTAACTAACTGCTATAGGTAAGTAGTCAAACTCGGTTTGGTTAATGTCTGAACAAGTAGCTTGCATTTTAACTAACTTTGTTTAAAAATTATCATACTTTTGCTATTTTCATGGTAAAACAACTAGTTTTAACATCTAGTTTTATCAGTGCAGGTATATACGCGATTGTTTGAGTAAAACTGGTTGGTACTTTATAATTTTGGTAGTGCATCCGTTCGTGTTCTATATAACGTCGTTTGTTCCCTTTGATCTCTAGTTTTGCAAGTACCATTTTTGATTAGATAAATAAGGGCCTTAAGTGACTCAAATAACCATTTCTTACGTTTGACTAGTTAGAAATAAAGACGTTCAGTAGCAAGAATGTGCTGTTCGTTCAACGTTTAAATCAGTTTTGATACTCTATTTAGTGAAAACTCTTTTTTTTCTTTTGCCTTGCTTTTAGCAATGTTCATAAAGAGCAAAAAAAATTAATTCGGTTTTGAATAGGGACGTTACGGAGTTTTGACTTCGACTCCTAAACGTACTACGACTTTCAATTGTACCTATTGTATGAATCCAACTCTGGTGCCTGTTAATCAACTTTAACAGACCGACAAACCGCGACTGCAATGTGTCGATTAGTGTCAGACCGAATATTCGGTTTCAGTCTCGGTTTTCAGATTATCGGCCGTTTTTTTAAACTTTTGGCCGAAATTCGGTTTCGGCCGAAAAAAAAATGTCTTTCGGCATAATTTCGATTTCGGCTGAAAGAAAAAGTAATTTTCGGTTCAAACCGAAATGAATTTTAACATGTTTTAACAAGCAATGAGCAGGTCGGTAACGACCTCCGCCATGCCGCGCTTTTTGTCGTACTTTTTGATTGATAATTGGACGCAGGGTTGATAGGTAGTGTCAAATAGCTTAAATGAGCGGTAGAAACATTTTCGGTAGATCCTTGTGCGTCATGTAATATTCATACGGAAGAGATATTTCGGCTTTCGGTTTCGGTCGAAAGAAAATGAAATTCAAAAGCTTCAGTTTCGATTTCGGCCGAAAGAAAATATTTGATTTCGGTCGGACACTACCCTGCATGTTGAAATAAATTCAGACTGTTCTTTTCTTGAGGACGAGGAGAGATGAAAGATCCTACTAATATTAAATTTGTTTCTTTGTATGTTTGACAGTCAATCACGCAGCTACGGAGCAACTGATCGGTGTGATTTTTTGCATAGACATAATGTGTAAGCTGATGTGTGACATAGGCACAAGGATAGCACAAATCACTGTTCCTGTGGGATGACTATTTTTCATGCTAAAACGGCTGAACCGATTTTGATGAAATTTAGCACTAAGGTATGTTATGACTTGGAATAACGCGAAGGATTTTCATCTTGGAAAAGTATACGGTTCCCGTGCAAAAGATATTCTTTATGCCAAAATAATATTAAGTACTAAATTTCACCAAAATAATATGTTGATGAGGTAAAGAGATTTTTTAGGTAGTTAAGTTTTAAAATTTTCTAGGAAATCGCACAAATTTCTGGAGCGTCGCGTCTCTTTAGCGGTACAACTGCGTAGTCCACGCGGGCGAAGCCGCAGGCGGGAAGCTATACTGCCAAACATATAGAAATGAGAAGTACCTACTAATACCTAGAGGCACATTTTTGCAGTCGTGCGCAAATATTTATCGGATCCACCAAGTTCTGTGCCCAGTGAGCAATTTTTAGTGAATCTCATATTAATCTAAAATTCTTCACTACTGAATGTATAACCTACTCAAAGCAACTAAGCTACCTACTGTTTTTAAAATACTTTTGCTCCGACCACGTGGACATATACCTATATTGTGTCTAAATTACCGTGCTAAATTTCCAATCATTTCACAATGTAAACGATTTATGAAAAAAAATTTTTTGTACCTCAGCAGGCCAGTCATCGGACGGCCTAATTACGAAATAATAAAATTAAAATTTATATTTAAAAAAGCAATAAACAATTGAATTGAATGGACTTTGTATCACGTGAATTGTTTTCCTGATTGGCTCAAACAATAACGCGTTAAATATGTCAAGCCAATCAGATGCCGAAACCCACCTCAAATGCTAAGGTTACAATACTATAAAACCCCCTCGTCATTATAAAACATTACCAGTAGAATGACATCGCGCTTTCAATCCAATATTATATCTTTCATTCGATAGACATATCAACGGATTCGAGCGAACAGACAACGTCGTCTCAAACTACGCACGCGCAAACGCCATCACACCGTCGAGTCTATGCTGGGATATGAATTAGATGAAGGAGAAAGGGCACCTAGGGACGAACGCCCCAGAGAAAGCCGTACTTATGATGCTGAGGATGAACCAGTGGACGTCGAAGGCGATTCCCTTGGTTGTGCTTGGCCTGACGTCACCGCTGCTAATGACGGTTAGAACAAGTTATTATCGACATTATTACAATCGACATTTTAGCTGCCAACCGTCCGTTCGCCGGACACCTCGACCAAATGCACAGACACTTCCCTAGCAATCCACTGAGCCTCTGGACCCCGCGTCCCTAGGATTATTTTGTAGTTCATAACATGTGTTCGTATCGATATTAAGTTGAAAGCAAATTGTGCAACATTGGCTCCGCTATTCTAAAAATATAATTTTTATTTATTACAAACTAGCGACCGCTCGCATGCATTACGCTTGTGGTATTTAATAAGGGTTATTTTAATTACACGATTTTAGAAAAACACTGCAACGTTACATTTTAATTACAAAAAAAGTTTAAATACCAATTTTAAATATGTTATTCCCCTAAAGAGGAAAATTTTATAATTATTAAATTAGATTTTTCTTAATTTCCGAAAAAACTTAATACCAATTTCCACGGATTTCGATTTCCACATTGAAAATGAAGGGATTCCCGTACAATATTTTATGCCTTATAAATTTCGGTATTAGACCTAAATACACGTATTTCTTAGTTTCTGAGAATACACAAAATAATTAATTACATGGTTTTAACTTTAAGAATGACAGAATTCTTTCGGAAATTTCATTCCCAATTTAATCCCCTAAGGATTAAATTCTCAAAATTATTGACATATTTCATTTTTAACACAAAGATCAAACATAAATATCTATACATTTAACTTCAAAATTGATTTAAGTCCCATACAAAAAAAGTTCATTCCCAATTTTGTTCCCCTCAGGAGTAATTATTCAAAAAAATTTAAACACTACTTAATTAGCTTCTGACCTCATGCCTATATATGTCTATTTTCATGTATTTAACTTCAAAAATCGCTTACGTCTGCACGTCTGAAATATAGGTATCATTTAGTCACTATTCCGTGTAATTCCCTTCAGCGGTCCATAAAAATTCTGATACAAACTTTCAGCTCCTATTTTACATTGTTGGTTGGTTTTTCATACAAAAAGAGTGTTCGACCCGTGTCTAATCCTCGCTGTATTTTTGTATCAATATTTACAGAAAAAATATATGTAATAGGAGCTCAGAACAATTACGAAAGTTATAGAAGGCATTCTTGTATTGACATATATTTGTTTCATTGTTTTCCATGTTTCCACATGTTTTCCAACATAACGAATTTCGGTGTGAATGAAAAAGATGTAAGTATATATGACGCTTTGCTTCAACCTGCTTGTATCCCCTTCTCAATGACTTAGTCTGACTAGTCAGACGGACGTTTGCATCAGATTTTTGATTATTTAAATTTTTGATAATAAAGGAGTGAATTATTAAATAAATTTGTGCCAAATGAATTCGTCACAGTTCCTCAAAATCAACAGAAAATGAAACAATTTAGTTTCATCGGTATGCGCCAAATGCCTTTATTTTGCTTTTAAACATTAAGAAGTGAACAATTTTAATATCACGTGTTTTTAAACAATAGTCTACATTACACTGAAAATATTAAAATTACTAAATTATGATAAATAGCTTAAAAGAAGAAAAAAATAATTTTATTTCATATTTACGCTTGTTATAGAGATTGACACCATATGTTTGTTTTTATCGATATTTTATATCGACATCTTATTAATGTACCAATTAGGCCTAATAATCTTCTCATAATAAAAAATCGGTCAAATGCAAGTCCGACTCGTATAAACACGGTTCCGCATCAGAAACTATATCAGAAACTATGTATAGAATGTTTTTCCAAACATACCGTTTCTTTTTTCTGTAATGTGGCCACAATCTCTAACATTTATCTCCCGGATTATTTTAGTTTATGTTTCTGCATGCTTGACAAATAGAGTGGGTATTGCTCACTTTATATTAAATGCAATTTACTTCAATGACTTCAGTTTCCGACAACCACGGTGAAAAGTTTGTGCCAAAGTTGTACCTTCTAAGCTACTCCAGGTACCACAATTAATGCTTAGCAAATTCTTGTTGTAGTTTTTTTTTGGATCCAGAGATACTAAGTGAATGGACAAAAGCCGTTAAAAGAGTAAACTAGACGCCAAGTAAACGGTCGTTTGATTTTAAATGGACATTAAAATTTGAAATTTAAGGGATGATTTAGGTTTTGCTTGTGCCAATGCGAGGAGTGAAGTAAACCGAAGCAAGCCACCCAGAAGGCTCAAGAAATTGTGATTTACCTATAACACATGATTTATAAAATAATTTGTTGTAAACAACCAATAGTATATGGCTGTTACGAAACTAGTAAACTTTTAAACTAACTTTGGAATTTTTTTGACACTTTACATTGTATGGTCTAAAAAGTGGTATATATTCATATTTCCCATAACGTATCTTTTCATTTGATGTTTTTCTAATTTGCGTTCCAAAATAAAAATTGATTTATCGTTTAGATTTCCCTGTTATGTTAAAACTATGCATTTTTCATAACAAGTTTTTTTTCATTTATTATATCACATGATGAATGCACTTACTTACATTTTTTTAATTTGCCTTCTAAAATTAACCCCAAATATCAAAATAGTTTATTAATTTTATACGTTCCTAATTGGCCCACAAAACTTTCTATTTGGACCAAAAAACAAGTTCTATTTGTCTAATAGATTCAGAGAAAATAGGCTGTGATTAATAGATAAGTATAGACACTAGAAGAGTGATCCTTCATGGGTTCCGTTTTTTCAAATGGAATGTACGGAATCTTAAAAATTGTAATTTACATTGTCTCAATTTTTTAGCTTACTAAATTGTCCCTTTATAATGTATTCATCTCCAGTTTGTTTCGTAAATGTTGACCGCTCAGTTATTCGTAACACTAACTTAGGTTCTGGTTTCGAACCTCAGTCTATCATATATTTGAATATTTGTGCCGGGTCATAATCAGTGTTTACGTTGTCGTTGTTTGTACCCATAATACTTATTACTAATATACCGTACCACCAACTTTATTGGAAACGAAAATAATGTACAAGCGTAAAGAAATAAACGTACCTATATATTTTATTACTATAATGAATAGAAATATTTAACTGTAAATGTAAATTTAACTGTAAATCGATAACTACTACGCTACGCTACTAGGCTACGCACTATTTACCTTCATCGTTTAAATAAGCAGCAATGATTTTATATCAGCTATCTTTTCCTTTCGAATGCTTTATTCTACATGTTAGAACAAGCTGAACATATGTAAAATTTACATTCCTTCTAAGAATAGGAAAAATATATTCATGAAAAACATAATTTCCGTCGGTTCATTGTTTTTGAAAATAATGACCCGTAAATTCGATATTAATGCGAATTTAAAAAAAATTACCGCCCTAGGGACATCCTTTGTTTATGACGCTGCAAATTGGTTCCAATTCATACACATTTCACGGGTGGAAACAATCACGGCCCGAAAGCTGCTTCGACGGGTATTTTATAGGTATTTTTGTGAATTAGCTCTTGTCCTCTCTGTCACTCAGAAACAGGTTGGGAAAGAGGGATTGAAATAGAGATAACGATACCAATTTAAAGCCGCGGAGAGAAATAGTATCCCCTTAATGGTTAAACTTTCAAAGATCCTGAAACATAATATATTTATTTCAATTTTCATGCATTTAACTTCAAAAATTACAGATTTTCATACAAACTTTTTCTTCCCATTTTACTCTCTTGGGGGTAGAATTTTGAAAGATATTTTCTTATTTTACGGTCACGTCACAAAACAAACCTAGTGTTAAAATCACGGGTCATTCTCGTCAGCGGTTTCGGCTCGGCGTTGACTATGAGTGAGTGACTGGTACATACTTCGAATTTATGTAGATAAAAACGAGGCGATTATTACTTGCATGTATTGTGATTGAATATATTAGTTTCAAATCGGAAATATAATGTAACTTTTATATTAAAATATTACATAATAATTTTATTATTATTGAATTTCTTTAAACTAATTAACATAATAATAAAAGTGATTTCTGTTGTATAGACGCTGAAAAAGAAGCACGTAATGATGACAAATTGCATCTGAGCTACGCCGAAGATCTCGAGATTTCGAGTACCAACGACACGATGCAGTCTCCCGAACGTATAAGGTAAAATGCATGATAAAATTATCGTGTACGCAATTTCTCCCATCGCGGTTGCCAGATGGTATCAAAAAGAACCAAACTCAGTTTTTAAACTCAAATTATTTAGCGCAAATAAGTAGCGCTCGCGCCAGCAACGTTCGAAATTAATTCAAAATTAATCGCCGGTTAACAAATCAACGATTTGACTAGCGTTTCAGATTTTTTTCTCTAATAGGTAACTGACCGATTATCAATCCACGGTCAACTAAACGTCCATTTACTGGAAAGAGAAAATTGTATACCTACATTGACGTAACATTTCCCTAGTTCATAGGTTACTGAATAGCTCATTAAGTTTGAGTAGAAATAGTGAAGTGATTTTTGACCCACTGGGACAAAGATCAAAATAAAGTTTGGTTAAACGAGAAAAATGTGCCAATCAAGACAACAAAGGTAGAGGAATGTTTTCGATTACCATAGATACTAGCGTAAAAATATTATTACTTTACAGGATTTCACGTGTTTTATTATTCAGTCTACAATTTGATTATTATCAAGACCACTGTTATATTGAAAAATGATGAGTCGGCGAACAAAACGATCTAAATGCATTGAACTCAATTTTACAGGAGAGGCAAATTTTATATATTTATATATATTTATATATATTTTTTTTGTTGATACCTTTGCTGATTTGTATAAGATCTTAACGTTCCCAAGTAACTTTTTATTGCAAGAATAGGACATAAAAAATAACGATTTTCCTTTCAGGTAAATAGTTTTGATTGAAACCGAAATAATAGATCGTTTTAGTCACAACTGTACCTATTCATAAAATTATACTTTTTCATTGCTATTTGTGTTATTTAAACAGGAAATTAAAAATGTAATGTTTAAGTAATAAAAAAAAATTATACCATTTTTACGGGCTGTAGTTAGTATGAGATTTACATAATTTTGAAAGCAACTCGACTTTATTTTAATAAATTGAGAATTTTCTACTAGTGACAGATTATTTTGAATGAAACTGATCACTTCTGTCTTATTTTTTTAAAGTTTTTAGAGCGTTTTCTTAGTTAATAGTTATGTTAATAAATAGAACGCTCCAAGGCTTACCATTAAAAAAAAAAAAAAAAAAAAAACAGGCATGGGTTGAAAAGCGATTTAGATAGTTTTGTTCGCCGACTCCTCAAATACATATTAAGTATTATTAAGCATTTGTTAAATTATCCATGAGTCAATTTCAATTCATCAATTTTTTGTTTTTCAAAATATTACATAGCAAAAAAAATTTCATTTTAAAATTAAAATTTGGCAGCATTAAGAAGAATATAGCGAATTTTGATGTCATGAATCTGTCAGAAAGTAGCTTGAGAAATACAGTAATTTACGTAATTTGACGTAATTTTTTACTTAACCATCTTCAAGTAGCCTAAAAAACTTCACATGGTTTATGCACCGACTCTTTAAGTACTTCCGATAGCAAATGAAACATTTCGAACGAGTTTGCCAGGCATATTTTGCAGAAAAATTCTACGTCCTTGTCACTTCAGATGATTTGTAACTAAACCTAGACACTATTTATTCCAACAGAATCGAGACACCGAAACCTCTATCGCTAGAGTGCACCAGTAAAGCAGAAAACAACGACCGACCAGCAGCCGAGGTGTCAACGTCTGAGCCCTGGCCAGCTAATGTGCAAGCCGTAGCACCAGCAGCTGGTAATCAACCCGATGCTTGGCCTACTTTAGCTGCCGAAGCCTATCTCCAAGCGCAAGCCCAAGCAGCTCGTCACAAGATCGAAGAGAATATCCCGTCCTCAACTGACTCCCGTAACTGAATGTCGTGCACCCAAAACTTCCATCGACCTTGGAATAACTAAAACTAACATAATGTGTAATGCATGGCAGTGTTATATATATCCACTTCGTTCATTGTTAATGTTAATACCTACGTGCACATTTCGATAAATAAATGTTTAGATTTAGTAAGTTTCGTTTCTCAAATATCTAATATTAGTTATAAACTTATTGTAAGTGAAACTAAAGTAATAAAAGTTTTTGATTTTATTTTATTGGTTATAGTAAATTGTATACAAAATGTTGTTTCTTTTCCCTTGAATATTGTATTATCTTTCAGATTTCATCAATACGTTTTTTTTTAAATTACACTAATTGAACCTTTAAAATAAAAAGTGGATTAGATCACAACATATTATAAAATAAAGTCCCCCGCCGCGTCTGTCTGTCTGTCTGTCTGAACGCGATAAACTCATACTCTACCAAACGCATTGGCATATTATTGACACCAATGTACGGAGTGACTCAAGAGGAAGGTTTATGTGTATAATTTATTAATGTTTTGTGAACATTAGTTGAAATATGACGATTATTGTTGAAGAAGTCGGAAAAAAACAAGCCTTCTGGAAGCTTCCATCGAAAACGCTACCTAGTCCCTTTGAGATATAACAAAATAATGTATGGAGAAACGTTTCTCTTTTATAGGACTAAAGTAAACTCCGCGATGGCAAATGTCTATCTTTTATGGGTAGCTTACTATACCTATTTTTATGTTTAAAAAAATGGTGTCATATAATGAGGTGATTGGAAAGCATTTTATGCGTATACAGTATAAATCCTTATCAAATTAAATACGTTATTTACCTTCAGCATTTAATGCAGATTATGATTGCCTTTTACATCATATAATTTAACTTAATACCTTGGGAGCTATCGCGAAATAAAAATATCGCCCGACAAGAACCCGAACGCGCCGCCGCGCACCGTGCCGGCCGGCCATACCGGATACCGGATGACGCGACACGCGTTTTGTAAAAGTAGGCAGAAGTTATCAATGTTGCATACAAATATTGTAATATTGTAGTTTGTTTTTTGTAATATTGTAGTTTGTTTTTATATATTTATTCTTTACTTTTTCAAATATTTATAGAATTGGAAATAAAATATTCAAAAAAATATTCTAAGTAGGATGATCTTACGTTAGTTACATTTAAATCTAATTAAATCCATTCCACATATTAGACGCAACATACTGATAAGACACTACGACATATAAAAACATTACAGCTTACATGCTCTGCTACCCGTCCGAAGCCGGGGCGGGTCGCTAGTAGGAAATAATAACCACGTCAGTATATAAATAATACTAAGACGCCTCTTTCTACGAATTCCTTTCCCCCTCAAAAAATATGTCAATTGTCGCTGTTTGCTGTTCCTAGCATATTATCGTTTATAATAGAGCAATTTTAGACATTAGATTTTATTTTATGGTCAATACTAGAATCAATCATATAATATAAAATAAAAATTATTAAAGGAAATTTGACAAGTATAAGCAAGATGCAGAGAGTAAAATAATCAATTCGTGTTGAAAACGTTAAAATGTGAATCGCCACCGACCTTAAGGGTTACTTACTGGCAAAGAAGGAACTAGTTAGTATCTGGAGAATGCGATAGGAATTTTTTTGTGTAAATGAAAATCTTACGCACCCTCCAACGACAACACTGTTTGATGTGTGAGTTCGCCTGGTACAGACGCTTGCGCTCAATTCTTTATTTAAATCTGAACATTTTGTATTGTGATCACATTCAAATAGCAGCTAAAAACGGTAAAAAAGACATAAACCACGCGTGCTGGCCCTACGATAAGGTGAGGGGATTCCGTCTGTCAGCGTAGTACGAGGCGAAAATAGTGGACTTGTGATGCAATTCTCTTCTCACCTGTCGACCCTTTTCGTCGGTGTTATATGAGAGCAGGCAGGCGGCTGTACATCTTAAAAGATATCTTAGCAAATATATGCTTCGACTTCCATTACCTCTATTGCCAGTATTGCCACACACGATCGATGCGTTGCATACATTGTTGGATACTGTAGCGTAGATGTAAAATATTGTTATCAAGATCAAGCAAGCCACAGTTTGTTCGATTTGACCAATTAATTACATATTCAAATTGTTTAGTCAAGCCGAAAACGTATAAATGACTGTCGGAAAACAAGAAATGCAATTTTAAAAGACAAGCGAGCAATGCCAGGAGACTTTAACACTATCTAGCGGCACAAATGTGAATCACAGCGTCATCACCATCCTGGACACTATCGCAGTTAGATGGTACTCTCAATTTATGGCCCATTGGATACACCTGCATGTCAAATAATTAATTGATTGTTTAGTTTTACTATTAGTTGTATTTATTTATTGTTATAATTAGTTAATATTTCATTTTATTGTACCGTTTAGTTTTAATACTTGATATCTAAATACTGTGTAAATGTGTAAAAATTACTATGGGGCTAGCACTTGAAAATAAATGATTATTATTATTATATTATAACAGCATATTAGTTACTTAACCTGCCATCCAGTGGCGGGAAGCGGTACTACAGTTTCCAATAAAAAGAAATAAGGGAATTATGCGTGGTTAATATTTTTATCTGTTTTTGTAGTACGAGTATCCAGATATGCACCTAATTATTTTCGCGGTGCGTTTCTTCGAACAAATATGATCATTTTACAACTTTAACTTACACAATGTCTTTGTGGTTACAGCTTTTGGAGTACACGAATAAAATGATAAAAATGGCGCATTATAATATTTATTGCTTGTTTACCGTTTATCCAACTGCGTAGGGTAGGTAAGTTGAGTCTGCCTGTATATTTTTAGGTTACATGTTAATTTCATGTTCAGACGGAATAGTACTGGAAGGAAATATGGGTTATTAAATAATATAAATCAAACATAGATATAAAATCAAATCATGCACAAAGCAATTCCACAATTAGATTTTACTTTTTTAGAAATAAAAGTTATGAGAGATAAAAATATTTGGCAACGCCCATACTATAGGCTCCGACTCTGTACAATCGAGCGCTTTACTCTCCAGTGTTCATTTCATTCCTCGCGGGGCACTGGTGAGGGGGGACACAAAATTTAATAATAATGCTATAATATTCAATATATATTTATGAATTTTTATTAAAATTAACCATGTCGTACGTGTGCCGTCGCGTGACCGTCGCATAAGTACATACGGTTGTGGTACAGATGCTGTACCATACGGGTCCTAACCTAATCCTCGATCGCTTAAAACATGGCTCACTGAAATCACATTTTCAAGACAGTGACATCTATATTTCTTTGAAAGCTAACTCTGTGACCACCAAAAAGTTGCAATCGGCTGCCGGTTACACGACGCGGGTGCTAGAGTCAAAATACGTAACGAGGTCATTCGATGAATAGATTTCAATATTCATATTTTTTTCCAATCAAATTTTAAGAAGGTAAACTCCAAAAAAAGTTTTCTACTGACACAAGTGATTACCCAGTCGTGATAGCCCAGAGCGCAACGAACCTGTCTCAAATTTATAAGGCCATAGGGCCATGTTTCGAATCCGGGCGTGTACCAATGAGTTTTTCTGACTTAAGTACATTAACTATCACTGACTCCGTGCCTCGGAGAGCACGTTAAGCAGTCGGTCCCGGACGCTGTCAGTAGATGGCGGTCGTTACAATCCCCAACCCGCAGTGGAGTAGCGTGGTGGATTTAAGCTCCAAACCCCCTCCTCACCCTGGGGGAGGCCTAAGCCCCTGCAGTGGGGTAAAATGGGCTGATGATGATGTGATTAACTAACACATATCAGTTTACATGTATGTAAAAGAAATAAACGCATACGTCATACATTGAAATGCATACGTCAGTAAAATCGCTGGTACGAGCTTTCTTTATACTCCCTATAATTCTATTTTTTTTTTATTCGGGTAAATAAAATCATATCAAATATTTCGAATATTTATTATATTAAAACAACCCTTTGGTTTTCATCGTGTATAACTAGCAATGTACAGTTTTTACATAAATTCACAAAAGTATTTCTATAATGAAAAAAAAAAACACAAGGAAATGCTTTAGAAAAGTAAACTAATTACTTTTTAGTGAGCCCTTTGACTCGAGAATAAAACAATTTACTTAATATAGTTGCTAATATAATTTGCTGCCATTTAATTCGAATGAGCAAATTATCATTTGCCTTATAAGGAAGACGATACAATAACTTAATTTATTCCGATTGCGACAACCAAGGGCGGTGATAAAATGACAATGGCATTCATTACTTAAGTTACCGACAGAGTGCGCAACAAGAGGTAACATCAGTAGGTGGCGCTCCAGTACCGTGAAACCTTTTTTAATGTGGGACGTTGCCTGTCTAGTACGGCTATTTAATTATAGACGAAGAAGCTACCATTCACAGAAATGATTTTTATTTTTTGATAAAATATAACATGCGACAATAAAAAATATTTCTCTTTAATGTTTTTACTTGACATCGTTCACTGTTCCAACAGTTTCAAAGCGTTCGTGTAAAAACCTAAATATTTGGGGAAAAATAAGGTTTTTTCGACTAATTTATATAATGGTCTTTTCAGTAGCTTCGAAGCGTATAAAATTGGGTAACAATGGGTCGACCATTACAAGAAAACAAAAATAAAACTTAAATAACACGGTATCGTATGAAACTGTCGTGATAGCCGAGTGGTAGTAAGCCCGCTTCTTGTTTAGGAGGCCGTGGTTTGAATCCCAGGGCATGTACCAATAAGTATTTCTAACTTATATACGTAACTATCACTGACTCTGTGTCTCGGAGACCACGTTAAGCCGTTCGACCCGGTTGCCATCAATAGATCGCAGTCATCAAAATCCACTAACCCACATGGGAGCAGCGTGGTGGATTAAGCTCCAAGCACCCTCATCCCGAGGGGAGGCCTAAGCCTCTGCAGTTGGGTATTAATGGGCTGATAGTACCTATGTTATGATATAAAACTGACATTTAAGTTGACCTCTCTGTGCAGTAGCGTCGCGTCGTAGCAAAAACACCACAAAAAAACACGTACCTAATACGTCACGTTAATCAACTATTCTTTAAGTTGCTTACGTAACAATAAGATAGCTGAATAATGGTAACATGTTAATTTTTGTAAGGGTTTTCGTTAATCTTAGAATTTGTTAGTTTACAAATCACCTAAAGTATGAATTACACTGTACGCAGACTAATTAAGTTATCTACATTTTACAGGTATAGCGCACTTTATTGGTAACTTATGTACAATCTACTTATGTAATGCCACTGCCACTTTCGTATGGAACAAGCTCGAATATTTTTCATTCTTTCATATAACGCTATTTATAAAATTTTTATACAATTCGTTTCACGTGTTTAATTATATTTTTCGTGAAAGCAATTTCGATGGATTCTTAATAGTAAACTGTTAAAAAATTATAATTCTATTCAGTATTTATTGTATTACAATCTGTTTTATATTGTTATGAAAGTGCAGTCCATTATAAATAGTGATTTGTTTCTTATCATATACACAAAAAAATATTAAAACATTTTATTAGTTCAAACAATATTAATACAGCTTTTGTGCTAGATTATACTATAATTAAATACAAGTAGTGATTTCTTCTACGTAAGTCGCAGGAAAAATTCCTATACAACCGTTTAGGTCGCCGCTCCACCATCCGTCGTCCTGTTTCTCGTGAATAATTATAATATCGCCTGTGAATCATATAAAAGTAAAGGAATTAGCGAACGTGTTTCATGTAACTTTCGAATTGATAAGATTCGCATTGCTAAAAAATAATAATAATTTGCACCTCGCTTAGAATAAATTTTAATGAATTTTAATTACTTAGACAAGCACTAGCTCTAATTTACACTAATATTATAAAGAATAAAAATTTGTATTTTTGTGTGTGTATGTTTGTAATGAATAACTACAAAAACTACTGTGCCAATTAAAAAAATTCTTTCACCATTAGAAAGCTACATTCGCCCTGAGTAACATAGGCTATATTTATTGCTAGATTTCTGCACGTGGCTTCGGCCGCGTGGACTACACAGTTGTACATTAATTTTAAAATTTCTTTCACCTATAGAAAGTTACACTGTCAGCGATTAACATAGGCAATTTAATTTTCAAACTAGCTTTCCGGGGCGAGGTGGGGGCAGAAGTCGCTCATCGCTTAGTGCGCGAGCAGACGCAGACGCGGGCAGACGGGTGAGGGCAGACGTCATTGACGGTTGCGAATTTTCAAGGCACTGGCGATTTGTTAAAAACACATTATACCAATGTGATGTAATAGATAGGTATAGTTTGGGAGTTTGGGAGTTATATGGTTTGGGAGGGGCGGCTGTGTCACGGGCTGGAATCGGCACGTCCGGGAGGCTCATCGGGCGGCCAGAATGTGTTTTCAGGAATGGTGTTTGTATGGCAAACCGACGTCCGGACTGTACGATGAAATATGCTCTTCCAGAAAAGAATTTAAAGCAAAACTTAAATTCAGTCAAAATCATAAAAATCAGATAAAGATGGATATAATTACTTCTCATCATAAATCTAAAAATTTTGTACAGTTTTGGAAATCAACCAATAAGTAGAATCCTGGGATAAGCCTTCCGGTGAGTGTCGAGGGTGCTAGTGAGCCCGTTGAAATAGCTGACCTCTTCAAGAACCATTTTGCGGTGGAGCCCTTGCTATGGGATGCGGGGGTGCCGGTGTTCGACGCTGAGAGGAGTGTGAATGGCCTCGTAATCAAAATCACCGCAGCGGAAATCTCTGTGGTTATCCGACAAATTACTAGAGGTAAGTCACCCGGGCACGACGGTCTCAACATCGAGCATCTAAAGCATGCTGGTGTTCACCTTCCGAGGGTTCTTGTGATGTTCTATACGTTCTGTATTCGGCACAGTTACTTGCCGGACGACCTCACGAAGACAATTGTGGTGCTCATAATAAAAAATAAGACAGGCGATGCCTCTGACAAATGTAACTATAAACCAATCTCTTTAGCCACTATTTTGGCGAGGGTGCTACAGTGTGCTTAATAAGCACCTAAATATACATGTAAATTTGCATAACGCCCAGTTCGGTTTTCGACCGGGGTTGTCAACTGAGTCGGCGACACTGTGCCTCTAGCACATTGTTCAATATTATACATACAGGAACACTCCTGTATACGCATGCTTCCTGGACTTGTCGAAGGCATTTGATTTGGTGTCATACAATACACTGTGGAATAAATTGTATAATAGCATAACTTTGCCGGTTGAGATAATAAAAATGTTCAAGTACTGGTATAACAACCAAACAAATCTTGTTAGATGGGTGGGAGAGTACTCTACCGTTTATAAGATGGAATGTAGTGTGAGGCAGGGTAGGGGGGGGTCTAGCCTCACCCACTTGATTGAGGAGCTTAGCAGCTCGGGGGTTGGTTGTTCAGTGGACGGATGTTTTGTTAATAACATCAGCTATGCTGATGACATGGTGCTGCTGAGCCCCTCAGTCAACGGATTAAAGATATTGCTAGCAATATGTGAAAAATATGCTGTGGCTCACGGTCTGGAATATAATGCAAAAAAGAGTGAGATATTAGTGTTCAAAGCTGGCACAAAAACATATTCAGTCCCTACAATAACGCTAAGTGGGTCTCCTCTTCGAGCTGTTACAAAATTTAAATATTTGGAGCACTGGGTCACAGAAAATTTACAAGATGATGTAGACTTAGAGAGGGAGCGTAGGGCGCTTTCAGTGAGGGGTCATATGCTGTCACGTAGGTTAGCACGATGTTCACGGGAGGTAAAAAATCACTCTTTTCAAAGCGTATTGCCAAACTTTGTATACATGCAGCCTGTGGAGCAATTACATCAAAAAGGCCTTCAGTGCCCTGCGCGTCCAATATAACAACGCCTTCAGGGGTCTGTTGAGGCTGCCCTGGCGCTGTAGCGCCTCGGGGATGTTCGCAGCGTGTAGCACTGACGGCTTTCACACCGTGCTGCGAAGACGTGTGGGTTCTCTGTGGGAGCGGGTTCGGGGCAGCGCCAACACTCTTCTGAGGGTGGTTGCAGATAGGGTGGACAGCCATATCCTAACACATTGGATGTCTATGCATGTAAGATCCAATGAGTATTTTAAATTCTACTAACATACCTATTAAGTCTTTTACTAACAAATATTGTCATAAAATGTAATGTAAATGTAATGTATGGACTATGTCTGAAATAAATATTTCAATTCAAATTCAATAGTAAAAAAATGACTTTTTAGGGAGTATAAGAGGATTGATAGGGAGAGCTAGGGTAAGGGGTTAGGGGGGCAGGGTAGAGTAAGTGGGTGGAAAGGAGGAATGGAGGTGGAGGGAATGGGAACGTTTCATAATATGTAAATAGAAGACGATTGTTTAATTTATTAGCCCGCAATTATTATGATTTTATTGAAGTAATGTAATATTTTTTTTTAAGTAAATATAAATCTAAAGTTTTAAAAAGAGGATCATCTTTGTGTATACCGCGTTATGGTCATTTTATTATGAAAATACATCAACTAAATATCAAATTACAGATTGACCGAAGAATGAACGTATTATTATTTACAGTTGATACGAGAATATAATCCAAAAGAATTTGAGAGAAGAAGTTCTGTGTGCATATAAGTATTGAGAATAATGTATTGTTTATAATTATTATGCATTGCAATAATGTACCAACAACAGAGATACTCTTAAAAAACTGAAATATTATTATAGATATAACTAGTGCATTTTACCTGGAGAAAGGGAGAGTTCGTCGTTCAGCCTTGGAGTATAGTTGTATATGGCTCGACACTTGCCAATAGATTTCGTCTGTGTTTGGACTTCAACGTTTTCGCTTTTTATCATATCAGTCAAATCCCCAGAGCTGTCGCTTTGTGATGAAAATTCATCTGTAATAGGAAAAAGTATTCATGTAGCTAAGTAACGTCTCGTAAAAATAATAATAATAACGTATACATCACAACAACGTCTACGTCCCAAATTAAGCATTAGCTTGCATTATGGGTATCAAGCGAAGACACCACATACGTATAACAACCAAGACCCGGTACCGGTATCAATATTCATCATATAAATACTGACCCGACCTGGGATTTGAACCCGGGACCTCCAGCTTCGTAGGCAGGGTCGCTATCTACTAGGCTAAGCGGTCGTCAAAATATATCCAAAGATAGAGCTAAAATATCAAATAGTTCATTTTCCATTCCATTCCCTTTCCATCAGCTTTTTCTATACCCCACTGCAGGAGCTTAGGCCTCCCCACAAGATAAGGGGCTTGGAGCTTAAATCCACCACGCTGCTCCAATGTGGGTTGGCGGATTGTAACGACCACCATCTATTGACAGCAACCGGGACCGACTGCTTAACGCGCTCTCCGAGACACGGAGTCAGTGATACTTAATGTACTTAAGTCAGAAAAAAACTATCTATAGGAGCATGTCGATGTGTCATAGAAAGTATCCACTCGGAAGATCACGCAACTATTCAAACACATCAAGCGAATAAAGAAATATCCAGAAATTCAGAGGTAAAAATAAATAACAAATGAAAATTAAATTTTACAGAGCAATTTATTATTATTTTTAGTGACATACCGAAGTCGCTGTCATGTTGGTTAGAGAGGCCGTCGCCGGCGCCTCGCTCATTCCAATCCAAGGGACTTTCTGGAGGATGCGGTGCTTCAGGAGTAGATAAAGTTGGTGTGGATATTTCATTAGAAATAGGCGTTGGAGGTGCGCTCTTGTTTTCTGTATTGCGTCTAAATGAGAGATGTTCTATGCGAAGTTTGCTTGAAGCTCTACTCATGATTGAATCCCTTCGCTCCCTCTCTTCACCTCCGTTGATGCTCTTAGAAAGCGCGGTGTAGCTAGGTTGAAGGTTTTTGTTTACTTCGTTCTGGTAATCGGTCTGAAGCCACGGTGGAACCTGATACGAAAAGAAGATTCTGCTATATTCTATATTTATATGCATATAACAGTAATAATCACTCACCCACTCATAATCATCGCGGATCCGAAAAAGGTGTCAGGTTTCCAGTAACAAAGGATTTTACGAAATTCTACCCCAAGTGTGTAAAATAAGGAAGGGGGGGGGGGGGGGGGGGGGAGGAGGGAGGAGGAGTTTTTTTAAGTTAAATGCTTGAAAATTGGTATGTGAATTTTAGGGCAGAAATTAAATTTGTCGTGTTTCAAGATTTTTGAATTTTAACTCTTAAAGGAGCAAAATTGGGGATGAACTTTGTATGGAAATTCCATTAATTTTGAAATTAAATGCATAAAAATTAGTAGTTGGCCTTCAGGTTGAAAATGAAATATGTTGTGTTTCAAGATTTTTGGAAATTTAACCCTTAAAGAAAAGAACAGTAGTGGTCGAACGTTTGTTTGGGACTTCCATTATTCTTAAAGTCAAAAGTATTAACTTAATTTTTAGCTGAATAGCGACCACTTGTCAGTGGAACAGCGTGGTGGATTTAAGCTCCAAGCTTGAAGGAGGCCTAAGCCCCTGCGGTGGGGTAAAAATGGTCTGATGAAGTGGAGTGAAGAAGAAGCGACCAATTCAGAAACACCTGCTTTAGCATTTATAAAAATTTAACACTAAAGGGCGATGAATAGTTAAAATTGGCATCTAACCTTTCGGTTGGAAACTAAAAATTAAATGTTTCAGTATTTTTGTGAAATTGTAAAATAACCTTTAAAAATAATAATAATCCATGTGAGCGAAGTCGAGGTCGGTCGCTAGTAAGCTTATAAAATTATTCTTGATACATACAGCTGCTCCCCATGTTGTATGGTACTGGTTTGTTTTAGTTACAACTCTTTTAGTTACCACAAGCTATCTTATTTAGGAAAAATGGTATTGTAAGCCTCCGAAAATTAATTACCTACCAACATTTTACTACAATTTTAATTTTTAAACTTAACGAAATTGTTCAACATTTTATACAACTTTAATTTTTAATTTTCAAACTTTATGAAATTGTTCTCTTCAATTTTCATGTAACTAACTGAGCCATAAAATTAAGTTCTAAGAAAATGCAATTTATAAGCAAAGGTAAAAATACAATTTTTATTACCCATAGACCTATAAATTGTATATTATATCCGATTTAATACCTTCAGTATACTTTGCTGCAGTCCTTGTTTATCTCTAACTACTTGTATGTGAGCAGCGAGCGGGTGCTGCGCCACTGGCCGGCTGTCTAACTCGTTTAGAGTAGATGTTATCTTGAACCTCACAGCCTCCAAATATGTCAGCATAGATCTCATCTGAAATACATGTGATAAAGAACAAAGTTCAATATGACCCACACTATTGATCTTTAGTTTAAAAATGAAATGACTGCCTCTTAAGAAAATCAATATCAAAAATAAAGTTACACGAAAATACCTTTAATTTTGATTTTGTGATTCCCTATGCCACGAGATTTTAATAATCTCTGAAAAAAAATTGTGAAATCCGGTAGATAAAACCGTTCAATGTGAAACGGAGAGAAATAAGCTTACATCGAATTAGTTGCTATACTTTACGATAGATGGCGCTATTTAACTCGTTATTATCCTTGGCAACAGACAGAGCTATCACCAGAACTGTCTTAAATAAGCCTTAATTTAAATTTAAAATAAATAAAAAGTCTGAAGCATACTGCACGCACCGTGAAGGAATTTCTCATATCACAATCAATTTATATATTATACTGGCCAGCCACCCAGATCTAAACCCAATTCGACGACCGCTTAGCCTAGTGGGTAACAACCCTGCCTGCGAAGCTGAAGGTACCGGGTTCGAATCCCAGGTCGGATCAGTATTTATATGATGAATACCGATGTCATGGTTGTTATATGTATGTGGTGTCTTCGCTTGGTACCCAAAACACAAGCTAATGCTTAGTTTGGGGCCTAGACGTTGTTGTCATGTATACGTTATTATTATTTATTAATTGACCATCTTTGGTGCGAAGTCAAGAGAAGTGTATCAAATTGACAGTGCAGCAACTTAAGAAAGCTGTATGACGTTTCCTTAGAAGAATGGAACTCTATCTTTCTTGCAAAATGTCAAAACTTTTTAGAGTTAATGCCTCCCCGGTGTAAGGCAGTAATTAAAAGCCCGGGACATGCTACTAGCTATTAATTTTAGTTTCTTGATCTTTCTTGATTATTTGTTTAGCTTCATTTGTACTTGAATTTGTTACAATTGAAACAATGAATTCCATAAAAAAATTGTGTTTTTATCTCTATTAAATTCCTAATTCTGTTTCCTTTGTTCAAAAAATATAAATTTATTAATTAATGATTTTAAAAATGATGAATTATTACACGGAAAAGTGAGTATCCAAATACATCATTCGTTTCTACGGTTAACACCCAACTAGCCAAAAGGTATATTGTAAATGTCACCGATGCGCATTTAGTCTTGCATTGGTTTTGTAGTGTATAACAAGTCTCGATTTGTGCACAAAATCCAAGATCTTTAATCCTAAATGTGTCTTGTAACAACTTCGTAACATGCTTTCTTACAATGATATATTACAGTGCGTCTACAAGCATTCTGACAATAATTAAAGCGCTTATGTAATTTGTACAAGATTTAGAGCATTTCAAAGGCCGATTTCCATGACTATTTTGCTAGTTCGGTATGAATTCCGAAACTAATATAACATTAGGCAGCATAAAAGTACAAATCGACTACATGTCCTCTTCTGCGTTTACCGTCTAACCACGCATACTCTAGCTAGCTGGTGTAAGATGGCGAGTTGCAGTCCGCGAGGACCTCGCGCGCCAGTTCACCCCTACGAAAAAGCGTTTGACAATTTCGATACTCTGAAATTACATTTCTGTCTCTATAAAAACCAAACGCAGCTGTCAAATTTATTTACTCTATGTTAGGCAACCATAATTTAATTCCCATATTGTTAAATAGAAATTATAAAATTGAGTTATACGTACGTGATATAATTTATCGGCTACATTTTGTTGAGAGTCGTCTGTGCCGAAAGTTGGTGTTTGTTTGATTGCCATAGAGAGTTTCTCCAAACCTTGTTTTGACTTACGCTCCCGTTCAATGTCTTGCTTAACTAATTGAAGAATCTTTAATAGTGCCTGGAACAGTTTTTACGTAGTGTTAATATAATAATATTGAAGGAACATTCTATTTGTTTTGAATTAATTCTATTGTTTGTACTGCCAATTCAATGGTTCCATAAGAAGATAACGATTAATGCAGTTTTTAAGTCTTTTGCATATAAAAATAGGTGAATATTATATTTACAACAAAAACAGCCAAATAAAGTTATTAATCCTTATTTTTTTAAGTTTAAGAAGGACTGCCCCTGCACCGAAATGGATAAAGTAAACATTCTGAAATAGATTGGTCAATACTACTGTAAAAAAACTGACCAAGTGCGAGCCAGACTTATGGCTTGACAGTGCATATAGCTATGAACGCATAATGACGTTTATCGCTATTAACCGCCAGAATGCCACGTGAAAGCATATTTCAAATTAATAAAAAAAAAAACATATTTTCAATTAAAAAACAAATTAATCAAATATGTGATTCAACGACAAATTAATGATTTTCGTATTTATTCCTTTACTTTGTGTTAATAAAGATTCAGACTCCGAGAGACGATTTTATTTATAATTTTATTGAAATTTCAAATATTAAATTTTTTTTATATTTAGCGTTTATTCGTCGCTGCTCTGCGTCCTACCCCTTTTTTTTTCATAAGTGTAATATAGAAAACAAACGCTTGACAACGTTTGGATGCGAGGCGTAAACTGAAACAAAATTGAGAACTGAGCCTTAACACATACCTGTTTACGTCTGTCTCTATTCATTGCTAAAGTTGTGTGTTCGCAGTAAAAATCAGGCAACAGCTGTTCACTTGGTCCCGCTGGGGCAGAACGTACACCTCTCACGGCTCTCATATCAGCGTTTGCGTTAGCGTTGCCGATGGGGTCCACGAGGGTATTCGTGGACTGAAAAATATTGTATGTAGATAACCTTATATATTGACGATCAAGGGACGGTTTTGAGCGTGAATTAAGACAGAGATTTTGGACAAAATTATTAAATTAAGCATTAATTAGTTTAAATGTTTATCATTTGTTATTTGGTGTGTATAGGTCTGAATTATATAATGATTTATCATGATCTCACCTCGGCAAGCTGTGGTGGTACAGCCGCAGTCAGTCTCAAATAAATATCTGCGGTGGTCTTTAGTTGGCTCAATCGTTCTTCTTCTAAAGACTCGAGCATGCCAGCTCCTTTCACCACACTCGACTCCCATTCCAATCTGAAAAAAAAATAATAGAACGATTATTTTTAACGTCTAGTATGTTTACGGCGGGTAACAAGAAGGTAGTCGCTGACTACTTAAGGTCTCTAATGACGAATCGCGTAACAATATTTGTCTCCAAAGTTTCTGAATTCAAGGTGCATAAATCAAACCCTCTGTAATTGGCCGTTAGTTGCTTACTATTCGAAAACGGTTTTAGCTACAGACTATATTAGTTTTATTAAAAGATATGCAGACCTACAAATAGTTCATTGAATGACACTTGTGTGTACTTATAAAGAAGAGACAGTTCAGTGGATGTGTGCGTTAGTCCTGAATAAAAAAAACTTCACTTCACAGCATTGCATAAAAAGTATTAAATTTATTTTTATTTACTGTATTTATAATATTTTATTTCTATCTTTAGGTGTTTCTGAAAAATTAGGATGATTATAATAACTAAAATAATAGTTGAGAGGGATATACATGTATAACGTAAAATATAATCAAACATAATTTAGTTACTGATGTTCCTGGACATCATTATGAGCATCTAAGTTGAATGACCAGTAAAAAAATTTCAATTTAACAAAATTCATTTTATTATTATATTATATTGGTATTAATATTGACCAAAATACATAACTTGTATGATTGAGAGAGAGACATTAGTGAAGTAAACATGTTACCATAGAGGTAGAAAGAACAGTTTATATCGTAACTTATTTAATTATACGACTTTACAATAGAAGTGGGTAAATTTAAGTTATGGAACGATATATAAATATATATAAAATATATATTAACAAAGTTCTGGTTGTTTAAAATATCCTGTTAGACAGAGAGGGCAATACAGCACGGCGGCGTACCTATGTGTGACGTCAGGCTATTTGAAATTATGTTAAATATTGTTTTGCAAGAAAGAGACAGAGATAAAAATTTAATAGCTAATTTACACATTTTTCGATTGTATATAATTTTGTTTACCTATTTTGTTATCTTATAAAGTGAATTTTTATATTTTCTTGGTAAATATAATATATTTAATATTAGTCAAATACCTTATTACATCACGAATTTCCCTACAAACTATGGGAATGTCTTAAATAAAACTAATGTGAAACATTATAAATTAGAGTTTCATTGTTCCCTGTTTGTTACCATAAAGCTTGGAACAGGTTTCCTGTCAAGTTTGATTGATGAGATTCTCACAATATAATGACATTCGCATCACTAGAGTAGATGACCAGCTGGGCTGTCTGGTTTGAATTCTAAGATTACTTTTTCTGCTGTCACACAATAGCTGTGCATTATTTTTCACCGGCATGGCTGTTTTTTCTCCTTCTATTTCAATTTCGGTCCCATTTTCATTACAAATAATGATCTTCTGTTTCATGAAGCCTCATTAACATTTATATATATGTGAAGGTAACGAAAGCGTTAGATAAGAATGGAAAATTTAAGTAGAATTTTCAGTTTTCCCTTCAGGAAATCTGCTTGATTTGTAAAGCTATAAGACCACACAACAATGATTCACAAAACTGTCCATTACCCAGCAATAGGTACTCAATCAAGATTTATAGCATCTCCTAATTTAGTCATTTCATTAGTGCTGCAAAAACTGTCGATGAGCATCGGCTGATCTCATTTTTAGGATTCCGTAGAGCGAAAGGAAAAAGGAACCCGTATAGTCGTTGTCAGTCTGTATGTCAATACCCTTTTTTCAGGAACGCATGGAGATACTAAGTTGAAATTAATATCAAACACTTAGGTCTATAATACCTTGGAGTTATAAGAAATGAACCTTCTATGTCAATGCAATTCAAAAATACGGCTATGTATGCATTTATACCGCATATTTTGACGTCGCAAGTAAATCAAGACTTATAGGGTTTTTTCCGTTGACCTAGAATGATAAAATTTGGTGAGGAGGAAGCTCTCACAGCCCAAGTAAAGGGAAAAACCCGAAAATCGTTAATTTTTAGTTATCACATATTTTTTTTTTAATTATTCTTAAGTTGGGACGACGCCTGTCTAGTACGGCTATTTAATTATAGATGGAGCTACCATACAAAGAAATTATTTTTATTTTTACATAATCACATTTCTAGGTTTCAGTTGACAAAATATAATATGTGGTTATAAAAGATGTTTTTAACTTACATTATTGTTTCAAAATTTTTTGGTTTTTGTACAAACGCTTCGTAACTGTTAAAACAATCAATAAAGTCAGTTAAAAATTTTAAAGAGAAATATTTTTTTATAGACGCATGTTATGTTTTATTAACTGAAACGAGAAATTTGATTATGGTATATACAATGTGGCTCCATCTATGATTACATAGTCGTACTAGACAGGCGTCGTCCCACCTTAAATTGATATATGCATTTACGTGCCATCTAGCAGTGAGTAGCGATAAATACGATATATAATAGTAAAGAACTCTCGGGGTCCGAATAGGATTCATACTTGGCCCGTATTTTTAATCGACCAATGAATCGATCAGCGTCGATCGTTTGGACGTGTTAGCGACCTAAGTGTAATTACTGGATGGGCAAAAAGTTCCTATGTTGGCTAGAAGGAGATCAAGGGAGAGATACTGTATCGTTTTGCCTCTCTTTCACTTATGCGAAACTAGAGGCACCTAGGTAGGCTTTCTTATTTAAAAACTCTTTTTTTAAATAAGTACACTTATTTTTAATGAAATGTTAAATTTTGTAAAATTTTATATTATAAGGGTTATTTTTATGAATTATCCTGAATAAGTGTATGCCCTTCAAAAGATATAACACTAAAACGAAGAGAAAAAATTATAGTTTAAACTGGTTTGTGGTTTTTAGTTAATAAAGAACATTTTCAGTAATTACATATTATACTTTAAATCTAATAGAAAGCCCTGTCTAGCGTTTATAGTAAATAGGCCTAAATATTACCTACTAAGTTGTAACTAGAACATTTTTAGGCAGTCACATTATAGATAACTACCAAATAATTTTACTTGGGTACTTTAAGATAGATACAATCTAACATGATAAATACCTATGGCTTTATCTCTGAAAGCAGGTAAGTATTGGTTCGAAGCTTAATAAAATTAATTATAGAGGAAAGATATATTTAACATTGTAACCATGTTATAATCGTCAATAAATAGAACAGTTTATGAAACCAAATCCACAAAAGAATTTAAAAAATTGGTAGCACTTTTCAATGTAGCCGACAGAAAAGGTACAAAATGTTTAATCAGGCTTATGGGGGAGGGGCGTAGGAATCTCATGCAATAAATATTTTTTTAAGGAAATAAAAAAAACTATAAGGCTTATTAGTGGCTCGTCGCTCCACTCCGCTTCGCTTCTCGTATTATCACAAGCAAACCATAAACTAACCTATTTTTTTGAAATGATGCACCATCAATCTATCTTAGCCAGATTTCAAATTGATCATTTTTATGAACACAATTTTCATCAGGCAGCATTGGAAAGCCGAGTCCTAAACTTATAAAGCAGTGGATAATGAGATATTGAAGGACGAAAAATCACAACTTTGAGGTTAGTCGTCTCGAGCCGCGGTACGCTATAATTAACATGACTGATTGAGGTAGGTACGAAAATAAAATGTACTTACCTCAACCTTTATCTAATTAATTATAACAGCTCGTAATTGTTGCAGGGGGGCACAAACACGGTCAAAAACATTATGTTTTGGATGCGTTGCAATTTAATAGACGCACCGTAACGTTTTGGTCACAGAGTACTTTGTTTTGGTGTCCAGTCTGTCCAAAAAACAGATCTAAAAAAACAGTAGGTAGGCACGCAATAACAAAATGAGACACCATATTGCAACCAGAAGACGGAATTCTAAATAAACGCCTAAAAAATTTATACGTTCAAAACAACAAAAACAAGTACACAGCACAGAAAATAACAGTGGAACAAACCATGGCACAGACTAGACGTGAGTGATCGAATGAATCGAATCGATTGAGGACAAAATCGAGAATTGATTAGAAAAAATTAAACATCGATTTTTCTATGAATGAAAAAACATTATTTTTGTATAATTACTTTTCCGATGCCGATTAATCCAAATTACAACTGTTTTTTGGAACATGGAACATGAAAACTTTGATTAATTGTTATATCTCCGGTGAAAATAGGTATTTTCCCGAAATTCAAAAAGTATAGTCATCAGTTTGTTATAGGTACCTACTCTAGCATGTGAAATAGAGTATGATACATAATTTTCTCATTGTAACATTGTTAAAAATAAAATTATTACGAAATAAGCGCCATTTACAAAAGGAAATGAAGCGTTTTAATTAAATGTAAACGCAGTTTCTATAGTTTTTCTAAAAAAAAAAGCTGTACCTATCCCAAAAATCATCCACTTTTACATAACACGATGAAAAAAAAATGCAGCACCTCCTTGATCTTTCACCTGAATAAATAAGTATACTAATATATTTACACACCGTGCTCTTTCGGCTTGGACACAAACATTGTAGTAATCCACTTCAGTCTTCTTTACAGCATCTTCTGTCTTTCTCTTCTTGACTTGCAATTTCGCTGCGTCTCTCTCGTTCGGTACCCCAGCCAGCCTTTCGGCACGTGCCGCACTTAAAATCGAGTGCGCATGAGGTATATGACCAACGCTGGAACTACGCGACATTCGGCTGTAATTAATTAAAGGTAATCAATTAAAATAATTACGCCAGCGTTTAATTTAATAGTTCACAAGTATTCACAATATATTATAGTGTACAAATTTCAATATATATTTAATTTAATATTGATTGCAACTCTTCAGAAAGGCGACAAAATAGCAAGCTGTTAAACATTGCGAGGTCATACTAGGAATGTATAATAAAAAAGTGAACGCAGTGCACAAAAAACTATTATGTAAGCTCAGGATTGATAAAATAGTAGTAGGTAAACAACAAAAAACGACGTTAAATAAAAGAAGAAACTTTATTCGCTTGCACGAAATAATCACAAATCGCGTTGCGTAACTTAATTTAGAAGGATCCTTCTAGTTAAAACTATTTTAGTACATAATAAACGCTCAAAGTATAGCAGACCTCAAGTCTAAAGTAGCGTCCTGTAATTTCTCATTTTCTCTGGCTGCAGTGTGCGACTGCTTCTTAGACTTTGCTTCGCCTGTCCGCCATTCCGTGAGAGCGCGTGTTGTTTTGTCCACGTTGCCTTCGATCTAAGATTTTATAGTACATTTACTATTTTATTATTGGTTCATTATGTATATACATACTTTTTGCTGCGGTATATAAACTGTTTTCCTGAGATTATTTATAGCGAAGGTAGAATTTTTGGTCCGACATTATTAAAGTAATATTAGCAAAATCGATAGGCGCTGAAATGATGACTTATGGATATTTTCGGAATAAATATTTCAAAAGAGGAAGATTTAAATCGGTCGATTTCTCCGAGAGTTAATATGAAAGAAAACTACGCAATGTTGCCTATATATTTACCCTTAGAACAAGAGAATTTACCTGATCGACACCATAATCAAAAGAGCCTTCAAAGAGGTGAAGTTCAAAAATACATTGCACACAAGAAAAAATAAATAAAATACACTCGACTGCCACTCTAAAAACTATTCTTTATGCTTAAAAATAAAATCCGCTTAGACCATAAACTTGGGGACAGTTTTTGGATGTAAACATGAAATCTTTTTTCTTTTCAAGAGTGGAAGAAAAAATATAAAATTACCTTTTTTCTGACTTTTAATTGGTTGTCGATTACATGTTTCATTGGTTTCACTAGTTCTTCCGATAAGGCGTTAGAATAATTCCTGTGGAAAATAGTTTTTATTAGATTCTCTGTCGAACAAAATCATTCAATCCATATATGGAAACTCAAATTTCCTTAGAAATTTCGTAATGAGAGAAAATATACAAGGGATTCTGAATAGGAAAATTAAATAATAACAGACTGACTCGTACCTGTTTTGTAAAATTTTTTAAGCTTTTTGACGTTTGTATACTGTAATTTATCACAATTTCATCGCTATGTACCCTTGTTTATAATTATAATTCTAAAATTTCATTTCAGAAATTCCTATTATCGCTTACAGTCTACTTTTATTCCTTTCTTTTTTTTACGCACTCGCTCCCGTACTAAGTGTACCTATATCGAAAAACGATTGCAAGTCCATTGACATCCTTATTACCACTATACCACTTTAGCGTAAAATTGTAAAATGATTTGTGGTAAAGTCTTATAATATTTTATCCTTATGTCGACAAATATATTGTTGTGGTTTTATGACATACTAGCTATTGTCCGCTGCTTCGCCTGCGTGAACTACAGGATTTACACTATTTAGTTCTAGGTTTTTACCTTACATTAAAAATCATTGAAAAAATCCCTATAGGTAACAAAGAGTGAAATTTTCTTATCTTAGTTTACAACTTGGGTTACAAAAATTACAATAATTTTTTACAATATCGGTTCTATAGTATTTCAGTTTATCGTATTCATACAAATAAACATACAAAATAAATTGTATCTTGAATAAGACCCTGGGTTACGACTAACGAATTTAAAAAAAAAGTCATCGAAATCGGTTCAGTTAGTTGTTGAGTTAATAGTAGTGTTGGAGTTATACATTTGCCGCCAGCAGGCCATTACAAATGTTTCAGTGTAAATTTTTAGTAATTATTACACTTAGCGAACGGTCATGTCGCTGATTCACGTGCCGCAAGTGACCAAACGCGACTGTCCAAAGTGTAGAAATGACATTCTACGTGAACTTATTAATCATTACATGTTGAATTGTATGTGTGGGTCTAATAACATTTAGGTACCTATATAGATATGAATATTTGTAATTTAACACATAAAAAATATTAAAAAATTTGGTCTTAAATTTGTCGCTTTTAAAATCGGCCGCCCTAGGCCTCTTACTACACCACTGGTTTATTTTATTGTGTTCATACGAACAAATAGACAAAATTATTTGTATCTTAGATTAGACCTTGAGCTGTGGCTAATAAATTACAAAAAGTTTCATCGAAATCGCTTCAGTAGATCGTGTTCATATAAACAAACAGTCAAAAAACCAAAAATTTATTATTTTGAGTTCAAACGTCTACATAGCACATGACAAATATTCTTTTGGAAAAATATGTACAAGATTGACGTCATAACGATTTTATTATGTAATATAGATGGTGCGTTTTATGAGGTCAACTTCAAAGCTAACGAGAAGGTGGTTCTAAAAAACACAAAGCTAGAAAGTCAACTAAAATACTTCCATGAAAAGTTACAAGACTACTTGTCTGTACATACACTTCGAATTTTCTATGAGTTTTCAAAGTTAAAATAATATTAACACTTTTTACTACGTATACCATTAATTACCTATATGTTATTAATTATCTATGATTATTGAATAATATACACCACAGAAAAATAATAATATAATTTTAACTTTGGAAACTCATAGAAAATTCGAAAGACAAATATTTTTCTTCTATATATAATACTAATTATCTTTTAAAAAAATATTAATATAATTTTAAATTTGGAAATATTTAAGCAGATACGAATCGATAATTGAATCGATAGAACTCCGTCATTATATGGTAGAATTCCGAAATCACAGACAAGTCAACTTTATAGACCACGCTTTGACAGGGAGTAGCATTCGCCAAGGCTATGTAGTGACACTACATAACTACGTCTCTTGTGAGCGGTCAGTTGGAAGCACGTCGGAAGCCATTAAATTGTCAATTTTGAACGAGCCAATGAAAACTAGCCGACCTCTCCCCGCAACCCGCCACTTTTTGGCGATTTCGTTTTCGTACTGACGTTTATTAAAGCGTGGTCTATAGGTTGACTGGTCTGTGCCCGAAATAGACACGACAGTTGAAACATTGAAATGAAACGTAAAAATTCCTTTAAATAGAGTATACTTCGAATATTTCCCAAGTATGTGCGCATGTAAAAGTCACATCCATTTTTTTTACATACGTTCATTCATACCTATGGATTTCAGCTCGTTTTTCCATTTCAACGGCGACTTGCTTCCAAGCTTCCACGCACGAGCCAATGCTCTCTCGGCAAGCTTTTCCTAGTTTCGTACCAAGTTTGGCGAGACATTTCGAATAGTATATTTCCGCTTCGACCCTGAAAATAAGAATTATATTGATTGACATAATGTTAGTTTCCGAAGTAAAGGCCAAATACCAATTTTCATGGCTTTAACTTCAAAATTTACGAAAGTCCCACATAAAAGTTTATCTGTTAATATGCTCCCTTGAGGGTTAAATTTCCGAAAATCTTGGTGCAAAGGTCATTACTTTAATATTTACAGAAGTCCTACACAAATGTTAGTCTCCTATTTGCTCTCTTTAGGCTTTTAGAGTTTTAAAGTTAAATTACAATACCTTATTCCCTATAATATTTAAAATCCACATTCCCTTGGGAAATTGGAGTTAATATTATTCAAATTAACTTTAATCATATTTCAATATTGATGCGTGAAACTATATGGTACCACCAATGCTAATAGTTATTTACTTACGAACATAATTTTCTGTTACAAACAAAATTTATTCTGCAGTAACGTGCATTCCCGACAGGAAGGAAAACATTGCTTGTTCTTTTTTAACGACCGTATTCTCCTACTAAGTACGTTATTTGGATTAATACTACCACAATTTAATGCAAACAATATTTCGTAGTCAGTGACACAAAATATAATTACAAACCCATTAGAAGCTGTTTGGACGTTCTCTGTAAGGATAACCATAGCATTGTCAAAAGATGCAAGTGTATTAAAACAGACATCAAGTCTTATACGGTAGTATTCGTTTTGTATTCATAAGCGTGTTGTCCCGGAAATTGCTTGGTGTGCAACCACGTGCAGCTAAATAGTATTTAAATGTGTCATTATTGACATCAGATACAAAGTTAGAAGAAACTACCCATGTGCTTGTTGAGTCACGCATGAGTTAGGGTTCCAAAATCATTACTATGTCCAGAGTTAAACTACGTGTTACCTTGATCGACTATAAATTATAACTAATGGCCTAGTCGTTAATAGTTGTGATTATTTTTCTAGTATATATTAATATTTGAGGACGGACTCTTTTTCTGCAACTCGACTTTAAAGCGCCTACATTATGGATTTTTACAGATTTCTTTTGGTTAGTTGTTCAGTACTGACCAATTGGCCGAGTGGTCGGCCGGGTGGCCGACTTTATCTATAAACCCAAGGGTCGCGGATTCGATTCCCACCCGGGACAAATGTTTGTGTTCATGAACATGTTTATTTGGTGCGTGTCTGGGTGGAAAATATTTGTATATGCATATATAATAAGAAATATTTGAGTACCTATGTATATCAGTTGTCTAGGACCTATAATACAAGAAATAATACTTGTTTACTTCGGGACTAGATGGCGCTGTGTGGGATGCCCCAGGTAGGTATTATTATTGTTATTGGCTATCGGTCGGGATATATGGGATGCACTAAAACACTGATTGAACGGAAATTTATTTTATTATGAAACAAAATCACAAACTGTTTGAATAATAATTCACACAGTAGACAAATTACACCGTTGTCGCATTTTATAGTTCGCAGTTAGTCGCACTTGACTTATTATTAAACTGTCTGTCTAACATTGTCCTTTTTATACTTTTAGAATCTATCCACCAACAGGCATCGCGAATATTCCGTCCTCGAATATTCTATTTAAAGATTACACTCCTAATGTAGCGTGTAGGAATGTTCTTGGCGCCAGGCGCCAGTCTTTGTCAGTAGCCAAGAATGGGCCTGAATTTTCGAAATATCCAGCGCGCAACGCAATCCCTTTGTAAAAAATCCGCCTTCAAAATTATTTTATAAATTCGTGGAATTAATTTTTTATGTCGATGTTTCTGTATTTATGAATAGCCGTGAGAACTTTTCGAGTACATTCGATAACACATCGACGTGCTTCTATAGATATACGTCACATTAAATTATTGTTAGTAGTTAGAGATCGGGAACTGCAACTCAAGCAAAATGGCCTGTAGATCTTTTAGGCTCTACTGAGCCCAATATTCTATGAACCGGTCCTGATTTTCAAAAATTATCATAATATTTTATAACAATTTTAAAATAGCTATTCAACGATACTCGAGTGAAAGTTAAGTTTTTTTTTACTTTTACTTTGCGTAGAGGCATAGAAGGCATCCTAAATATTTTTTATACTACTTATATTCACCTATATAGCCGTTAGCCATGTAAATATTGCGCGAATAAAATTGCTGAGCTATCATGAACGTACAAACCGTCTTGGAGAACCTGTAAGAGTTCTCTGGCACACTACGGAACCCTATAAAATGAAATTTTTATAACTTAGTAACGCACAGAATAGAGAGTCCAGGGCCAGCATATCAAAGTATATTATAATTAAATTTATTTAATTTTATTTCAAAATATTTTAGATTTCACTTTTATAGTTACGTATTTGTTGATTTTACAATATGTTTACTTTACAAAGGATTTTATAAAATTTTATAAATGGTTTCCAAAATAGATCTGATAACAAAATAATTCCTGAATAGACTACGTCGACGCCTACACATTCTTTTATTTTCCCCTTTATTTATTTTATTTCCCGCCGCGCTTGTAGATAACAACTCTAGTAAGTGGCCACGTGAACTTACAATATAGCTGAACCAGTAGCAGTCGCCACAGCCAGCGAGCTGAGCCGCAAATTGATTTTAATGTTCACACATTTTAGAATCCCGGTAAATCATTGTGAGCGGTGCTTATAAGATTGCACTGGACGGTCATTTTTCACACAAATAAACGGCGAGACATCAGCGGACTAGATGGCGCTGTTTGGGATGTCCTGGGACATCATATTATTATTATTACAGTATTTAATAATAGTGTGCATCGAATAAAGCATTTTCGTTTCCTTTCTTTCTTTCTTTCTAATATTATTATACATTTCTATTATAACATTACAATTAATATTGTTATATAATGAGTAATGCAGTCAAAGGTGAATTCATAACTTTATGCATATTCGTTTTCGGCTTAAATTGTAGATCGACTTGTCATTAGCTCCGTTTGTTTCCCACCATTCAAAACTGAAAACTCCGGTACCGAGTATTTGTGTCAGGCGGTCTTCAGCTTGGTGTTATTACCACATTCACATATTAGGGGTCACGTTAGTACAAAATTCCACAGGATATTAATACAATTCGAGTCTAAATATAAATAGTAGCTGTCTAATCCAGAAACGTTTATGTATAAACTCAGTATAATAAAAATATGTATTGTCTTTTTCTTTCAACCGAAAAGTCACGATCGAAAAATAAGGAGAAAACATAATTGAACTAAACTATGCTAAATAAACATTTCTGAATTGCATGGTTAATATTTATTACATGGAAGAATTGCCGTGCGAATGTATTTACATTTTACGCTGTTTTTATTATTTTAATTTCAAGGAGAAAAATAATCCAAGGCAAACCACAGTTTACGAAGATAAGTGTTATTGTAGAGGATGTAAATAATATTGTATAAATTACTTCGGTCAAGCTACAATATTTCTAGCTGTAGAGAAATATACTTAGTATGGTTTCTCAAACTATAACACGAATAATTGGAGCAATATTCAATATCATTCCCAAATGTTTGTGTTTGTGACACGCTGGAAAAAATCAAACAAGAATAAAACAATGATGCCGTGTGGTATATCGACATTATAAGTGAAAGAGGGGCACGGTTATAGAACACGCTTGTCCCAGTTGGCGGCCCCTCGCGACGGGCTATTTCTAATTCTGTGGCCATTTCCATAATACTTTGGTATACGTTTTTTATCTCATAATACATTTCAATCTATTACACCTCAATATTTAGAGTGGAAGTCCTTGTTTGTATATTTTAAGACGTTTCGTTTTAGTGCATTAACTGCATTAAAAATTATTTTAAAAAAAATACAAAACCCGACTGCAAAACCACTTAACGTTAAATAAAAAAATAACCTAAAAAGAGAAAAAAAAGCTATAATTTTTATAGAAATTGGTTTGAACAACGTAGAATCATTATGTTTCCTTGAATCGTATAAGGCATTGTAGGCGAAGACCAACAAAATCTATAAAACATATTTGTTGTAAAAATCTCTATTTTAACATAAACACCCTCCCCAAACATATTTTGGTTATTGGTTTGTTTGTCCCCGCCTGTAATACAGTTTTTTTTAAACAATTTAATTCATTTCCACGTTTTTAGTTTTATAAATTGGCACGCATTTATTTTAGTATTTGTTACAGCCCAACAAAGATTCCGAAAATATTTAGGATATGTACGTATGTACCTATTTACCTAAAGGATAGGTACATACATATATATCCTACTCTCGAAAAAAATTACCCTTCGCAATTGGGTAGGAAGAGGAGTCACAATACGTGATCAATAGTTATTTCTAGTTAAATTTTTCCATTTGTGTTTATCACATCGTTTTCGTGGGGGAATGCAATTCGGCTATATTTCCAAAATATATGATGGTAAACAAAAAGCAGTGGTGTCAAAAGATTCAAGGGCTTGTGGAGCATCGTACCATACTAAATTTTCTAAAATCAGTGCGTAATTTTTTTCGGAAATTCGAATATGGTGAAGAAAAGACGAAATTTCCCGATTTTTCAGACAAAAAGTTGATTATTTCGAAAGCGAAAGCCAATATCGAAAAAATAAAGAAAATCTTCCGAGGCAGATAGATTGTTTACTGTTCGAAAAAAATAAATTTTGGAATCGGTCGAAAACTGTGGGCTAGACAGGTGACTTTTTCATTGAATGATTTCTCAAATCAGTTACCCAGGGGAGTGGGATTCGGCTATATTTCAGAAATTTATAAAGGTAGACGAAAAGCTAAATAGTGTTAAAAGATGCAGGAGCTCGCGAGGCATCTTATGGTGCCAAATTTTCGAAAATTGGGTCGTAACTTTTTTCAAAAAAAGTTAATATTGTTTGACAAAAACGTGTTATAAGTTTTTATTCTTGATGTTCATTTTCCATGTCCTCCGATAGTTGCGAGAAGCGCGAAATTTGTAGATTTTTTGTTATTTGTTATTTAAGAATAGTATATAGATTAAATATCTTAAGTAAGCTCCACAAGTACGTTAAAATAGATTCACAGCGATGCTTATTTTGAAAAAAAAGACATAACGTTTTGCAATGATTTTTATTTTACATAATATACTTTTGGAGTAAAGCTAACGATATAAAACTCATCTGTCATTATTCAAGAGCTAGAAGTCACAAAAAAACCACGAATGTCTGATACTATACCCTCACGAAATCGGTTACCAAACCTTATAAATCGTAGAGATATAAAAATGTCGTTTTCGTGCGTCGCGCTCTATTAAAGAAGCATAAAATAAGCTCGGTGATGTCGAACGAAAGTTAATTTTGAATCTCGATCATCACTTTTTATGACAGTTGTCTTGTTTTGTCGCACGACTTAACCCGATTTTTAGCCTCGAATATTGGCAACACGTACTATATATATTTCATGGACGACTAGACGCGTAAGTGACTAAAAATTTTCTGGTTTTTGTATGACATAAAAGTATGAATTAACTAGAAGCCCTCTTCTGCGTTTACCGTCTAACCGCCCATACTCTAGCTAGCTGGTGCAAGATTGCGAGTTTCAGTCCGCGAAGTCCCCGCGCGCCGGTTTTGTTCCCCGTAAAATCTCCGCGCACCGACCTTCACCTCGACGTCTATGACTCTATATTAAAACGATAAACGCGTCCATAGATCGCCTCTGTGTTTGTATTTGGTGCCCGATGTCGCTTCAACGACTGACGGCGTCTATTGATTTAGTCGCTTGAGCTTGTAACAGTCGCCTAACCGTCATTCTTCTTTTTGAATTCGTGCTAAAATTACGGCATGATAAAGAAATTGCAAGAATTTGCACATTTAAGCTGTATTCACTATATTTAGAAGTGAGAAAAAGTAGACGAAGTCGTCGGTACTGGGTACAAGCATTGCGACTGAATTGCAAGCGTCTGGTCCGGTCTGGTTTCAAAAATCCGGTCGCTAGTACTATGGACCAGAGTACGGATTTTAGAGTACGGATTTTTAATTGGCGCGGAATCGGCGCTATTTCAACGCTGCGTTAATTTACCAAACAGCTGATGCATATAATGTTTTTTATTTGTAATTTTTTTAGTTTTTAATTAAATTTTAATTTAGTATTCTATTCAATTCCATCAGGCCTTTTTATACCCCACTGTGGGGGTTTAGGCCTTCCCTAAAGATGAGGCGGCTTGGAGCTTAAATCCACCACGCTGCTCCAAGGCGGGTTTAATTTAGTATAACCTTTTGTTTTTATTCACATTGTACATGATAAATTTTTAGGTTTTTATACATAGGACATTATTTGATAGTCATGCATTCAAATAAAATTGTTTATACTGCATTGGGCGCGGTGCCCACAAAGGCCGTTCATATCTCCATTGTAAGAACGGTACCGTTTATGATTTAAACTTTTATTATCTCTGGATAACGAGTCCGCGTCAAAAAAGTAGATAAAAATATCACTTAACTGTTCGGTTATAATATACGCACACAGAAACGGCTCGTATGTTAATACGGTATAGCGAGAGTATAATGGTCTGTTGAGTAATGCACACAAGTACGTAAAAGTTGGCCTGTCATTTTTGTTGACGTTGTATTGCGAGGGTACGTTCAGACATTATATATATTACTAGCGGTCGTACCCGGCTTCGTCCGGCTGGACTACGGAAACGTTCCTCTTCTCGTTCCACGCATTAGTACATTGCACCCGTTCGAAGTCGGGGTGGGTCGCTATTCCAACCATAAAGTGTCATTTGTAGTGTAATGAATTACACTATGGTTTCATCGTCATCATCCAAACAAATAAATTCTCTGGCGCGTCTAGCAACAAATTTGATTGCCATAAAAAAGGTTATAGTACGTCAACCTTAAAAGATACACATATGGTGTTACGGACTTTTGGTTAGATCTTGATTTTTGCTTAACATCAACCGTTTACGCAGCGCGCGTAACGGAAGCTCACAAAAGGAATAATTTTTCCCGTTTTTGTAACATTTTTCATTGATGCTCTACTTCTGTTGGTCGTAGCGTGATGTAATAATAGCCTATAGCCTTCCTCGATAAATGGACAATCCAACACAAAAAGAATTTTTTAATTCGAACCAGTAGTTCCTGAGATTTGCGCGTTCAAACAAACAAACAAACTCTTCAGCTTTATAATATTAGTATAGAGTATAGATATATAATAAAAGGATTAAAACAAGTTGATAATAATAATTTTCTTTTCAAAACCAGGCTAATTCGGAAATGTATAAAAAAGTTGAATTTTAACCCAAATATCAGTTTGATAAGTTTGAGGATTTACTAAATAATATTAAGATAGGACAGGTAGTAAAAATGTAATGTAGCTATTATCTATTTCTCCACTGCGTGTGCGTGCCTACAAATATTGTCACGTTACAAAATAATTTTAATCATATATTGTAATGCATTAGGTAGGCACAAGTAATCAGGCGGTTATACGTGTTTTATTAAAAAACTATTTTCAAAGTTAGTTAATATTAATGTAAATTATTTCTTGTTGTTTAACGTTTTACAACGATTAGCTTATTTAAGTACAATAGCATTTTTAACGGCCCAACTTCAATTAGAATTAACCTGTTATAAAAATAAAAACAATTTTTCGGTTACTGTTATAAAGTTTTTAACAACAAAAACTCAAGCGATTTTAATTGCTAGTGTTCGAAACAAAAAAAAACGACGCTTGAAATGGTTTTCTATAAACAAAGAAAAACTGTTATCGCACATTTCGTGCTTAACAAAACTAGGACGCAGATTACAATCCCTTTCAGTGCCAACGTGGAGCAGTAAAGATTTGAAACAACTGCGCTGTGTTCCACCTAGGCATATCTTGTAAGTATTGCGTTGTACTACCTAATTACAACAATGAAACCAGAAACAAAAAAATTATATGATCTATCTGGAATGCAACGTTTTTATATTTGCAGACTTGTGTTTGATGACGCTGCGCTGTCATGAGAGCAAAGCCGTTGTTCCATTGCAAAAAATGGATTTAAAATCAAGATAGAAATTAATTCACATATTTTAATTGAGATTTATTTACAAAATATTTCATTTTATTTCATAATATTTCATTTCTTTCATTATTTCTTTTATTTCATTTCATTTTAGAGTGAAATCGAGGAGTGAACTACCTACTTGTTTATAAACTGCTCGGTTTTCCGGGATTGGTGAGTACACCTATATTAATCGTTGAAGCAACTATGACGGATAAATCAATGCTATTCAATTATACCAATGATAATATAAAGTTGTGAATGTAGTGTAGCGAACAAGTAAAATAATCATTGTAAGTTTTTAAAAACAACTGGCGTATCCTTGAGAGATATATCGGGTCACCGAAGGGCTGGCGCTTACCTCGGCCAACGAATAAGTATTGCTATACAGCGAGGTAATGCCGCCAGCCTTTTAGGCACTTTGCCGCACGGCACTGATTTAGATGATATTTTTTATTTGTATGTATTTTTAGTTTTTAATTTGTGTTTAATTTGGTATAAGCTTTTATTTTTAATTTGTAAATTAAATTAGGTTAGTCATGTCAAAAAAAAATCAATGAAGCTCCCATACTAGTATATATTCTGTCCCAATCTTAGCGACATATCCGACATTAATTGATTCATTTACGTTTTATTGTTTTTTAAATTTTTTATTGGACAAGGTTACACCATTTGGAACAACATTATTATACCAATTGTAACGAGAATTAAATGTTTTCTAAATATTTATAAAAATTAAGCCCTTGTTCTGTTTAAAAGTAAAAAAAAAATTCTTTTATTTTATCATTGTGTTCACACAGAGAAAGTAAACAATCATCATCGCAGATAAGGCTGCTTATTCTGAGCCCAACGCACGACTGACTATAGAACTTTTGTTCATAATATATACACATTAATCGAATTTTAAACAAAGAAATAACGTAAACTTTGTGCTTGACATAAAAACTAAATCTGAACTTAGATTTAAGGATAAGTACCTCCAAAATACACGTTTTTAATCCTCTTGCATGCCAGGCATTTAATCCTGGCATGGTGTTATGAGTTTGAGGCATATCTGCGTGTGTACTGCCTGTGGATCTGTTCGTGGTATCGAAGTTCTTATATGGATAGATCTATTTAAATGCGGCTTTCTTTAATTGAAAGCTGTTTCAATCGTGATAGTTCTTAGATACATTTCTATCTGGCTAGTTTCGCCAGCATGGTTTTGAGCTATATTTCCGACTGTGTTAGTTTATCTGTGGCAACGTAACTCCTAAATGGGTGAACCTATTTTAATGTGTTTCTTTTTTGTTCTAAGGTTTATTCTGGACGATCCTGATGTAAATTTTTCAAAAGATTCATAATAAAATGGTATTTCATTTTTAACGAATATTAACAAACGTTCAAAGTGAACTATTTAAAAAGTTTGATTAGGTACTCGTAAACATTTAATTTAAAATTTACAAATCCCCGACACAAAATTGGATGTTGTGATGTGGTATAACATACTAAAAGGTAGGAACCGAGGTAGTAAGGTTACTTGGGGGTCGCCGACGCCTTTAATGATCAAAAAACATTTGAAAAAAATAAACCTGTATTATTTCAGAGTTTTTACCCGACTGCGCGATGCAAAGGCGGGTAATGTTTTCATCTGTTTATATATTACGTATGTTTTTTCCCCTGTGATGTCGCAATCTTGTGACGCAATCTTGTGAATACCACTAAAACATTACAGTAATCAAAAGTCGATATGGCGACCCAGACCCCATATTGTGACATAGAAAAAATGTCAAATATTGTATCATCGCAAAAGGTCTTCAAAAATCATTTTTATGTTTCTCGAATCATTTGATTTGGTGATTTTAGGATCTTAAATGATTTAAATGAAATGATAAATTTGCAAAATTTACGTTTTTACAATAACTAAATAGTGAGAAATAAAAGAAATAAAATAAAAAACCAACTGTAAAGAGCCAACTTAAAAAAAGTAGGAAGCTTAATGTCCTACTACTTTTTCCGATTCCACAGCATGACTGTGGGATCTAAAAGAGAAGTTGGACATCTTGTTAACCATCTTTTTTTAAGTACGCTTTTTATACAGTCGTGCTTTATATTAAAATTTTTTTTTTATTAATTGTTTTCCAACTGCTAAATGAAATATGTAATTGTGTGAAAAATATATAGTTATTTAATTATTTTTCTATTATACTATAAAAATATATATGCAAGTATTATACTCGGTTCATTGAAAACACAATTCAAGCATTAAATATTGCGTAAATAGAGTAAGTATTGCGTCTGGGGATAGGTAATTAAAAAGTCAAATCAGTAGAACAATTTTGTAATAAAATAGAACCTATGAAGGAAGGAACCTAGGAAGGTGTTATTTTAGCCTGCCCTTTTAGGCGATATTCCGCGTTTCTCTCACCCTTATCGCGGTTCGTCCCGGGTTTGAGGGAACACGGATCGACTGTCGTCGTCGTGGCGAACGCAACTGATGACCAGTGCGAGGAGGATGTATTGTTTCTCCCTCTCGTTCGCGTTCGTTGCTACGGTCGCTAGTTTGCGAATAAAATCTGAATCAATCTCCTCGCTTTATTACTAGGTACTAACCTTTCCTGTAAGATCACCGCTAATTCCTTGCTGAAATCACTGCCTTGTTTCACGTAGCGTCTCAGCTCATCGAAACCGTTCTGGGCCTGAGAAAAAAAAGATAGGTAAAAAAAATATTTGGATGCATACGCATACAAGATACTGACACAACATATATCGTAGGAAGGTCAAAGACAAACGGGCATTGTTTGATTATTTGCATAATGGTCCAAACTTTGTATATCTAATAGGAATGTGTCTCCTTATTCTACAATAATAATAATTTTTTGGAAGCGCAACAGTTTTTTTAAAACGCAACAAAGATTTCAAAAAAATGTGAAACATGTGACGTCACTGTTACAGGCGGCGGCGGTTGCCGACGGCCATATAAACAAATATAATACGTGGAACATCGTAGCCATGTTAAGTGGTAGGTACTGACGTAGATATTAGTTTTCTATTATTGATTCATCATCATCATCATCATCAGCCAGTGTCTCTCCACTGCAGGATATAGGCCTCTCCCAAGGCTCGCCACCACACACGGTCCTCCGCCTTTCGCATCCAACTACCCCCGGTATGGTGCTTCAGGTCATCTGTCCACCTAGTCTTCGGCGGCCCTTCTATTATTGATTATTCCTAGAAAATACCCCGTTTTGTGCATATTTCCTTGAAAACTCATTTATAAAACACAAAAAAATTGTCATAATTTTGTCCAATGCCAAGTCATGTTTAATGTAAATAATCGGTCTACGGTTAGAAAAGTTTGTTTGTATTTTTTTAAAGAAAAATATGCTCAGTTTGCTATTGCTATTAGTCTTGGCGTTAGGAAAATTATAAAGATCAGCGACAGGGTGATAAAAACTGGAACAGTAGTCAACTGATAACTGGAAAAACTCGACAGCGCGCGAGCATCGCGGTAAAGTATAGTGGAAATGTTTAGCTCATGCAGGGCGACGCAATCTTATAGACGCCGTATACATGGTAACAGAACAAAACAATTTTATATAAGCCATTAATAGTAGGAGTTGAAAATCATTAAAAAAAATCCTTTTCCCAAATTTGTTTCTACAGATATTACAAAGTTTAGAAATATTAAAAACATTTCGTTAAGTCTGAGAATAAAATTTCGTATCCATAAAAACATATAAAATTAATATAAAGGACGGAAAATTTTTATTACACTAAATTTTTATTAAATTTTTATTTCCGTACCTATCTTACTCTCAGTGATACCTATCGAATCAAATGACAATAATTTTTTATGCAGTCGGTGTAACATTTTCATCTTTTTTGTAATAAATATTTCATAATTTAGTGAGATTCGTAGGCATTTTCATTCATTTCCGACGACTGAAAAACAACGTAAAAATAACGGGAACTATTTTATTTTTTTTACAAAAGTCAACCAAGTACAAAAGTAAAACTTCAGTTCTATAAAATACGAAATGACTTACTCTCCGACCTATTATAAAATTTAAGTAGGTACCTAGTTCAATGTTATTAAATCAGTTGAGAAAGTACGTTTACATAATCGCATGCAAAGCTCTTATTATAAACTTATTAGCAAATGTGAAGTGATTTTTTTTTTCATTTTTTAACCATTTCGTTAGATATAATGAACGAGTTCACCTGAACGACATTTAATGACGGTGATAAATTTTGATTACTTACACGAAACACATGAGTTTCGACTGACCTCAAAATGTACGCAAATATAATATATATAATAGTAGACTGTGTCGTAAGGCAAGGTGATAATAATCTTTAATTTATTTATTTCTCACCACAATTTTTTAAATTAAAAGACAGTAAATAAAAAAAATAATACAAGTAATTGTGGGAGACTGGAGCCTAAACTACAATAAGTCGAACCTGTCCTTATATGATGTGCATAAAGTAGAAAAAAAAAAATTGAGTATCAAGTCAGACAAAAAAAAAACATATCTGACAAAAAAAAAATTTAAAAAAAATAAAAAAAAAATAATAATAAAAAAAATAGAATAAGTAGAATAAGTTGTTTAGTCGGCAAACTCACCACAATTAAAGCGGAGTGGAGGCAAATAGATAAGAAAATTGGCTCGAACAAAATTAAATAAATAAATAAATATATCAAGGGCACGGACTGTGGATTGTACAGTTATTCGGAAAAAAAAACCTGTTCTTATAGGTCTCCAGACATCCACCAGTTCCCCCTTTTTTAGATTGTTTCTCTCTACGATTTCTAATAGATACTATAGTTACGTTGTTGCATCAGCTAAAAAGCCGTTTACTGTTAATTCATGTACCTACACATATTAATGGAACGCTGTTCCAGTTGAAAAACTCTCTGATTGTATAGAAAACAACACTTAACAGTATAGGCGGCATTATATATTATCGTTTTGTGCGTATGAAATCACTGTAACATATTTGTCTATGAAAAAAAAACTGCCTACACGAAATACCCCCTCGAATCATATGAAGTGCCTAATTAATTGTGTTATAAAAACTTTCATTATTGTTTTACCAGATCGCGACTATTCCTGTATTGAAAAAAAAAAAAACGATTCCGGCAGCTATAATAGGAATTGAACTAGTTAAACAAAATTTTTGTCACAAGGTCTGTTGCCAAGCAATTTATAAATTCATTAAAATTTAATTACATTTATTATAATTAAATAATCCTCGGCTTGTTTATTATATCTTTTATTTCTAATCACAGCGAATCAAAGTTTCTCATTTAAAACTCTAATCAAAAGTGAAATCACAATCATATAGCATTTACCAAGCATTTACTTTATTTTACATATTACCATGAATGACAATGAAGTATTCCCGTTTTATTTTTTTAAATTCTCTTCCCATAATCAATCCCTTCTTGTCAACCTCATTTATTTCACAATCCGGACCCAGTGTTACCCGTCTGGATGCATTCAAAAATCAACCTTCAATATTCTTAATTTAACACATTTAAGAGTACCTAATTAATCATAAAATGTACATTTTTTTTTTGTTTAAATTTTCGTTTTCTGGTATCAATAATACTCATTAATGGTTTCGTATATGGCTTGAAACGGAAATGCTCTTCAAAAATATATTTAACAAAATAATAATTTTGTTAAAATCTATAGTTTTAATATCGAAAAAATTATAAATCAATTTCCTGACATGACATGGGTAAAATATGTTTATTTTTTTTTTTTTGTAATTTTTAGCGTATTGGCTGTTTCGATGTGCCTACCTACGTATCTTAAATATATAGGGTCCAGGCCCGGTTCAAACGGTTTATTTAGAAGGACTTATAACTTTATAGGGATATTTACTGTTAATATTATTACTAACACTGACTATAGTTTCCATATTGATTTATTGTTGACTATAAAAAGAAATCTGTGCTTATACTGTTTGTACTTAAATCACTTTTGACAAAGCCTTCCTTTATCTGCCAGTCACGTCCGATCAACGGTATAAAAGTTACGAATGAGTTTAATACTGCCACTGTACTTATATTGAACCTATACGTACCTACTCTCCCTGTCATGAAACTTTCTTTATAAATTAAAATTAACTTTGAGCGATACACATATGGTTTACATTTGTTTGGTCGCCTTGTACGACTTAGAGCCTTTTTGAATTGTTATGCGCGTGAGTTGAATGGCGACGCGACGGACGCACGCGCGCGCTTCCGCCGGGAAGTGGCGCGGGCCCATTATGAAATGTAAAACGGGCCGAATCTAAAATAGATAACGCTATAGACAATTTTTATGGTTTCGGATGCCTAATGATTCTCATCGTCTGAATAAATAAATATTTTCTTTTGAGTTCTAAGTAATATTTTGTTTTATTTGTGTCCCTTTCAAAATCAGACTAGAAGTGGCTATAATTTATTTTCCAATTTATGATTTTAGTTCATGTAATTAAGTAAGTATACCATATAATATATCAAAGACAATACTAGTAAAGGCGGGCCCACACATTGCCCCATCTTTGCCATTAATTATATTAAAGCCGATTCGGCGAAAAACCCAATACTGACGGAAACAATGTGCAAGTATGAACTACCATCCAAAATATTGGCTCAAGTGTATAACAGCCTCTCACAATAAATTGAATACAACGGTAGACCTTTACATGATATTATATGGACCCGGTAAGCCTCACTACTGGTTAAGACGGCATCAGCGTTATTAAATAAGTAGGTAAAGCAAAAAGTAAAACGATATATTTCAGATCCTGAAAGACAACTTAATTCGATTGTAATCTCACATTCGATAACAATAAATGTAAAAAATTGACCCGAACAAAATAAATAGATCGCAATGAGCTGACAGACAGGAAACAGGTCAAATGAGAGTTAGAGACGCACATGTGAATTTATGTAGCTGCTTTACTTTAAGCCTGTAACAATGAAGACCTAAAGTCATATACATATTATGCTGCCCTTAACTTAGGATACCGTACCTCGAAATTTATAAAAAACAGAGGCCTTATAAGATAACTTTTTGTTTTTTATATTACGATTTTATATTAAGATAAATTTTATATTTCTTTAATTACACCTCCAAAAACATGCATCTCTTTTCTGTTGAATAAGCACACTTATTCCTACGAAACAAAATTTTTTGGACCATGTAGCAAAATTTTGCACTATGCCCATTGTAGCCACGTTCGTGAGTAGGTACCATGAAATTGCTAGATGGCATATCGTTATTAGGATTGTTTAAGTATGGAAACGGACATAGAAACACGACAGTCCGCTGAGTTCAGGACAGGCACCTTAAAAATAAAGGTAACTTAAGTTCAGATCTAATCTGGGCGAAGCCGGAGCCAATCGCTAGTTCCTATACGGTTATAAAATATCGGCTCAAATACGGTTCGTATTTCGCTCATCAATGTAACACTTGCCTCATAAAATTAATGTTCGATTACACCAGAAAAAGAGCTGACAAGTGTTAGCGAAATGACGTACAAATCACATGAAATGTTATGTCAAGTGATTATGTTTATTGCAAATAGGAGAATTAAAAAGACGGTCAAGTGCGAGTCAGACTCGCGTACTGAGGGTTCCGTACAGTCACAAACGTATAGACGTGATTATTGCTAATTGCCGCTAGAATGCCTCGTGAACGCATATTTCAATTTTAAAGTAATAATAATTTTTATTTCGAACTCATAACACATCTATATTTGTGATAGTATGTCAGTAAAAATTGACTTATCACAAAATAAAACAAATAAAGTAAAATAAATCAAAATTGCCTAATATCAAACTAATAGCTGTCCCAACCCAGTATTATAAATTAATTGAAAAAAAAAAAATTTCGGATTCATTCCTGTACTTGTGTTGAAAGACTTTCCTATTTCCTTCTTGCCTTTAATGATTCTAGGTCAACTCAAGTCTAAGTCAAAATATGCGGCATAAACGGCCGTATTTTATTATTGGATTAGATTAGAAGTTTACAGTACCGTAACGTTGACTAAATATGAAATTCAACATGATACCACGCTTTCCTGAGAAAAAAGATCTTGACAGACAGACAGACAGACGGACAACGAAGTGATCGTGTAAAGGTTACTTTTTTCCTTTTGAGGTACATAATCCTAGAGAAGTCAGTTTTATATAAGTGCGAATATAACAACTCTTTGTGTTCAATTTACTTTCACCTGATTGTGTGAGAGCGCTTACATGTTCCATTGCTAATGCAGATTTTCCCGGAACTGATTTGTCACTGCCATCGCGACAATGTGGCCTTTGAAATGACCATAGGCTACTTCGACAAATGCGCTTCTTAAACTTAATACGACACCTTATTGGCTTCATACTATAGTTCACGGTCCACAATGATTTGGGTAAACAGTAAATTAACAGGAGAAAAATACTGGGTCACTAACTCCGTTGTATTGGCTAAATTCGATGGATCAGTCGACCAATTGCCGAAAATGTCATTGACTTTTGGAAGAATTTTAAACTCCCTATTGCTGTACTACTACGTATACTGTTGTATATGCTTCTATGTTTTACTTTCATTAAAAAAAATAATTGTTGAATCGTATAGTTGACTATCGTACTATGTACGACTATCGATTTGGATCACGTTGTCACTTTTGGATAAAATGATTAAAAATGTAATATATATATTGAAGAACTTTCAAATATTAAATATGTCTCGTTTGCCTCACACCTTCCCTGTGAGGTATTTGTTCGGTCTTTTAACGAATAGTTTTCTAGTGTATTCTAAATTACTTACCCAATAATTGTCTTTGAAGACATGATTGTTTGACGAACGCAAATTGATCATATCTTCAAGGGTGTTTTGCCAGCGGTCCATTCCAGCCGCTATCTTATTTGATACGTTTTCTCTGTTCATTCTGTCTTCTATGTACGGGCGACATTTTTACACATCTTTGCGGCCTTGTGTGTACGAAGTTATTTGGCTTCTGTAACAAGTAGAAATATATCGCCGTCAATATTAGGATATCCTTAGCTGTGTTCGAAAGAACGGAATCATGGTTTAGGTAGCCAGTGGGTGTATACCACCGAACTTTGAATTATTTCAATAGAGGAGTAATGCTGACCGTTTATTTCGAGAACCAATGTTATACATTTTAGGTATAGGATAAGAAAGAAAGACGTGCGGTACACCATGACGCACGCGATTGTTTACATAGATATGTTTAGGTCTTTGTGTATTACACGTCATAACTAGTTACATGCCTACCTATAAATAATTTTCAAAGTAAATAAAGTTGACAAAATTTGTCGATTTTGAATCGTCGAGTTAAGCAAGGTTGCGTCTTCTAGTTTTCTACATTCAACATTCGGTGGTCTAAACATTCAATCTTAATCGAGGTACAGACACATGGTATAGGCTTCTTGTATGAACCGTTTACCTGATTACAGTCAATCGAATTTCCAAAATAAATGCTATTAACAAAAAGCCGTTGGATGCCCCTAATTACAATAAAAACCATATCCTATAGTGATGTCAATAAAATTATAAACGACCGGACGAAAACCTGTCAACGAGGAAGTCCGTTAAAATAAAATCAAAGATTACATAAGGTATTGGTCTTAACTAGATAGTGCAATGAGTCTTTCACTTACGTTTAATATTTCGTAAAGTGTATTTTGTTTAGTCGAGCTCGACCTCCACATGTAATACAATTCGCGAAAAACACGTGAATCATATTTCCTTGTTAGTTCAACGCGTAAATCATTTCGTTAGTCATCATCATCCTTTGATAATGTGATACTAATTTTGTTGGCAACTGAAAAGGAAGGCATCAAAGATCTATAACTCGATAAATTAGCCTTCAATTTAGCGTACGTTATAAAAGTGCTCAATAGGTATGTAATCGAGACGAGTTTCGTAAGCGGCCGTTGAAGAAGTCATACAATCACTAGGAAATGATAAATTATCTGAGTGGGTTATCCGGTCGAATTTGGGTGTCGGCGAATTTCTATTGGATGTAATGATCGAGTTCGTGATATCGAATTAGACGGTTTATATTAGCAAATGTTTGCCGGCAACCTGCCGCGCAACCTCGACGGTTATGTAACGGCCTACGCTGACCGTTAAAGTACAGCTTAAAGCAGTTTCATATGCCGAACTCTTCGGCTATTAATCATTATTCACGATACGGTTTTTACATGGATCCATACAATAAGACGTTTCGAACGTTTTCGTAATAATTTATCTCTTTTTATGTGACTATTATATCGTAATTATTGAACAACGATTGATCAATAGCCTTTGTAATGTAAAATATGAAATTATATTCGATAAAAATTACAAATTATGTAAAGAGCTAACGTATCCGTTTAACGCATAAAGTAAAAATTGACAGCTATACTTTGATTAGAACGATGATGACTTGTAAGTCCGCCGGATATGGAAAATATCATCATGGTTCCGATCGAAGTATGTCTGTCAATCTTTACTTTATGCGACGTACGTTTACGTGATCCCCATTGGTAGGTAATCTCTTTTGGTGCAACTCGCTGTATATGGCATAACTGGGCAGATATAATATTACAAAAAAATCTGCCGATTACGAGTCGAATTAGCGCCGAGGGTTACGTATATACACGATATTTGTGTTATGTATTTACAATGTAAATTTGTAGGAAATCGAAAAAAAATAATCATATGTGAGACATTGTTTCTTGCCGAATTTCATGATCATAAATCTATGGAAAGTAGTACCCTAAAAGCTTGGATGTATATCTCGGAGTACAAAATATGCGGCAAAAATGGCTGTTTTTTTGACAAACAGACATACAGACGGACAACGAAGTGTTTCTATAAGGTTTCTTTTTGAGGTCCGAAATCCTAAAAATGATTGTTGTATGAGTAATGTAGAAATGATATTGTTGTAATGAAATGTATTGCAGTAACTACGACATCGTGTATTGCGTTCATTCGACATCGACACCAACAAACACTCCCCAGCCTACCTATTTCACATATTCTTTTTCACAACATGTTACATTGAAATGCGAGAAACCGAAGATTTCGTCGTCACCAGTTTAATAATTCTTAGACAATGAATTGATTTCGGAGGTATTCATTCACATAGAAGGAAACAAATATGTGTATAATAGTTCAGAACTTTAAGTGTAATAGAAATGGCATTAGATTGTACTACAATTATTATACTACTATTATACTACGATTATACTACAATACTACAAGAGCAGCATAGTATGCAAGCAAAGTGTCATCATCAGTCCGTGTCTCTCCATTGCAGGATATAGGCCTCTCTCAAGGCTCGCCACCATACACGGTCCTCCGCCTTTCGCATCCAACTACCCACGGTACGGTGCATCAGGTCATCTGCCCACCTGGCCGGGGGGCGTCCAACGCTTCGCTTTCCGGAACGTGGCCACCATTGAAATGCGTCGACGAACCAAAGTTGTCAACATATCCAAAACCGTGGCCAAAACGCTCAGCAAGCTGAAGTGGCAATGGGCGGGTCATATTTACCGTAGAACTGATAACCGATAAGCCGCAGTATGAAAGAGCAAATACAATTCGCACTTGACTGGTTACTTATTTAGGATTCCGTAGTTAAACAGTCAAAAAGGAACCATAATTTCGTAATGTCGTTTAACCGTCCGTCCGTTTAACCGTCCTCCCGCATATCACAGGCTTGTACATCCGCTATCATTCTATTAATTTGATTGAATATCACAAGCAGTCTAATCAAGTTGTCTAATGTGGAGAGCCTTACAATTCTGTACTTAGAGCAATTATGAAAATTATTTACTTTTCATAATAAAAGAAATTATTAAGAGGTCAAACGAGGTCACAACAACAAATAAAAGTCAACAACAGTAGCGAAGGTGCATTTCGTGAATGACATTTAAATTAATTAAATTTTTCACTCCAAATAAATACAAACTTAAACTAAAAACTTAAAAATGATGTTTTTGCTACTTTAAGGGAAAGATATCGATGAGCAGCATTTAGTTAACGAAGTTGGTACCAAATCATTCACATTATATTGTTGACTATATTTGTTATAATAGTTTGGTATAGTTGAAAATATTATTATTTATAAATTTTGTTTATTTTATGCAAACAAATAAAACTAATCTAATAATCCACCCCTCGTCACTCCCGACGAAAAGGTGCCCATGATGCTCATCGCATTACCGCGCTGAAATGCAATGGCAATTCTTTGCACCAGGAAGGAACCGGAACGGGGGTCGAATCCCCTTTCTCTCAGACGACGGCCGATGCTCGCGACGAAACTTTTGGCCTCACTCCCCCAACAGCCAGCATCTTCCACCGCAAGAGGGACGAACAAGTATTTACTCTCCAGAGTAGAGTATTTGACTCGTTTTCTGGCGGCTGCAGACTCCACAGCGGCTTCGGCCGATCCCACAGTGCGACCAAGGTGAAAGGCGGCAAATGTGCTGGCACACGTGGCGTCCCAACGTAAACACTTACCCTTCTCCCACGACACCAAAGTCATACCATCGGGTCTTTTGCCAACGGAACGGTTAAGACCAGGAGGCTCCAACACGGATGGAACATTGGCCGAAATTAAAGCCCTGTGGACTATGTCGTTAAGAGCGTGGTGTCGCGGAAATCTCTCCGAGCAGCGACGACAACTCAACGCATGGTGCCCTTCGGCCTCCACCATGGAACCGCATTTTCATAATTATTAATTTAATATTATTCAATTATTTAGAGATAGCTTTCTAGAGGAGGTATCTTTGGTATTGTTGGATAGAACTTTGAAAAGGCAATAATAGTTGCTTTTATTTAAGTGAATATTTAAGCACCTAAAGTTTTTGAGAGACAATATGGCCCTCTCTAACTTTTCAATCGTGTGAATAAAAAATGAAATAAATTTAGAGAGGTGTTTAACAAACACTTTTAATAAAAATAGTTTTGATTAAAATGTTTTTATTTTTTATTTTTGTTAGTTTATAAGATATCCGCATTTTTTGAACTTAAAATAAATAACAGGTAAAGAGAAGATGTTACGATTCATCAACATGTGACAGATTCTAGTCCCGAAGTCACTGAAATTAAATTAACGCGTGAATCATAAAAAAAAATCCGAACGTCGCGGCATCTGCCCATATTTACTCATATGCGTGGATAGCAAGAATTACGTACGCTTTAGGTTATTAAAAAAGAGAAACCTGAATTTAAATATAACGCAGCTATTACGTATTACCAGCCACCTCTTAAAATGATATGCATCGATGAACTACTAGTTATGATTGTTTTTATACTATTTTTTATTAAATCATTATTTTTTTCTACAATTTCTTAATTTAAAAACTGCAAATATTTGAATAAATTGATCTAATTTTTTCTGTTCCTTACAAAAACAGATCAAACTTTCAAATTTTTAATCACTAAAATCGTTTGAGGTGGAAAAATTTGTTATGTCATAATTTTAGTTTGTATATATAATAAACTTGAAATCCGGAATTTACAGATTTTACAGACGACTTCTGAATGCCAAGCGTTTAACCAAAATTGCTTTTATAACTATCTAGTGTGATGTATGAAAATTAATAAGAAATAAAACGTATTTTCACCGTCTATTACAAATCTTGTTAAATTAATTTCATTTGAATTTAGCCGCAGTCCGCGTAAATGTGCTGCTGCTATTTCACGAATGCATGCTGCTATACTATTAGGATCGAATATTTAATTTATTTCTTTGAATTAAAGAATTTACTAATGGGGACACAATTTTTTAAATGGGTAATTATTTAATAAGATACGAGACGTCACAGCTCGGTAAGGCCGTATAAAATAATGCGAAAGTTTGTTTAGCACACAGACGGAAACGAACCTTGTAACTCTTTATTTATTTCTTTTGCAATTAATTTTTTCTTTGTTTATTTTTTATTTATTTGTGATTTAATTTTTAGACTTAGTTGTCGTATATTGTAGTTTAATTTTCTTTGAAAAATATGATATTTTTTGTCAGGCAGCAGCTACGTAAGTTTATGTCAATTTTGATCTCATAATCATGCATAAAGATTGATCTTTTTGGTAATAATTTGACGAACAGGCAGTTTGTTGTGAAACTAGCATAGTAACGCGCACACTACGTTTTACCATTTCTATACTCTCTTTTTCCAGCTCTGTGGTTTTAGTCTAGTACAGTGAAGCAAGCGCCAGCTGCCAACTAAAAATCCTTCCCCCGGTCCTTTTCTTTACGCCATATTAATTATTACTTTGTATCAAAAGGACGTCAATATAATATTATTTTCCTTATCTGCTTTAGTAATAAACATATTATTGCAATGGGCAATATGCATAACCTAGTTAAGGATGCATAAACGTTTGTATCCATTGTAAAAGGTCAGTGAAATCGATCGATGGGATTGCTCCGGAATTACAATCGATTTGGCGCGACGAAAGTGTTTCAGATTGATGCCTTGATCGATTCGGTGAACTTTCACTAAGTGCCAGTGACCGATGCGACGTCGCGCCGTCGAGCTGTTCATACTAAGTTACTGGTAGTGTAATTGTAGACATTACCAGAGAGTGGTTTCGTTTTTTACCTTTCGCGAAGTTAAAATAATAATGTCGCAATGCATGTAATAACGTAGATTTACTCGTTCTAATTTTTTCCCTTGGGTTTATGTACCATGACGTCCTTAAAACTATGTTAACCCGTTTTCGTTATCGCAGCCATAACACTTCTTCTGCTACATTTGTTAAGTTCTAATGAAATCTTAATTAGTTATGAGTGCCATGGGAACCATTGAGCAGGAAAAGCGATGATTACCGTGCAAAATTACGTCGTTCCGTTGCTGCATTACGACGTAAAGAAAAGACAAATAAAGAGACGAATGACAAGACAGACGAGAAAAAAAAACAGCTGATATTTTTGGACCTATCATCATCATCATCAGGCCATTTTTTTACCCCACTGCAGGCGCTTAGGCCTCCCCCAGGGTGAGGAGGGGGGGCTTGGAGCTTAAGTCCACCACGCTGCTCCACTGCGGGTTGGGAACTGTAACGACCGCCATCTATTGACAGCGTCCTGGACCGATTGCTTAACGTGCCCTCCGAAGCACGTTGTCAGTGATATTGTGTACTTAAGTCAGAAAAACTCATTGGTACACGCCCGGATTCGAACCATGGCCCTACGGGGCCTTATAAATTTGAGACAGGTTCGTTGCGCTCTGAGCTATCACGACCTTTGCACCTTTATTTTGGACCTATAAGAACTCGAAAAAAATAATTATCGTCAAGTTACCGAAAAAAATTAAATGCCATACATTCTATGCATTGTAAGAGATCCCAGTTTTTCTTATTGGAATTTTACAGACTCTCATTGGTAACGAGTATGTGGTTGTGTGCGTGCGTTTGTATATAGTGCTTGTATGACTGTTTGTGCTCGTATAATCAGTGATTGAGCTACGTGTTTTCCCAATCAGGAGGTCTACTCTAATTTCCTTCCTCCAAATATTCGGGCCCGAACGAAGTTCGACCCAATCGAAGCAAGCTACGGCACGAGAGATCGCGGCAATATAGAAGCCACATCAGCTAAGTTCAGAGTGTTCTTACTGTATGTCTGTTCTGTATTTTTGGTGCCGTTAAGGTTCATCAGTAAACATAAACGGATACACGTTTACTTTAAAAGTTAAGTCGTTAAAAGACAATAACAGGTACTAAAGTTTTTTTTTTTAATATCTGGGACATCCCACACAGCGCCATCTAGTCCCAAAGTAAGCAGGAATTATGCTTGTATTATGGGGTACTAGACAATTGATATATATATTTACTTAAATATTCTTTTTTTATAATGTTTACATATATAGATACTTTTACACCCAGACACGGAACAAATAGACACGTTCATGCACACAAATATTTGTCCCGGGCGGGGATCGAACCCGCGACCCTCGGCTCCGCAGTTAGGGTCTCTAACCACTCGGCCAACGTTGTAAGTCTCACACTATTATTTATAGACAAGAATTAGAAACTACTTGTATATAAGATAATGTCATTTTTCAAGCGTGTTTTCATTCAATAATTAACAAAAAGAAGATGCTGTCAAATCGAGTCTCAGTTTAACTGTTCCGTTAACGTTTGTGGTATAAAACTGTTAAAGAATCAACACTTTCAAGCGAGAGAAATTCTTTGTATAGAGAAACTATTTAGACGGCCTTGATATTGTTTCCAAGTCATCCTTGACTTGCGCGTTCTTTCAATACCGTTTTCTAAGAGGTTAAACTAGATCGTTACATCACGCGAGCACGTAGGTACGTTTCTAATATTAATATGAGGTAAAATTATTTTAAAATGGTTTTCGAAAGATAGAGAGAGCACAATTGTCTTTCACTTGAAATTTACTACAATAAGCCGGGACATTTCTAAAATATTCATAAGCTAACTAGATAATTAATTTCGTGTTAAAAATTGTTTAAGTAAAATATTTTTTGTTGAAAAGTTATAATGATGCAATGTCTGACCCGTCTTCTAGATAGCTACTATTTACAAGCTGTCGTGATGAAACAATATAATAATAATAATAATCATTTAATTTCGGGTGCTAGCCTTATCGTAATTTTTATATATTTACACGGTATTAACATATTAAGTATTAAAACTAAACAGTACTAATAAAATAAAGTACAATATTAACTAATTATAACAATAAATAAATACAACTAATAGTTAAAACTATATAGAATAGAAATGACGACCGCTTAGCCTAGTGGGCAGCGACTCTGCCTACGAAGCTGGTGGTCCCGGGTTCGAATCCCAGGTCGGGTCAGTATTTATATGATGAATATTAATACTGGCACCGGGTCTTGGTTGTTATATGTATGTGGTGTCTTCGCTTGGTACCCAAAATACAAGCTAATGCTTAGTTTGGGACCTATACGTTGTTGTGATTGTATGTGTTATTATTATTATTATTGTTATAATCATTTGATTCGTGTGATGAAAATGTGAAGCGCAATTTCGTGGGGGTGAAGACCGCCGCGCGGGGATCTCACGGACTGAAACTCGTCATCTTGCATCAGCTAGCTAGAGTATGAGTGGTTAGATCATGAAAGTACAAATTGACTAGCAGCCCTCTTCTGTGTTTAAAGCCTATCCACTTATACTTTAGCTAGCTGGTGCAAGATGGTGAATTTCAGTCCACGAGGTCCCCGTGCGACGGTTTCCACCCCCGCAAAATTGCCTTTAACATTTTCAATACTGTGACATTTCTGATTCTATTAAAACCGAACGCTGTTGTCAAATTTATTTACTCTATGTTTTCGAACGCCTTATTTAAACATTCATAACAGGATACAAACATCCAATTCTTAAACCATCCGAAGAATGTAAACATTATACAGTAGTAAACACGGTTTGAATAAACATATCAAAGGAATCTCAACAATGTGACACAAAAAGTTACGTACAACAACATCGATGTACAGTTCCAATCAAAGTTTATGGCGGATGTGAACATAGGCACAAGTCGCGTCGCAGTAACCAGTTTTAGGTGTAGCGGGACGCAGCGGAGCGAGGGGCATATGACTGAATCTGCGCAAGCATGCTTAAAGCGTTGTATTCCGATCCGCCATAAAGTTTGATCGGAACTATACTACAAGTTCGAAATTACCATACCGCTGTTAAGGCAGCAGGGCATGAAGTATCTTAAACAAATATTGTTTTATATTTCTATCATCAAAATCCTATCGCAGGTAGTTAGCTGTATTGTTGACCGTGACAACTGTTCTTCACGACATCGCGTCGATATTCCATAAATCGTGGTAACAGAATATCTCTGTGAACCTAACTGGCATTCAATGCAACAAGGGATCAGTGAAAAATAATCTATGGAATCCTTTTGTTTATGTTCAACTAAAATCTTATCAAAAAGTAAATTAGTAAATTGTTATCGTGCACACGTGATTACGATTCACGATAACCACTTCATCTCTACAAAAAATTCTAAAAAAGTTTGATAAAATAAAAACCGACAAGTTTTAGTTAATGTTATAGTATTTAGTTTTCCAAACAAAACCAATTTTACAAAACCAATTTTAAAAAATACATATAAATAAATATAGTTAACTCTCAGTTCCGTTCCAGGGTTCCATAGCCAAACGACGAACCCTTATAATTTCGTACTGTCCACCTATCCGTTTGTCGGTCTGTCCGTCTGTCCGTCGGCGTCGGTCACAACCATTTTACTCTGAGGCTATTGGTGTGCTATTGGCTCTATATAGATTAAATTTGGAAAGTAAGTAATGTTAATGAAAAAAATAAACATTTTTGGAGTATATCACACAATACACGTAACCGTCGATTGACGAAAAAAATATTCCAGCTCACAATAACGTCTATGATACTTGTAGATAGGTCTTTATTTTACTTTACTTCTTTATTTATAGAGGTTTAACATGACTTTTTTATTTAAAATATTTAAAAATTGAAAAAAGGTGGAAAAGTCCAAAAAAATTTAAATCAGCATAACATTAAAAAAAACCCTTTTAACGAAAAATCTGTTAAGTAGTTTTTGAGATATTTGTTTTTAAACTTATCACTTATCTCGTATATCGTATCTCGTCTCGTATCTCGTCGTAACGTCGATCCCGAATATAAAATCCTTCACTGTGCGTGTTTTTTTCATACGTACTTTAGAACATAAAAGCACGGAATATACCTAGTTTATACATCTTCTTTTAGGCAAACTTTGCTTAATTTAATAATATTTCATTTTTGTACGAAATAAATATACAAGAAGAAATACTGTAAACATTCCGTAGTCTGAGTCCTAAATTTAAAAAAAATCATATTCTGTAATGTTTCTCTCAGAGTTTATTTGTTTTATAAAACGAATAACATTCTGGACGTTAAAGAACAATTTATTTAGTCAGAAGAGCACTAACAAAAATATCAAATTATTCATAGGAAACAATATTTTCATATCCATTGAAATCTTTCCAACTTCTTAGGTCGGTATTAATAAACCTACTCAAATTTAAGATCCATATTAAGACGATCTCAGCACTAAACAACTGATGAATGAGTCTTGAGTAGACAACTGAGAGCGAAACAGTATGCGCATTAGGTGACGTCATATAAGTTTAAGATCGTTATCGTGTTTGAACCCGCAATCATCTGATTTTGTTCTCAAGACGATCTTGAATGTGATTTATTAATGCAGTTCCAGTCAACCTTTATGGCGGATGTGAGCATAGGCACAAGTCGCGTCGCAGTAACCAGTTTTAAGCCGCCTCCACACATAGGCCAGCGCATTCGCCAACGCGCTGGCGGTGCGCTTGCCAACGCGCTTGTGAGTAATCCACACATTGGAAGGACATTCAGTACGGTTTGGTTTGGGCCAATGTGTGGGCGGATTCAAAACGGATATTGAGTCGCTAACAGCTGCAGCTGTATATTTATTCACAGCTTATAATTACTTTGTAAATGTGTACAAGAAAAGGTTGATAAAAATTTTAAGTTCCACAGGCAGTTTTCACTCTAATACAGCTCAATAAATTTAAATGTTTTCTCGTTATTCATGTTCGCTATTTCGTCAAGTTAGGTGTTAATTCGCCGCAAGAAAAAAACGTGCACTCTTGATCGCTGCTCCGGGCAACCTGATCGCGCGGCCAATGTGTGGATGGTGCGCCAAGCTTGCGACAAGTGTCCTTTGATGTTTCCGACACCGCGCGGCAAGCTCGCAAGCGCGCCAGCCAACGTTCAAATACCTACCGCCAATGCGCCAACGCCTGTTCTACACATTGGGCCAGTGGCTTGGCCAGCGCGCTTGCCAACGCGTTGGCCTATGTGTAGAGCCGCCATTAGGTGTAGCGGGACGCAGTGAAGCGAGGGGCATACGAGTGAACCTGCGCAAGAATTCTTATATTAAGAATTCTTATTCTTATTCGATCCGCCATAAAGTTTGATTGGAACTATACCGGCCTTAATTTCGAGTTAGTCCTCCTACATTGAAGTGTAGAATTGTCTATTTATTTAATAAATAATCAATAGAAACTGATCCTAGTTTATATCTATTTCATAAAATTTATTGGTGAATACATACGGATTAAAACGATTAACTTGTTTACACGTCAGTTTCCCGATTTCTGTTGTAGCGGATAAAGCTTTCAACTATTGCGAAGTATTCAAGGATTGTTATATTTGAAGTATGTATGCAATTGTGTATTTTATTATGTATTAATTAATGGCTTACCTCGACTTCGTCCGGTTTGATTTCAGTCATGTAACTAATATTTTACCTGGGACCTATATTTTTTATATAAGATAGACATTATATAACATAGTAAAGGAATTTATACGACCGTAAAGGTGGAAGTCGAATTTTGTACATAGGTATCTAAATTAAAATATAAAGTGAGAAATAAAAATAATTCGGTTTTAATAATGAGTGGCTATTATGCTACATATACAGAAAATACATTCAGTTATTTTATATATTTTACGTAGTGATTCTGTGATAATTTATTTTAGCACAGACATTGCCGCTGCTCAGAGATATAATATGATAATACCAGGGATAACTAACTCACGGCCATCTAGTCCCAAACTAGGCAGAACATATATTATGTGTGCTAGATAACTGATATGCATTCATAGATATATTTATAATATATATACACAAAGAGTAGAACCTGGTAAAAGACGTCGAACAGGTGCTGAACTGCTTTTCGAGTGGCTTATCGTAGGGTCTTAACGACATCAAGGCTGACCGCCGAAAGGTGATAACGTCCTCGTCAGCGGAAGATAATGGTCACAGACTAGCGTGATGGCTGACTGAATTGTGTAAACTTTTAAGTGGTCTTCTGAAACCGCAGGTCTGTCTTTGATGTATGGCGCTTCTCTCTATACATAAGAAAAAAGGAAAAAGGTATTTGTCCAATCGCCATTGGGAATGTCTTCCGTTGCCTGGCCGCTGAATTGGGTTATCGTGTTGTTAGAGAGGAGATGTCGACCTACTTATACCCGCACTAGCTAGGCTTTAGGATCCGTTTGGGTTGTGAGGTCGCTGTTCATGTGACACACTTTTGCTCTTGACCCGGCCAATGATAATAATAATAATAATAACGTATAAATGGCAACAACGTCTAGGCCCCAAACTAAGCATTAGTTTGTGTTTTGGGGACCAAGCGAAGACACCACATACATTTAACAACCAAGTCCCGGTACCAGTATCGATATTCGAACCCGGGACCTCCAGCTTCGTAGGCAGGGTCGCTACCCACTAGGCTAAGCGGTCGTCGATGCTGACGACAATGATAACGACTGCATCATTATTAAACTTGATATCAAAATCATTTAATAGTGTGAGAAGGGACATTCTTCTGAGCGAAACGAAATACCATTTCTTTTCCAGGCTCACTAACTACTCCTACAGTAAGTTGTATTATAACGATAACCTAATCCTGTCTCGAGTTGGTACGCAACAGGGCGACCCTCTTGGGCCCTTTATTTTTAGCTTCGTTATCTAAAACGCTATTTATAAGTTTCAGTTGCAGTTTCAATTAAAGAAATTTCAAAGTTTTGGCTCAATTTATACCTAGTCCTAACTCAAATGAGACTGTGATTCAAAACATGCCGAGATTGAAATGTGTATTAACGTCCCAATGGTTTACGCGCATTTGTATGTTCATCCACGCAGCAATTTCTTGATTTCGTCTTTATAGGTAGAGTCGATTTTGCATAACAATGTCCAGTTATTTATTAAAGAGATTCAAACTTCTCCAAGCATATCATAACGTAGTTGTTTATATTTATGAATATTATACATTTTATTTAAAAGTAAATGCTGTAGACAGAATATTTGTCAGTTCTGTAGCAGATATTTATTAATGAAAATTTTCCTTTAATTTATATTACTACATCTGTTCGTCTGTAAATACTGAATATTAATGTGTCTGCACGTTATCATTTTGTATAAAATAAATACCACTAAGTATATTATGAATAAAGTGTAAAGAAACAAAACAACTGATATAAATAATAGACGTGTATATGTACGCTTGTGAATTGGTATCAATAATATGTCAAGTGGAAATACGATGATACGGTCGAGATCGTATTTCCATAAACTAATTATTTTTTTTGCCCACTAAATACTTTAGAGGCAAGACGAGCTTAATTTTCTGTCGATTATGCTTTACATCATAATTGTGATACATTATAATTAAAATATCGTAGTAATCAATTAAAAGAGGTAACAGTTTTATGGACGAGAACAGCCAAGGGAGCTGTGGAGACATTTGGGGGAGGCCTTTGTAGCTAATGACAAACGGGTAGGAGAGTTGTGGAGTCATAGTGAAATTATAAATATATACATTGCAGTAAGTTTGTTAGATATAAGTAAAGAATGTAACAAAATCAGTAATTGTACTCTTATTTGAATAAAATGCTATTATTATAATAGTACTCAATTAAATGGGTTATATGTTGTTGGAATATTTAATAATGTTGGTAACTCAATACACTCAAAGAATATGTAATATGCTTTAAAATGAATACTTTCTTTTTAGTAGGTATAGGCAATAAAATAAAATCAAAAAGGAACACAGGGATGGTAAAAAGAACTAAGCATAGAAAATATGTCGAAATATGCTAGCGTGAGGTTGAACGTAAAATAGTAACTACAAAATTAGCTACAGCACAGCTAGAATCAGAAATCACCCCAAATTAAATTGTGATACCATTTATATAGAACCATTACTCGCCTCAAAGGGATATGCATGTAAAATGATGTAAATAGAAGAGAAGTTCATCAAAACATCTCTTTAGCAAAGGCCGTGAAATGACGCGAGCAAAAATCTGGGACGTTATTAGTAAAATTGCAACATAATTATTTCGGTTAGCCTACGTCCTTTTACAGGTTATCAGTCCATTCAGTGAAGGGCCGTCCGTCGCTATGACGTCGGGTTCGTGGTCCCTAAAAACTTTTCTTTTCTAGCTGTTGTCGATTCTGCAAGCGGGCATGACCTACCACTTATCACTTAACTAGCTGATTATGCGATCTATATAAAAAAACTCCTATTAACGCATGTACTTAAAACTAGATCACTACCAAGATCTCGATATTGTCGTATGAAGCTCTAAGGTCATATCAACCAGTCCATCTCTTTGTCCATCGACAACAATGGCGCATTACGAATGCAATTAGCCGACTGGAAAATCCAGCGATCCTAACCCACATACATATTATACTTTCATCTCGACGCGTCGCACACGCAATCTGATCTAGCGTAAAACAATGTTAAATTTTCTATTAATATTAATAATAATAATAACGTACACATGACAACAATGTCTAGACCCCAAACTAAGCATTAGCTTGTGTTTTGGGTACCAAGCGAAGACACCACATACATATAACAACCAAGACCCGGTACCAGTATCGATATTCATCATATAAATACTGACCCGACCTGGGATTCGAACCCGGGACTTCCAGCTCCGTAGGCAGGGTCACTATTTGACAAAATATTAAATAATATTATATTTATTATGAAATATGATAATATGTAAATTAGTGTAAAAATCTAAAAATCTATGTACCACGTCTAGTGTATGTATGTCTGTATACTGTTACCTCTTTCTTTAAATTGTTCATGTATTTAATATAAAATTAAATATAGAAAAATCTTATACCAAATTAAACGCTAATTAAAAAAATTTAAATAGACTTTATAAGATAACAAAATTTGTAAACAAAATTTAATTCGGTTGTAAGAATATGGAAATTATAAACTATTAAAATTTTACTCTGTCTCTTTCTTGCAAAACGAAGTTTAACATTGTAGCAAATGGCCTGACGTCACACATAGGTACGCCGTGAGGTATTGCCCTCTCTGTCTAACAGGAGATTTTACGCATTCATAACTTTGTTAACAATAATTGGTTTTTTAAAATTCGTTCACTGTTATGATACATTTAGAAAACTCATTCATATAAAAAAAAATTATCAATTAGCTAATTATTATATATTATTTATAATAATCAGTAAAAAAGCAAATAAAAAAGTTTTTTTTCCATTTCCAAGTAAGTTAGAACATATATAATATTAACACACATTTAAATTAACCATAGGGTATCAATCCTTATATTAAACACGTATAGGAAGGAGAATCAAAATAAATCACAAGAAAGTTTCCGAAAACTTGGTAAAACAACATGATTATTATAACTAAAGTTTATGCAGACAATGGTTCGCGCTTATCACGGTGATTAGTAAAATTTGCAAGGTTTTTGTGTTTTGGGTATTAAAATTTCAAATATTATTTCTTATTGCTTTTTAAAAATTAGTGGGCCAGGTAGATACCCAACAGTGGACTCGAATTATAGGTTGATTGGGGATGAAAAAACTTTTTTTGAAAGAACGTATCTACTGCAATTACCCTTGTGGTTTACAACTGCAAAATAAAGTAATGTTAGACAAATCGAAGCTGATACCTATGTAATACAAAAAAGTAAATTCGGCTCAGCCGTTTTAACGACATACAGTTCCCGCAGCGCCGCGCCGCCTCGTTGTTTATAATCTTAAAACATATATAAGTACATGCACTGAAGTGATACCTATGTGATGCAAAAAACGCTATTAAAATGGGCTCGCCTAACTGTTTTAGAAAAACAATATCTCTTACAACGTTCCCTAGTAGCCTTCGACTGTCACCAGGTAGCACTGTAGGACATGTATTTTCTGTCGCAGTAGCAGTTATAGACCACCAGCAAATGCAGCCTAATAGTTATTCAAAAGCAACACAATCACTACAGCGTCTCCTGGTCTAGGTGCAACAACCTACTCTGAAATAATACCTATGTAATACAAAAAATTCATAGAAATAAATCTAGTAGTTTCTAAAAAAATTGGAACACACATGCACACAATACAAAGAAATACATAACCTCTTACCACAAACCCTTAAACGGTCTCCGTTCCATCGTGAGTAAATAACTGCCAGATAGAAATAATCGATTTTTCTTAGTGATTAGATTCACATTGATCTACTTTACAGAAAAAAAACCCACAATACTTATGTAACTAAAAGTAACTGTAAATCCAAATTGTTATCTATAGTTCAAATACTATTTTACCACGGATCACCTTTCACCGTGAAGTGTAATTTAAATATTATGTAAGTAGTACAGTTCCAATCAAAGTTTATGGCGGATGTGAACATAGGCACAAGTCGTGTCGCAGTAACCAGTTTTATGTGTAGCGGGACGCAGTGGAGCGAGGGGCATATGACTGAACCTGTGCAAGCACGCTTATAGCGTTGTATTCCGATCCGCCATAAAGTTTGATTGGAATTATTATTAGGGCGAAATATTTAAAAAAAATCTACGATTTACAGGTATACATACGTTATGCATATATTTTATTTAGCATAATGGTGTAGAGGCAAATTCGTTATGAAATTATTTGAGGATATTTAAAAAACATAACGATAATAAAGGCTTGAATGCTTATCGGCGTGTTATTATTTTTGAATAAAAGGAAACATAACGACTCGTGTCCACTTCATGACACCATCCTTTGTTCAAGTGGTTTGCTATGGCAATCCCTAACAATAATATTGTATAAATAACACAAAAGTAATAGAGTAGGCAGGTCAGGCCATAATAGGAGTATTATTATTTTAACCTTAATACAGCCCTCATTCATAGCAATAAATAAGGAAATCGCCTGAAAACTCATAGACGAAGAAATTTCTAAAATAACCTTGTTATATTTGTGTAAAGTAGTTTTGTTCTGCATGCCATAAAAAAAAACTAGTGTATCAACACGTATCCAACGTGCCAAATGGCAAAGCATGATATTGCATGATTTTACAAAAGTGGATAGTCACGGACGCACGTAGTGTAAGTAGCATAGTTGCTCTGGAGATAGACAAACCTACAAAAAGTCATGTTTCGAAACCGACTTTGTTACTTTAAACGACAGAATGGTTATACTGCACATGGATCTCTGAAAAGAGACAATCGACTAATTTCGCTTCTTAGAGCGTTATCTCTATTGCACACTTAACAACAATAAAGTATTTAGTTTAATAAAGTATTTAGGCAGTGAATGGTTCTATGGTAAGTACCGCTAGTTATTATATAATATTGTATGGCAGTTTGTGCGTCCGTTTGCGCTCTAACGTTGTTAGTTTCCACCGGATTTTTTTGAAATTGGAGCAGAGGTTCCCTTTGACTTTTAGTTTTGCCAATACTATTTTGGAGCCGATTGGAGGAATTAGAGGAATTAAGGATTTTCTCACGCTTTTATATTTAGACCGTCATTACAAAGAAAGTTTTAAAATTACGAAGTGTTACGAAGTCACATTTTATAAGCTGCAAGTTCGAGAAATGATTTCATATAGATCGACATTTACGCAGATGAAGCTGATGACGCACCCAATCGTAATTAAGTTCAGTATCGATACAATTTCTTCACTTCAACAGCCAATTTTCACCCCAGTGCAGGGGCTTAGGCCTCCCCCAGGGGGAGGGAGGACTTGGAGCTTAAATCCACCACGCCGCTCCACTGCGGGTTGGGGATTGTAACGACCGCCATCTGTTGATAGCGCCCGGGACCGACTGCTTAACATGCTCTCCGAGGCACAGAGTCAGTGATAGTCAATGTACTTAAGTTAGAAAAAAACTCATTGGTACACGCCCGTATTCGAACCATGGCCCTATGGCCTTATAAATTTGAGACAGGTTCGTTTCGCTTTGGGCTATCACGACACAGTACAATACAATTTAGTATACGTATAAAAATTGATTTATAATCAAAAGGGTCTATTAAAATTAATTTAAAAAAAAATACATTCAACTTACTGTACAAACGGTATTGTTATTCATACCTAGAGTAGGTAACACCACGTAACACTTGCTCACAACCTACCATATACGTGATTTCACAACGATAAAATAAAATTGAAAGAGCAACGAAGGTCAGTCAGTGGTCGGTCGATCGTTTAAGCGAAAGTGCCAACACGTTGATCCCATTTTATCCGGCCCATCTCAAGGGCGACTGGTGGACTGAAATGGGATTGTCTGGATTTCAAGTTAATTGCGATTCTCCGTTCACCATATCCATAATGTAAAAGTGTAAATAAACAAGAAGAACAATTATTTTACAGCCTTCCTAAACATTTAAAGTATACAACATACAATATTACACATTACAAGTAAATTCTAAGTTAAAATCTAATAAAAAAAAACTAAAAATACCTATAAGTTGAAAATACTATCTAAATAATGATGAATGAGAAAATTTTAAAGAAATGACGGGTTCAGGGTGCCAAGGATACTTGCCGCGCTTTTCTAATTTAAAAATAAAAAAAAACCGACTGCATAATAAATGATTCTAAAAAAAGATGGACATTATTTGTCCTATTTCTTTCTTCGAACCCCCATCCATGCAGTGGGAGGCATTTTCTTAAGTTTAAAGGGAATAAGTAATGCATTCGATTGCATTGGCTGTGGGATCGAAGACCACGTAGATAGTTATCTTTTTGAAATTGTTTTTAATTTCCTTTTTTTATTTTCAATTTTTAGTTATTGTATAAAGGTAAATTCTGTAATCTAATCTTTTCCTTAAGCTCCAAGCGTCCTCACACTGGGGGGAGGCCAAAGCCCATGCAGTGGGGCATAATGGGCTTGTAAAATGGAAAATATTTTGATTGATGAAAAATAAATTTGCTGAGAACTGTTGCCAACCAACTCTAAATCGTTAAAGATATTAAACGGTCATTTAAAAAGAAAAGTTATATGAAAAACCTTAAAGACTATAATATAAAGAATATTACTAGTCACCGTCCACGAGGGCGCCAGTGCACGTACACGCGCCCCGCCCACATGCCCCATGCCCCACCCTTTCGTATGTAAATAGAAGGTAGCCACATTTTGTTAAAAAATGTTTAGGATATAATTATTGATTGTGAATATTTGACCTATATTTTTATTTACGTAATGAAGTCTATTGATGATACCTACCATCTAGAAAAATTTTGGCTGGTGACTAAAATCCTTGTATATACCGATGAAAACAATACTCCTCGTTTGCGTCGCGAGGTCGGGTAAAAATTGATCGTGATAGCGGGTCGAATTATCTTCACCTATTTGCGTAATATGTGCACTTTAAAGTCATTGACGAAAGGTCAAAAGACAGGCAGACATAGTTTTAACAGTGAGCTAATATTAAAACCACTTACGCAGCAATCCCCCCTCAGCAGCCCTCTTACCTTGTGGGAAGCCTAAACGCCAGCAGTGAGGTATAATGCAAGATAGAAAAAAAAAACGCAGCAATAGGAACACTTTCGTAAAATTGTATCCCACAAAACACTTCGACATCTAAATCACCTTTGTCAGCCATTTGCACTACACAAAGCTATTATATAAGTGACAGTACCATCGATATTTGAAAAATATAACACAAAAAAATTTAGTCAAGAAAATGGTTAAATAGACATTTTGGAGCTGTATACGAGAAGATCAGTATATAAATGAAATATTAAAAAAAAAACCTAAACAGTAAAATATTATGTAATTATGGTTCGCGTTTGTTAAATTCTTATAGCGTTGTGGAGACAATTTATATGAACACAAAACAAATGTTTATAATATACTTATTAATGAATACTTAGTTAAATTGTACTTTCGTGAAAGGGAACAATTACACGTGAAAAATCGTTTATCTAGTAAATAACTAGCACATGAAAGACAGAGAGAAAAAAAACTAAAGTCGAATTGCATTATAAATAATGAATAATTTTAAGAATTTTTACAATGTTCATTTCATTCACAATTATTTGGATTGCGATAGAAATTATTGTTTGTTGCGTTAAGATAAGTAAGAAAATTTTATAACTTAAATAATGTATTGTAATTGACTGAATTACAATAAATTATTTAAGATTTTACGTTTTCTCATATTAAAAATTAAATTAATTGTAAAGTACGTACATAATAGGTATAGGTAACATAAAATTTTGTCCATGTGAAGAATGTTTATTTTTAAATAATCAAAAAACTATACTTTTCAAAATTAATAATTCGCGCTAGATAATTTTTCACAGACTAACGCAACTTACTAATGTTCATACAACTCGTAGTTCATACAGCCGATCTAAGTAGTTTATTAAAGTAATTAATGTACATTCAATGTCTGTTTGTTAGATTAACTGACAGGGTTTCGTAATGTGCTGCTCCAGTGCGGGCTGGTGGATTGGAACGACTGCCATCTATTGGTGGCAACCGGCATCATCGACTGTTTTAAGAACAGTTTTTTTTTTTTAAATATTAATGATTACCATACAAAAGGAACCGCAGGTATGAATAATATCTAAGTATAATTTGCGTACACTCACATTAAAAAATTCTATTAAGCATACACGCTCGTCATATGGATTTTTTAGCTGGTGAACAATTGTTTTTATTTGTACATTTAATAGTGATAGATTGAACGTTTTTTAACATGCGATCAATTTGTTATTTATTTTTAGTCAATACCTACATGCAATACATACAATACCTACAATAATATCATTGTATTAATGTATTGTTTGAAAACTGACAACCAGGAAAACAAGTATAAAGTGAAAATACTGATTTAATCTAAAATAAATAGATAAAATTATTTTTAATTAAACGGTTTTTGGTACAGCTAGTGATTTAAAGTGAAACGGTTTCACTTAAACGTTTATTAACCTATTTTCGTTTTTCACTTTTTTTTATTTAAGTTCTACTCTGTCCACCTCCTGTCTCCATCATCACACACTCGTAACTGAATATAATGTATGAATCTCATGAAAAACCAACCAAATAAGCTCCAACACGACCGCGTTGCACTAATAACCGTTATAGAATTCCACTATCCACCTCCTGCCTCCATCATCAGACCGACATTACCAAGTTGAAATTGTCATAATATTGCATTGCCACGAGAACTCAAAGTTTCATAAGAATCGATTTAGTAGAAATAGTTAAAAAAGCTGGCTCAAGATTTGAAACAAAAAATTTAACCGGTTTGGCTGACCGAATGGCCGAGTGGTTATAGACCCTAACTACGGAGCCAAAGGTCGCGGGTTCGATTTCCGCCCGGGACAAATATTTGTATGCATGAACATGTCTATTTGTTCCGTGTCTGGGTGTAAGATATCTATATATGTGTATATATTACAAAGAATATTTAAGTATGTATATCAGTTCTTTAGTACCCATATTAATACAAGCTTCGCTTAGTTTGGGACTAGATGGCGTTGTGTGGCATGTCTGAAATATTAATATTATTATTATAAAGAATAATAAAAACGTTAAAAAATATTACAGTTGCCAGTGCCAGTTGCCGGTCTCGAGCAAAAAGAGTTTTATTTCTGTAAACCTTTTATTACCTGTTATGTACTTTAATCATACACATCCTCATGTGATACATGGCAGTAACTAACTTAAAACTTACGAAATATGCATTCGGACCATCATGGTGTAGAGGTACAATAATTTGATGTAATACTGCGTGTCCTACCCGACATACGTACACAATAAAAAAAACGCTATAATAGAAGGCCTAGATGCATCCGTTTTCAAAAATAATAGTTGAAATACTGATGTACAATTTTTTTACTTAACACCTGTTTGTGGTCTATTTACTATACAACTACAATAAAATTATTCGGCGCCTTTCAAAGTTAGGTTTCGGAGATAAAATATTGCGACAGCAGATAGCCAGACGTGCTCTGAGTTGATACCAAGTGTTTCGGTTTATCGGTGTTGATAAGAAATCTCATATAGAAACGTAATAGTTTAGGATACTGATATTGAAACTTTTATATTTGTCTATAAAATACAAAGAATTGCCATTGCAATTCAGCGCGGCAATGCGATGAGCGTCATGGGCACATTTGCGTCGGGGGCAACGAGGAGTGGATTATTAGATTAGTTTTATTTGATCACCATTTTTAAGAATTAGTTATAGTATTTTTTTTTAATTTTTAGTTTATGATTAATATGCGGTCAAATTTATTATTTAACACAAATCAAATAATTACGGACTCATATAATACACGTGTATGATCGTTACCATACCTGAAAATACAAATTAAAAAACCCCCGACACAAAAAAAAACTACTTGACATTAAAAAAGTCTGAAATAATACATGTTCTTAATTTGCAAATGATTTTTGATATTTAAAGGCGTCGGGGACCGCTAATTGAACAAACCTGTATTATATCATACTTTTTAAATGTTAGTTTTTTTTGTGTGGGGGTTTTTTTAATTTTTAATTTAATTTTTATTTCAAAACTTAGGTATACACCATTGATTATTTTTTACCTTAATAAACCTTTTATATTAAGACATTATTAATAACATTAATAATAACAAAAGTAACTAAAATTATTTTACTGATTATTGAAATAAATTATATTGAAATAAAATTGTTTAGCTTAATTTTTTTTAAATAAGTATTCCTTACTTATTCTAATCATATAAGTAACTTCGCAAGAAAGTATGTACTTACATAGTTATAGTTCAATTTGTTTGTATAGGCATTTTTTAGTTAAACTGATTCATATAAAATTACTTAAAGGAACAGTGAAACCGAACCCTTCAAAACGCGAGTTCGACTCGCACTTGGCCAATTATTTTCTCTTTATCTATCTGACACAGACTCATTAAGACCATTCTAATGAGACCAAACACGATAACTCTGTTGTAAGTTGGTGAGGAGTTGGGAATGCTCCAGATTCCAAATGATGCTGCAGAATCAGGTCAAGTTCACTAGTTTTTGCAATATCTTTGAGGTAAATGGATAGCAAATTTCGAATCGATTAGACGTTTCGAAATCGCTCACATCCACTTATCAACTGGAAAAGAGCTGATAATCTTCAAACAACTGAACATATTTTCTTGAATCATAGCTAAGAACACTCTCGATTAAGTCAACTTTCAAACAAAAAATACTAAATCGAAATCGGTCCATTCGTTTAGGAGCTGCAAGGTCACAGACAGACACACAGATACACACGCAAACATATAACACCCCTATTTTTGCGTCGGGGGTTAAAAATAGACTTAAATCTATTACAAAATCTGAAATAATTTTTTTTTTTTTTTTTATAAATAAAATTAAAATAAGTAGAAAAATAAAAAACTTATAACTTATCGAATGTTTTTGCCCGTCTCTTTCATGCAAATCAAGTTTGACAAGTATTTTAAATGGCCGTACCAGAGTATGATGCAGCCCAGTATTGCCTTTTTTTCTAAAAGTAAACAAACATTCAAAACTGAGTTATTAGTTTTCGTACCTGGCCTTAAAAAGATTTTCTACAATTCTATTGATTGAATGGAATATTTATCTATACTAATATTATAAAGCTGAAGAGTTTGTTTGTTTGTTTGTTTGTTTGTTTGAACGCGCAAATCTCAGGAACTACTGGTTCGAATTGAAAAATTATTTTTTTGTTGGATAGTCCATTTATCGAAGAAGGCTATAGACTATACTACATCAAGCTACAACCAATAGGAGTGGAGCATCAATGAAAAATGTTGCAAAAACATGAAAAATTATTCCTTTTGAGAGCTTCCGTCGCACGCGCTGCGTAAACGGTTGATGTTAAGCAAAAATCATGTATTACGGAATTGTACCCCTTTAAAAGTTCTAACCAAAAGTCCGCGACAGCATATGTGTATCTTTTAAGGTTAACTTACTATGACCTTTTTTATGACAGTCAAATTTGTTCAACATAATGTACTATTTGCGAAGATGTTTTTTAAACGTGATATTAATCCTTATCAAATTAAATACGTTAGTTGTCTTAAGCATTTCATGCATATTATAATTGCCCTTTACATCATACAATTTAAATTAATATCTTAACAGTTTTTATTGAAATTTAAAAACTATAGCGGGAGAAAATAAATTCGCTGTCTGCCTCTGTTCGTTAACTTTTTACTTCCAAACCAATAGACTTTGGTACAGTTTTTAGTAATATCTTATTTTCTAATTGTCTTATAATCTATTAATCTATATAATAGAAATACTTATTATAAAGCTGAAGAGTTTGTTTGTTTGTTTGATAGATAGATAGATTGATTGATTGTTTGATTGATTGATTGTTTGTTTGTTTGTTTGTTTGTTGGTTGGTTGGTTGGTTGGTTGGTTGGTTGGTTTGTTCGTTCGTTCGTTTGTTTAAACGCGCAAATCTCAGGAACTACTGGTTCAAATTGAAAAAAATATTTTTGTGTTGGATATTCCATTTATCGAGGAAGGCTATAGGCTATACTACATCACGCTACGACCAATAGGAGTGGAGCATCAATGAAAAATGTTGCAAAACGGGAAAAATTATTCCTTTTGAGAGCTTCCGTCGCGCGCGCTGATTGATTGATTGATTGAATGATTGATTGATTGTTTGTTTGTTGGTTGGTTGGTTGGTTGGTTGGTTGGTTGGTTGGTTCGTTTGTTCGTTCGTTCGTTTGTTTTGTTTGAATTTGTTAATCTCTGAAACTACCAGTCGGATTTGAAAAATTCTTTTTGCCTTTGATAGCCTGATTCTAGCGGAGAGTTATAGGATATATACATGAAAACAAACTGTCTGTCTATTCGAGCAAATCGGCTTCGGCCAAAACGGCTTAACTGATTTTGAGGAAACTTTACACATATAACAGGATGTAATCTTTTGACTACACCCTTTCCATATGTGACATACAGAACTTTTTGTATGTCTGTCTGTACGTCCATATGTCTTAACCTATTTGAATGAAACATCAATTAATATGAGAAGAAGGTCGTTAAAACTAACAAATGTTGCTTTTTGTCCGTCTGTCTGTCTGTACGTGTATCTGTCTATTTGAGCTAATCTCCAAAACGGCTAAACAGATTTTAAGGAAACTTTGCAGACGGGAAAGAGGGTTGTCAAGATATTTGACATTAGCTACTTTTTGTCCGTCTGTTTGTCTGTACGTCTATTCAATTCAATTTTATCTATTCGAGCTAATTTCCAATACGGCTGAACAGATTTTAATGAAACTTTGCAGACGTGAAAGAAGGTTGTCAAGAGTGTCATAAGCTACTTTTTGTGTTTGTCTGTCTGTCTATCTGTCTGTCGTTTGTCCTCACTGATCTAGCAACGTACAGCCGAAAGTACTAAGTCTAGGAAGCTTAAATTTGGAACATAAGTTTATTTTATAACGTGAGCATTATAAAGTTAAGAAAGGCTTTTTTAGAAATTTCAAACTTAAGGATGGGAATGGAGGGACTTAAATAATGACGTGTTTCAGGGTTTTTAGATTTTCACATTTTAAGAGTGGGAAACGGGAGATGAAAAATTGTATCGGTTTTTTAAAGGGTGGAAGGGGAATGAAGATTGAAAGTTTGAATGGGTGTGACCAAAATTGGTTCCAGCAAAAAGTACGTATAAACCATCTCGAACGTTAATAGTACCTATAACAGGAATTTGTAGTCTACGCAAGCGAAGCTGCGGGCGGTCGCTAGTTTGATATAAAATACATAGCGCTTGGGCGCTGGCGGACGGCATTGGTTTAGATGAAATGTTTCATTTGTGGGTACTTTAACTTTTTAATCAGTATAGGGTTTAGTAAATTTAGTAAGCTTTTATTCTTATGGGAATGAAAACTTTTATTTTATAAAAGTAATGTGCCTACGATGGATTCCGTTATCGATGAACGACAAAAACATCGATAAAATTGTCACATTACTACACAATACAGCAGTCAGAGCATTGCCGAACGCATACTGCGTGACCAATTGCAACTGTTGAAGTGTCGACAGCACTTAAGAAATACGTCACTGTAGTTACACTTGTTAAGCATATTTATTTTAAATATTTAATCATATGCTTCTAGGTCGCATTCATTTTAGAAATGAATAGTCAATGATTTAAGACGTCGCAATTAAATAAAAATTTGATTATAGGCACAAATGAAGTTTCTTTTTACAGTAGTACATTCATTTTCGAAATATTATTAGCCGTATCCGGCTGAGCATAATCCAAACTTATAGAGCGTACACTTACCAAACCATCAAACCAAAACAAAAAGTTTCAAGTGAGTAGATGGCGCAAACTAACGGTTACTTAGAAAAACATATTTAAAGATTATTTTTCTTTTTGGCTTTTTTTAAGTTTGGACTACGTTCAGCCGAACGAAGCATCACAAAATACTAAAGAAATTTGTTTACTATGACGCCCGTGGCGTGGTTCGTTTGAACCTAGAATATTTATAAATCAACCTTTCTTTATTTTCCCTTTGGGGTTTCTAGGCAAGTTGCTCCTATGCTTCCTAGTGCTGACCCTATCATATCATATGGTACGGCGAACGGCAAAGCCGCTGTAGCTATCTCAGAAAGAAGGGGGACAGGCAAAATACAGCCACGTAAGTAAAATGTTGCCGAATTTTATTTGAACATATAACATTTATACAATTAAAAATGAACTTTAAATCTCGTTCATTCTGAAAGCTCGGGCCAGCCATGCCTTTGCCTCTCAATCTATAATATTCTATTATACAAATATGGCGCAAACAGTAATTCGGATGTCAATCATACTTTGAGTACTTTTTTTTAACAAAAAAAAAGTTTAATTAAAATTATTAAAAAGTTTATTAATACTAATTTTTTTTTGATGTCTCTACTACATTTTTGAGGGTCTACTAGACCACCATTAGTATAAGTCATAACAATAATTTTTGAATTAATAAAAAATTTTTTTTTTTTAAATTACCGGGTTTTATGATTTTATTCCTCTTTTTATGTTAAGGCCTAAAATTTTATTTTTACAAAAAACGGTTTATCGATTTACATTCAATTTTGGTAAATCTGACGTTTTACGTAGATATCAATTGGTCTATTTAACATAATATTTCTAACTTGTAGAAAATTTATTGTTATAAGTTAACATTAAACGTGGCCTGACAGACACTTAAAACAGAAATAAGCAATACAAAATTACAATACACAAAAAAGTTTTCTTAATATTATAAAATTTTTCGTCCGATAACATAGAAAGAAAATTATATAAAATACGTGGTGATAATACTTTTGCGATGTACAAAATCATTATAATTAAACTACCGTACAAAAAAATACTATTACATTTTGTACTACATTGTTCACACAATCGAATCGCAATGTCACAACATAATTCTGGCACCCGTTCACTTTTCTCTTTTTTTTTTTAACGATTACGAATGCAAAAAAAAAAGTTCGGATATCGTTTTAATCGACACCCGTCAAACGCAGATAAAAACCATATTTGAAAATACTATTAGTAACCACTCATGATTGTATAAGAGAATTTCGATAATTCAAATAATTGTATAACTTAAGAAAGCTCAATTGTATACTATTCAATATTAAGTATGGGATACGTTACTGGTTTTGTGCTTGTAACATTTTGAATAAAAACATGTTACGTACACGCGACTGGAAAGTATTCTCGACGGTTATTTAACTTTTGAATTTGAATTGAATCTTCATTAATATGAACAGATATTATAACTTGATAGTGCATGTAATGATTGTAATTTTTCACATGACTCAAGCTTCCCGCTCACCCCAAAGAGCGACCGTAGCGAACAGTAAGAAGTCAGGCAAAGAAGTTTAGGGGTTTCACCCCCCCCCCCCCTCTACCCGCAGATCGTCGCGTTGCGGGTGTTGTCTGGGAAAAATTCTGCTCTTCTGAGAAAAACAAATAAAAATTAATAAAAAATGCAATGTTTGTATTGTATTTTGTTCAATTAATTCCTGCATAGTCATTTCGGTATATATGTTACTGGCTATATGTATAATCCGGTGTTCTATAATATACCTAGGCATTCTATTGAATGACTAACTATGACAAATCAGGCAATATGTGAAATATCATTTATTCTATACTTTACCTAGGCATTCCATAGAAAATCGAATGAATAGCCGCATAGGGTAGACAGCTAGGAACGCGGTTTGCTTCGGTTTTGGTTTTGAATAATTTGCTTGCTCAGAATTACTTTTACAAGAAAGTTTTCTTACTTAAGGTTTTCTAATTTTTAAATGTTAAGCATAAGGAATTAATATACATCATACATACAACAACTTGAATGAAAAATATTTACTAAGAGTCATTTTTTAATTACTTAAGAAATTATTAGTAAGTAATATTAAGCCTGCGCAAGTAATATTACTTGCTCAGAATGACTTTTATAAAAAAATGTTGTTTTTTCTTATTTTCAAATGTTACGCATACATAATAAATATCAAGCACAAAAAGGTTTTTTTTTCTTTACTGTAATTTTATTCAAATTGCCGACAGAATTGTTTAATATTACTGTTATAAAAACACTAATTATTTGTAATTTCAATGACAACAGAAAATGTCAGTGAAATTCATTTAAATAAAGAAACGTTTTATAAGTTCACCATTTTATACTTTAACTGGCCTCCTAATGTATACATTATTGAAGTAATGTATGTAAAGATTAATTAACAATATATAATATATTTTATACATTGCCTTAAACGAACCCGGTATTGTAAAAAAAGACTAGGTATTTTATATAATGATAGAATGATGTACTATGCCGGTAACATGTCCACTACGAAAAAATCTGTTTCAGAATCTATGAGGGCAGAACTTTCCAAACCTTGTATTCACGAATACTTTGTACGTGATCATGATAACTGTAATGTTGCTTAATATTTTGCTGATAGGAGACATGGTCCCCTTAAGTACGGCCTTTGCGACTCTCGGAATTCAATTATAAGGCATACCGAAATTGAAACACCATTATCGGCTAACAAACAAGTCGATTTTTCCTTTCATATCATTGTCACGTCCGGAGGTTGAGTTGAAATAGGTTGCTGTGCGTGCAGCCGGCTATTGTTGGCTTGTTTTCAGGGACGACGATGTAAATCATGAATTAAACACTGTTTAGAAACCTCGACATAGATATAATAACATTGTGCATAAAAATTTATGAAACAGCTTGCAACCCGTTACAGGCTATGACCACTGGCCAGCCTTATATTTTATCATTACCGCCAGAATCGAGCCGGCGATTATGTGTGTTTTTTGACAGTTTATCCGATGTTGTGTTTTGAGAATCCTTTTTTAAGAATCTCTATATATTACGTATTAACTATATTAGTAATTTACATGCGAAGCTCGATTTGAAATCGGTATTTGCAATGTGATTGAATGATAAACATCCGACGACTTCAAATAAAGTACAAATAATAGTAAAAACTTTTTTAGTTTAGTTAGTATATTACCTATGTATTTAGTTGGAAAAATAATCCAATTTTGTCACAAACAACCTGAAGTCTTTAAAACCTTAATACGCTAAATTCATGTTGGTACGTGCGTTTGCTGTGACGCGATGGTCAGCGCGAAGTGGACGTACACAATTAGACACAGTAATCTCTGGTAAGCCGATAAGAATACAGTAGCACGAAGATATTTGTATATTAGGGTTCATACCTCAGAAGCAAAAAAGAAATCTTCATAGAATCACTTGATTGTTTGTCTTGTCCGTCTGTCTGTCAACACCCTTTCTCTCTGGAACGTGAGAGAGGAGGTAGCACCTATCTCTTCTCTATTGGAGCTGTAAAAATGCTACATATTATGACACTCGTAAGTAAATCAAAACTTATCTATGGTGGTTTTCGTTGACCTAGAATTATGAAATTTCGCAAGAACAAAGGTTTCAATTACAGCAAAGGAAAAAATCGAAAATCGTTCATGTGTAGTTGATATCACCTTTTTTTCAATAGTATACTTTTTAATTGATATATATGTATATATGTTACTAGCGACCGCTTGCAGCTTCGCTTGCGTAGACTACACATTCCCTGTTTTAGGTACTATTAACTTTCGAAAGGGTTTATACCATGTTTATACATACTTTTTGCTCAAATTAATATTGGGTACACCCATTCAAACTTTCAATCTTCATTCTCCTTTAAGAAAACCGATACTCCCATACTTTTCACCTCCCGTTTCCCACCCTTAAAATGTGGAAATCCAAAAACCCTGAAAGACATCATTATTTATTTATGTCAAAACTTTTATGTTTCTAACTTTAAAGAACAAAGACGCATACAACTTCCGTACCTCCCTCCTTAAATTTGAAATTTCCAAATATTCATTTCATAAAAAATTGATACGTTATAAAATAAACCACTGTTCCAAATTTCGGCTTCCTAGACTTAGTAGTTTCGGCTTTATCTACGTTGATAGATCAGTGAAGACAAACCACAGACAGACACAAAAAGTAGCTGATGTCACTTTTGACAACCTTCTTTCACGTCTGCAAAGTTTCATTAAAATCTGTTGAGCCGTTTTGAAGATTAGCTTGAATAGACACATAGACGTACCGACAAACAGACGGACAAAAAGTAGCGTATGTCACTTTTGATCACCTCTTTTTCATACCCGTGAAATTTCATTATAGTCGGTTTAACCGTTTTGGAGATTAGCTCGAATAGACAGATGGACGTACATGCAGACATACAAAAAGTAGTGTATGTCACTTTTGACCACTTCTTTTCCACATCTGTGAAGTTTCATCAAAATCAGTATAGCCGTTTTGGTGATTTGCTCGAATAGACAGACAGATTGATAGTATTATTTTATACATATAGCCTATAGCCTTCCTCAATAAATAGACTATCCAAAACAAAAAGAATTTTTTAATTCTAACCAGTAGTTCCTGAGTTTAGCGCGTTCAAACAAACAAACAAACAAACAAACTCTTCAGCTTTATAATATTAGTAAAGATATATCGGTCAGGATCTTTCGGACTCGTATTTGGTCGGATTTTTTTTTCGATTACTATAAGCGACAATCTCCAATGACAATACGCAGCGCCTTAGGCAACAAGGATATTTTTATTGAAAGAATTAATTCGAAGCGTGATTTTATCGACATGTTAGTCGACCTTGACAATAGTAACCGAATCGAAATGAAAAGAAAAAAAAACCGGTAATAATATTGGCCTCTGTACAAACGACCTTTTAGCATCTGATAACTAGTCGAAGCGGCCCTCGGTCCGTACAAAGGTTGATGGGACGGATAAGCTATTATCTCTTTTAATAAGCGTCTAGTTTAGATGGTGATTCCGGAGTTTCATTCCACATTTGATTACCATCGTGCTAAGAAATTTTAGCGGTTGCTGTCAATAGATGGCGGTCGTTACAATCCGCCAACCCGCATTGGAGCAGCGTGGTGGATTTAAGTTCCAAGCCCCCTCATCTTGAGGGTAGACCTAAGCTCCTGCAGTGGGGTAAAAAAAGGGCTGATGGAATGGAATGGAGCTAAAAAACACATTTTAATAGAAGTCGCGTGTTGTATGTAAACAGTTTCATGCTGAACTAAGAATTTGCAAAAAGTAATTTGACTTTGTCCTTTGACATATTTTGAAATAGCAAGAATTTGCAATTTTTCTAACAAATTACTGTTGTGATACGCTCTATAGTTTGCTGTTGATGGGGTAATGACTAATCTCCATACAATACTTGTCATTCTCTTTTAGATTTCCACATCTGATTCGTACTATCATCTTCTGACTTCCTCATTCCACCCTTTTTTCAGGTATATTGGCCTCTTGTAAACCCTTAATTCCTTATTTATTTTATTATATCTTGTATCCATTGCGCGACCATGTTCTCATTGCCCTTGCCTCTCTACTTTTCGCCTTTCTATAGATTTCTCCAAATTTCCGTCATCTTGTCTTCTTCTCAAATTCAAATGAAAATCGAGTAAGTAGATATAACAATTATATGAAATAGTTTTCGGAATTGAAGTATATAGATGTTAAAATAGATGTTGTTTATTTACAAAAAGCTTTTACAGTTGATAACAAGGGTTACGAAAAATAAGAATTTAACTTCCAAATAATATTTCAAATAAAAGATAGGCTGAATTTAAGTTTATCGAGTTTACCGAGTTATCTTATAATTATTAATTACAATAACGATATATTTATAACTATAACAAATAAAGATAATTCAATCAAAACTTACAAATAAATCTAAGAACTAATTAACAATATTTACAATATTTACAGCATAAAAATATCCTCCAGGTTGGTCCCACCCATGTGGCATCGATCCCATTACGCTTGCACTATTTCCGCGCTGCACAGCGATGCTCAGTTGTTGTGCGAAATAGGCACCCGCTCTGGGATCGCCAGCAGTGCTGACCAGACGGGTGGACAAATCTTTTACGATTTTTTTCGTATCAGACGACCACGGACCGAGTGTCTCTACCGCAACCGCCGCAAACTCGTAGTGAGGAATCAACCCCGAGTATTTGCGACGTTTACATAATTGGGCCTGGTCGGCCGCCGCGCCAGCACTCTGGGCCGTGGCCCGGACATGGGACGGAGCCAGAGTATCCACACATGTGGCATCCCAAATCAAAGCACGGCCCAGGCACCAAGGCACCAACGTTGCTCCGTCGGGTCTCTTGCCATCGTCCCTGAACAAACCTTTCGGCTCTAAAGATGATAAAGACTTCCAAATAATTATATTTATAAAAAAATCTATTATTAAAATCATGGTTCGATATAATTCATAGTTTCTACTACGTTAATATTAACTTAAATCTAAAATGGGTTCCTCAAATCATGCAAGTTTTTCGATTAGTTCACGTTGCAAGAGAGCTCGTGGTTTAAAATAGATCCCGTCTCGTCTGTACGAGAAAGCATTGTGACGAGATGTACGACGTGTGACTGACTGGCTTTCGGACATTATTTTGCTACACGACCTACACTTTGCTAATAAATCTAGTTTACACAGAAAAAGATAACTGGCTTTTAGAACGGCTAATACCATACTTTTATTATAAGACCATAGTGACTAGAAAATAGAACACAATTTTATATATAATTACAATTTGTTTATGAAGCATATAACGAAATACTAAAAGCGTGCTATATATACATTATTATATGACCCGTAAAGAAAATATTGTAGTGAATAAATCACAATTTCATTATTTTTGTTACTTCCATATCATTCCTTATTTCCTATTTTTGATCCCTCTTCATTTTTATTTTTTTTCGGGTCTCGTGCCCATATCAACGGGAACCCTATAACTTAATCCGCTGTTTTTCTAAATTTTCACATAGTGTGTATTACTGTCGTCGATATGACAACAAAAAATAAAAATAAAATAATGTAAAAAATTAAAGCGGGTCTCTATACAGGAAACTTTTTTTTTATATTGTACTGAGGTACAGAATATTTCGTGTGCAAGTCCGACTCGCACTTGGCCGGTTTTTATATATCCCGTCTTTTTTTAATTCCTCCATGGTTCCTTTTATATTTTTCTTTCATTTAGTGTTATTCTTAAATATGTTTTAATAATATGTAGTACATGTATATTAAATTGTAAACAATTTTATCCATTCTTTATCATTTCCTTTTTTTCGTGTTATAATTTTTAAAGCTTATCAATTTAGTTGTTCTTACTCGCCTTCTAGGAACTTCTAGTATTATTAAATTTTAGTTCCAATCCATCAGCCCTTTTTATACCCCACTGCAGGGGCTTAATCCTCCCGTCAAGATTAGGGTGCTTGGAGCTTAAATCCACCACGCTGCTCCAGTGCAGGTTGGCGGATTGTAACGACCGCCATCTATTGACAGCAACCGGGACCGACTGCTTAACGTGCTCTCGGAGGCACGGAGTCAGTGATAGTTATGTACTTAAATCAGAAAAAACTCATTGGCTTTAGTAACTTTGTATACGCCGCAGGATGATTTGATAATTCGAATTTTCGCGAAAACCCTAGAGATTTTGCAAAAACACGAATAATTAGACAATGGTGAAAACATTTCTCAATCTTACTAAAAAAAGTTATTGTTTTTACAAAAATACTAGTCGCTATAGTAATACTACGAAACGAAACGTTAGCTATTATGAAATAAGAACGCTGATTGGCCGATCGGAGCGCCCAAATCGAGACCTCCTCTGATTGGTTGACGTTTTGAAAGTCAATCATTCACACACGTTGTTTTGTTTATGTTTTTGAGAGCAACACAGCAGTTTTTTTGTTTTAAATATGGTTAAAAGTGTGCAAAAGTTTCTATAAATCGATATTGTTATTTCTAACCCTTCATAACTCAATGATCTAATACTTCAAAGCTCACAGGGTAAAACTAGGAACCAATCGGAATAAGATTTGGTCAGTAAGCAAAAATCTAGCCAATCAGAGTTAAAGATATTCACTGTTACTAGAGCGACCTGCGTTTTTGCAAAAACCCTATCTTTTTCCAGTAAGATTTGCAAATGTTTTCGCCACTGCCTATTTATCCGTGTTTACGCAATATACCTAGGGTTTTCGCAAAAATTCTAATTGTCAATTCATCCTACGACATACATATTTTAATAAAAAGTATCAAAATTCTAATAAAACGAGTAGTCATTTGTATAAACCAATAAGTTTATAAATATAATAAATAGGCTAGGTAAACAATTACAATTGTATTCATTAAGAGTACAAGTTGCGGTTTCCGTATTTTTATCTCTCTATACAATAAAACGATTTGTGATTTCACTTTCACTAGTCTCTCCTTCTCCGCGCTCCGCGGTTCAGTTTTATTGTCTTTAGCTTATTATGAAACTGCGGGTCTTGTGTGTAATGCTGGTTTTTTTTCATTAAAACGGTTAACGGTACGACACGTCTTTGTGATTTTGTTTCGTCACCAAGTAAATAAGTACGTTATGTGGAACCGCTCAACCTCTCAAACTGAAGCACTCTTTTGATTCAGTGGACGCGAGCAATACCGAGGATTGATTCGAGCTGAGTTTGCAAGAGATTGCTAAAATTCATCTATACTAATACTATAAAGCTGAAGAGTTTGTTTGTTTGTTTGTTTGAATGCGCAAATCTCAGGAACTACTGGTTCGAATTGAAAAATTCTTTTTGCGTTGGATAGTCTATTTATTGAGGAAGGCTATAAGCTATATGTATAAAATAATACTATCTGTCTGTCTGTCTATTCGAGCAAATCTCCGAAACGGCTAAATCGATTTTGATTAAACTTCACAGGTGTGGAAAGGAAGTGGTCAAAAGTGACATACACTACTTTTTGTATGTCTGTATGTACGTCCATTTGTCTATTCGAGCTAATCTCCAAAACGGTTAAACCGACTTTAATGAAATTTCACGGGTATGAAAAGGAGGTAGTCAAAAGTGACATACGCTACTTTTTGTCCGTCTGTTTGTCGGTACGTCTATGTGTCTATTCAAGCTAATCTTCAAAACGGCTCAACAGATTTTAATGAAACTTTGCAGACGTGAAAGAAGGTTGTCAAAAGTGACATCAGCTACTTTTTGTGTCTGTCTGTGGTTTGTCTTCACTGATCTATCAACGTAGATAAAGCCGAAACTACTAAATCTAGGAAGTCGAAATTTGGAACAGTGGTTTATTTTATAACGTGAGTATAAATTTTTTAAGAAAGGAATATTTGGAAATTTCAAATTTAAGGAGGGAGGGATGGAGGGGCTTTGTATGAGAGTCTTTGTTCTTTAAATAAATAATGACGTGTTTCGGGGTTCTTGAATTTCCACATTTTAAGGGTGGGAAACGGGAGGTGAAAAGTATGGGAGCATCGGTTTTCTTAAAGGAGTGGGGAGAATGAAGATTGAAAGTTTGAATGGGTATACCCAATGCTAGTTTCAGCAAAAAGTACGTATAAACCATTTCGAATGTTAATACTACCTAAAACAGGAATGTGTAGTCTACGCAAGCGAAGCTGCGGGCGGTCGCTAGTAAACAAATAAATGCACACACATTCACATTGTGAACCCTCAAGCACAAGAACCATCTGCGTCCGTACATTTACCGTGTTGTAGCAGTTTGATAGAAAGAAGCGCTATCACGGCACGATCGGCATTTATTGCGGGTACGACGAACTACCACTTGTCAAGCCGTTTTAATGTAAAAGCGGTTTTACGGGGAAAGTGCTTTGATATTACTTAATTGGGAGTGGCTCGGCTGCAATTATCTACTATTACAAACACTTACCGCGAACTACATTGTTGTCGTTACAAACTTGAATGTTCTCACTATATTTCGGTATGACGCAAGATCGTCTCGTCATGACTGGCTAGCATTGCTGGTTAGATATATTGTTTCAGGATAGTGCACTTATATCGTTGTACCTGCTACTCGCTGATTTAATATATAAATTATAGTAATAACATGTATACAAATTTAAAAACAAAAATAACAATAAATTAAAAATGCATTACTATACTCCTAGTTTAAAATTTCTAATACCAATAATTAAAAAAAAATATATTTACTTTATCAAATGGATAGAATAGCTACACATATTCATTAAGAAATATACCGAATAGACATAAAGTACGGCCGCAGAGCAAGAAATGAGATCAAGGGAAGGGAAGTGCATCTTTGCCACACTTTGCCAAAGTTGGTTTTCGAGATACAGGCTGTTTTTAAAATAAAAAAAAACATATTTGTTTGTATACATAATAAATATATCTAAACTATATTGACGAAATATTAAATCCCTAAGAAAAGGTAGATCTAACTAATATTATAAATACTAGTGTGTTTGACCTGACTTCACATTGCAATGGAGCAACGAAACGACGTGATTGTTAAACTGAGAAAGTTGTAAGGGCGGACAGTAACATACATGGGCTATTATTTATTTTGGTCGAAGGTTCCCATTGAATACAAAACGAATTAATATTCGAAATGCATTAAGAACAACGCTTCGGGTTGAGACCTGGAATAATCAGTGTGAATGGTAATCAAGTAACAAAGTAGTACAAGTAGTAGTACAACTTTTTCATATTCATTACAGATAAGAGTAAATTTTTTTTTAAATTATTAGTCAATATATTAAGTGATTTTATAGGAAATGAATTAAGTATTTTAATAAAGTGTAGGTGTAACGTATTACCTATCGTTTTCCAAAAAAAATTGAATTTCAAAAATATTTAATTTAAAATCGAAAATCATCCACTTTCAGATAAGTGATGGAGGGGTTGAAAACACGCAGAACTTCTTTCTTGACTCCGCCTACAGCTCTGGAGCAAGACTTTTTGCTCCCCGTATTATATCGAGAACGAATCGAAATAGTTTAAAAGCAGCACTGCGGACTGACAAAACGACTGTCGCTATTAACACACTTTTTTAAACGTATAGTCGTATACAGGTGTCTTGTTTCCTAATAGACCGCCAATTGAGCTAATGATACAAAGATTGCCACACCGATATATCTTCACTGAAGACAGATGGACTGACAGACAAGCTCCAAATAAAGCTCTCACAAATTAAATCCATTGATTCTCTACACAGTTTTATATTATCAATTGAACTTTCAGCTATTCAAAGACCGACTTTGATTCAATAACATTTCTATTACATTCATTCTTACTATGCATTATACGAATCACTTGTTTAGAACAATACACGCAATCTTATTTTAATACACGTAGAGAATGTTGTACAAACATATATAACACGCTTCTAACGCTAGCTATATGCAGTCAATATAACCAGCATAATTGAAGATCGTTTGAATTTCTTTACTTTTAATAGATGTCCGAATTTTTCGATGTATAACATTTATATTACTAAGTTTTCAGTAATATGATATTAATTCATATTTCTATATGTATCCACTCATGTCACGACCTTTGATTATATAAAGTCTAAATAGCAGTGCAATGCCAGCAAAAATAACAGGCCAGATTTTACATACTTATGTGTGTGACTTAACACACCACATACTATCGCAACGCCATACTAACTATACACTAACTGTCTCTGCGTGCGCTTATTATAACCGAAAAGTTAGGTGATATTTTTAACTCTCTATCCAGACATATAATCCAAGGTCACGAACATAGCATAACCCACGTAATTTAGACTTAATACTTATTTCTAGGGCCAACCGTGAACATTTCGTTGTCGGACTGTGTTCTATATCCAAGGGAAATAATTGGTCAATGCTTGCATACATAAAGTAAGTCACCAACAATTGACACCAATAGAAAGGTCGTTGTTATTAAATTAGCGATGCGCTAAGCGTCACAGAAACCCATAGGGACTCTGACGATACGTTTCTCTTTATATGTAAGTTTTAATAATTATATTGCATACAATGAACTAGTTTTAAGTTAATTTAAAAGTAATACTAACTGTAAGGTCACTTGTTGATTATATATACGGTATTGCATTAAGGCTATAACTAAGGTTATTGCTTATTTGTTTAATTAAATTGCGGCTTTTGTTATCCAGTTCATATTAACAGGGAATAAAAACCTAAACCTAAAACTTACTTTACTGGACTATTTACCGACTGTTAGATATATCTTTTTTTAGCATTCAGAAGTAATTTAAAATAAATGTGGCACTCGAGGACTGCCGCGGTAAAGCTATTGCATAGCATTTTGTATCAACTTATGCAATTATAATTATTTATTTATTTTATTTATGCAGTTTTTTTTTGTTATTATTTTTTCTTCATTTTTCTTCAAATCTTTCTGACGCTGATAATATGCCCTTTGACGTGCATTAGTTTTTTTTTTCTTTTTAGCTCTGTACGCTTTTCTTCTCTATAAAACGAAAATATCTAGGTATAAATAATAGGTATAAATAATTAGGTATAAATAGTGTAATGACACACCAAAACAAAATTATTAATTTAAAAAAAATAACGATATTAAGAAGTGATTATCGAATTTCGCGCGATGTACCTTTATATAGATATAATATCATATATAGGTACTTTCTCTGCGCGGCATTCATGTGCATTATCTATACACCAAAAACAAAGGTAGGTACTGAACAGTACCTACACGTGCTTGGTTTGATGGTTTCTGTTATATACATAATGAAGAATAAATTTATTTATTTATATATATATATATACATATTAAAAATCTAAATTGAGAATTTAAACTATACGCGTGTGTGTGTTTGTGTGTATAAAAGAAAGCTACTTTTAATATCGCTCATTTTATTATCAAAAATTTAGGTTATCTTTATAGCAGTATTATATTTTTAATTCAAAATTAATACTGCATTTGTGATAATAATAAAATGTATGTATATAAATTACTCAATCATTTTCTTTCACTATTTTTTCGTGACTTTCTTCATTAATAATAGGTGCAACAGATTATAATAGATGGCGCTGTTTTAAAAAACGTACATCGCGCTATCAAAATTTTTCTCCGTGCGGCGTGGAAAGCGTGAGGTTTTTTTCGTTACGGAATTTCTCGATTCGCACCCCGCGCTCAAAGGCCCGCGATAGAAGCTATGCAATAGCTTAAAATTTTGGGGATTGTGGAAAAATTACATTCAGCAACTACAATTAAGAATAGACAGGTATAAAGAAGTCAAAAAATTAAAGTCTTTTTTTTAATAAAATCTGTCAACTCTCAAATTGCAGCAACAATGAGTTTCGACTGTAATATTGTACTTATTTCGGCGTCAAACCATTAAGTACAGTAATCCTTTGGAAAGCTTTAGTGGAAAAACAATAATTGAATAATATTTATGTCAACAGTACATTCATTCTTTTAAATATTGCTTCATAGTTTTTGCCCGTCCGTCCAGTTTCGTATAACCTATATACAATCTTTGTAATGAAATTACATTACAGGACATTGCAAATACTATATTTCATAAGCACAAATGCAGTACCTACTCGTGAAACGGATCTTAATAAAATGCTACATTGAAGCACCAATCCGGATTTTGCCCTGGGACTACACGGAAAAAGTCACATTACAAAATACGTATTTGGCGCAAAAAAATATCGTCTTATTTTCGGAAAAATAAGATGATAATTATTAAAAATTCGGAAGAACATAGTTTCTTGGCGACAGTAAAAAGCTTCTTGATTATTAATCATAGTTGAATTGAAATATTTTATGTCATAGAATTAAAAAAAAATGTATTACTGTATTTTCTATTACTAAATGAAAGTTAGAACAAATTTTGTTTTTTTTTTTTTAAATTGCATATTGTCGTTATCTACAAAAATGTGAGATGAGATCAAACGAATTCATCGGTGCTGCATCCTGATATGGGATCAACCTGTTCTCGACCTGTCACCTGGTGTCAGTATTTCAGTTCGAGAAGATACTATTCTGGATGGAAATGCACACATAGCTATGAGGAAGTTTATCTGCATGAATAAACTTCAAGTAGAAGTTTTAGTCGAGTCATTGTTATCCGTGTCGCAAGACGATTGACGCGCTATCTATTAATTTACTTTGTGAATATGCTCAGAGATTTCGTTCCTTACTTTTTTTTTTCATGAATATTTTTATTGAAAGAAAATCGTAAGTGTAAAAATCATGTGTAATTTTTTTTCCGTTTACAGTGCATCCCGCAATGGCATCCCGTCACTATAAATAAAACTTTATTTAAAAATATATAGTGGATTACACAATCTGTTCAAATTAAGTACTTGAGTAATAAATTTTGATTGTTAAAAAATTATATGAACATATTCCCTAAAAAAAAAAAAAAAACAGTTTTCAGTTGGACATACGAATATTATAACTATGAAAGTGATACTTTCTTCATGTTGTAACGTAGCAACGAAACGACGTGATTTTTTTACGGAGAGAGTTAAAGTAATACAGGCTTAAAAAAAACCAAGGAATAATTATTGCATATATACTGAAGAAAATAAAAAATATATGTACTCTTTAAAAAAAAGTGAATGTTTATCTCAGAAGTATCAAGTTTAATGTGTAAGAATTGTTGCAAACACTTTTCTTTTCTACAAAATACTTGTTTTGGAAGATTATCCTGTTCAAGCTATGTATAAAGTAGGTGGATGGACCAGTCGTTATTATATTTAGTAACATAATGCTAATTCGTCCTAATATACGTTAAATAACTATATTTTACTATTATGGATTTCGGGTCTGTTTCGGGTCATCTTTCACACATGTGGTTGAATGTATACACTTACAATGTTATTATGTTAGCATTTGTGTTCATATTAAAAAAATCCTGGCTCAGAAATATCTTTTGTACGGTTTGTACCGGTCAAATGTTTCTATAAAATAAAAAATTAAACAATAAATTATTAGCAAAGGTTCTAGTTATAAGATGGAATACGTGGAAGTAGAACATATTAGAAACGACTTACAAAAATAAGGGTACAGCCGCGGGCAAAATACAGTCAGCTACATTTTCAGCCTTACATTTTTTAATGTTTACTATTGAGAACGGATGTCCCAACATTGTAAGTGTTTAACACCTCCGATCTTAGTCGAGTTACAAAGTAACAGTACTTATAGACCAGGTGACGGATCGGCGACGCTAATATAAGAAACGGGGTCAGTGGAACCTACGTTGCACGCGGACAAACAACAAGACAGACCACCCGCAAACCGATATGCGGCTCAATGATACTGTACAGAAATGTGGGCCGTATTTACTCAGCGAAAGAATTCTCCTAATTAATAGTCGTCAACATTATTAACAACTTTTCACGTATTGTTCTATAAACGTGTTCTTACGTTGACTCGAAAATGATTACCATACTGAAAACCGTCATATTTCAGTTGTTCATGTATCCATTATTATTATTATAAATGACACCTACTTTCTTAATTTCATCTATGTAAGGCCAATAATCTTCAAGTAAAATGGCTGTGAAAGCTGTGACAGACCAGTAAACAGACGTACAGCAAGAGTTAAATTTTTTTCCATTTGGCCACGGAACCCTAAAATGTGTTTAATTTTTACATTCTTGGGAGAGAGAAATTATGTCTTAAAACACGATATTACTACACATGTCCTACATAAAAATATGTACCAAGAAAATAATTTTACAAACACTAGTTATAATGTAAACCCATCCCATATATGCGTGTATATATATTATATACATATAAAAGCATTAGAAGTACACTAGGTAGAGATCACATGAGAAACAAGTGATAGAATGTTTCAAGAATCAACCATACCACGGCGACGAGCATGAAATTCTATTGACTTAGCGACAGAAAAAGGATGCCTGAGCTGCGTATAACTTTTAAGTTACAATAATTATCATAACCTTCCCGTTACGTTCCAATCCAGTGAAACACAAATACTCAGAGCACGTACTAACCGGAGCGTGTGTTAACAGATCGTGATATTATCGAGTCTATTGACCACACGTACTAATAAAACATTCCATCGTTTCCTATCGATGCGATGCACATACGTGTATAAATGAATCTTCTGCGTAAAATTATTTCTGTGATTTGCACCCACTTTAATGACTAGCCGCGCTGCATCTAAATTTTGCTGTCTGTACATATGAATATTTAACTATAGCTATTTTTTTAAATATTGTTTTTGGAGGCTTCAGTACTTCTTGGATGACTATGCCAGCATTGCCAGCCGAGGTTATAGTTGAAAATATTTTACAAACACTACTACAAACAGAGTTCGTTCCATGTCATATTTTCAGAAGATACGATTATGTGCAATACTATCATTTCAATGTTGGAAAATTACCACTCTTCTTCTAGTTAGCTGATGTATCTTTCGCAATTTTCAGTCCGGTTTCAGTCCGCGAGGTCCCCACGCCCTCCCTAGCCTTACACCCCCGCAAAATGCGCTTGACAGTTTCGATACTGTGAAGTAACATTTCTGACTCTATTAAACCAAACGCTGCTGTCAAATTTATTTACAAAAGCTAGTAATTAGCTGATTTCACATACACTGAGAAAAGTGTTCTTCAAAAAATATGATGGTTCACCGTCAGTAGAGCAATTGATGATAGAGATTATCATAAATACGAGAAAACCGAGAAACCATAATTTCCGATGACGCATATTTTTGTGAGTCATTCATTGCTTGACTGACGATAAACACTTTTCTCAGTGAATTATATATTATAGTGTAGTGTATATTTGGAATTAATCTCGCTGTTTGGAATTTTCTTAAGGCCCATATTATTCAGTTCATTATATGATATCCAGGCAGGAACTTTGCGTCTCCTTTAATTTAGCAGTCTCGATAGAAATGTGTAATTTATGCGGGTGTAAAATTACCTTATAACATTCTATAATTTTGACAACTACTCGTTCAAATGTAAATTTTATTTAATTGTTTTATAAGTACAGTTTCGCAGGATATTAGTTGAATACGACATTAACTCAAATTGAAGCAAACATTCCATTCTAGAAAACCAACACAGCTATTACAAACTATTATGAGTATGCTGTATGTTAGTAAACGTCTCGATCAACCATTTCAAGATTGTTAGAAATCCATTGTGTTGTATGCCAGGTAAATATATCTTACCATTTTTCTTACCCACCATCGAACTGAAAAATATATTTCAATAGATGGCCAATGTAGTATGCTAAAAGTGTTTATATTTATTTACTTATTTATTGTAAATTTATTCAGTATAATAGGGGATTGCAATTATTTGCTGACAAGTTACCATTGCGTTACGTTCTATAGTTCGCAGTAGTAACGATTGATTTCCACTCCCACAACAACACTTATTTCATGATAAATTAAGGCTCTCTCAAGCGCTATTATGATATACGTATATATATTTTGAGCTTGACATTATTATCATTTGCCCTAACCACAAGTATTTCTAACTAAATATAATGCATTTCTAAACTAATTATATACATATGGCGCAAACTAACGGTTACTGAGAAAAACATGTTAAAAATTTGATAATTTTTTTTCATACTTGTTTAGTTTAGTAAGCTCTACACGCTTTAGAAGTTTGGACTACGTTCAGCCGAACACCATCTATACGCGCCCCTCAAATGGTAAACATTTATTTTCACCACCTCATTTAGGGAAAAAATACAACCGACAGTAGTTCTATATAGGAAATACTTTCATGTAAATTACTTTTCGTACCAAAAAAAAACAAACAATTTCCTAAAAAGTTCAGTCAAAAACGGTGTCTTTTAATTGAGAGCACTTAAAAACTTTGCACAAACAATATTATTTAAACAAGGCCCTTTAAGACTAACTGAACTCTTTTCTCATATCATTCTTTAAACAGGTGTGTTCCGACAAAGGAAACTGTGCCGTTATTTGGGTTAGATTGTAAACATGTTATCATGTTCAGTGGGTTTTAGGCCAACTACAATCTCAATTTCGTATTAGGTCGTCCAGCCATCTGTCCGGAAGGTTTTACTAATTATTAATTACTTTTATTAATTATCGTAAAATGTAAACATTAAACCGTATACCATTTTGGTAATAAACGTAGAAATTTTGTACCAAAGCTGACATTCCTGATAACTAAGAAAACAGACGTGAGACAGTAAGTATGAATTGTGCATGATCTGTGCACACGTTTTTCCTCATCGAAAGCATTAGAAATGTTCTGCAATTTAAATTAATTTTTCGCGCATTTTATTGATGCGGACATTTACGTCGTATTTTGTGTATACCAGGTTTATGTTATTTTACATGATTTGTCATTTATTTTCAGAATGCAGTGTCGATTCAAACTGTTCCAATGTTAGAAGTTATATTAACGAACGATACAAAATGCAAATTTTTATTTTTATTAAAATATTTTAAATTATTTTCGCTTTCACGGGATAAGTTTAAATCGTTTAAAAAGTTTAAAATAGTCAATTAATAATCAAGGTAACCAGCAGGATTATGTATCGGAAATGTGATTAAAACGTACCTACTGTGTATTATAGAGACAAGTGGTTATTATAAATATCACTTAGTCACCTTGAATACAGGTACGGACCTATCAACAAATAAAGGAAAATAATTGTTCAATACCTATATTCGGATAATTTATTCGTTTAAAGTTTACCTACTTGCTCCAGTATAGTGAAGGCGTATTTAACATGCAGGTCAACCGTTACCTACAAACTATATGTTATTTATATTTTTTAACATTTCATTAAAAAGCTTATCATCTGTCAAGAAACTGTTTTAGATTCATTCCGTCACAAAAATAACATTAAAAGTAAAGAACGTGAAAAAACGCTATTAAAAAAAACGTAAGGCATTCAAACGAAAAAACCGACTTGAATTTAGAAATAAATCTCACGTTTTTAAAGTTAAGCTACATTTTTATTATTTTTTACATGACTATACAAATAAAAACAAACGCTTGGTTTCGAAGACACAGGCTGCCTACATATCGACCTTGGCACCGCTTATAAAGGCTGAACGAAGAACGTCTGCGTATTGCGATTTCGTAATAACCACCATATTTTAATTCCATCGGGCGTGTGAGTGGGTACAGAATTCAAGTGTTTGCCCCACGCATGCCGGACGTGTGCTACACGCAGCGAGATAACCAAAATAACTAGACTCATAAGAGCTCCCTCCCTACATAAAGAAGTTTTGCCCCAAAAACATCTATGCGTGGAATACAAAACGATATTAGGTTGATTCAAACTTCGGTCTATACCAGCCACATACGATTCGACTCCTGAATTTTGAATTCTGCATGTTATTTTGCTAAACTGTATGACTCAAAGTAATAATAATTATAATACCTCAGACATCCCACACAGCGCCATCTAGTTCCAAATTAAGCAAAGCTTGTACTATGGACATCAGACAACTGATATAAATATTTAAATAATCTTTATAACACTTACCTATATAGATTTTTTTTTCAATGTCGGCTTTTGTCAATTTTATTTACCTTAAATTTTTTAAAAGACCTGGATACGACACAAACATTTAGGTTACCAATCGCCCGCGCGTCTCGCCCGTCTTCCTTCCTCGTTCTATGGCGGATTATGAGGGATTATAGTTCCAATCAACCTTTATGGCGGATCGGAATACAACGCTATAAGCATGCTTGTGCAGGTTCAGTCATATGCCCTTCGCTCCACTGCGTCCCGCTACACCTAAAACTGGTTCCTGCGACGCGATTTGTGCCTATGTTCACATCCGACATAAAGTTTGATTGGAACTGTACTTAGCTAGTGAAAAAAAATCATTAATGTAATTCAAGACGATAGCAACTAATTCGTGCTTGATCGTTTTTTTTTTTTAAATTCGTTTGTTCTATCCTGAGGTTCTATCATGCGCATTTGTAGGCATTTTCTATCGAAATGCTGTTCTTTTTCAGTTTTATAAAAAAAATTATCTTGACAGATCGGGGTATTCTTGAGTTTTATCCTAACGGTTATCTAAGAACAACATGTCAATCAAAACTAGTATCACAAACTTATCTGATGTCTCTAGATAGTGACAGATCTTTACTTACATATACACATTATTGTCGTCGTTGCATGGAATTATACTTCTACGAATAATATAACATCATGAAACTGGTGAGAAGAATGGTAAAATTTTAAATTTCAGTAATAAAAAATGATAAATTTACATACCTGGTGTTTTTCATTCAACGTGTGGAAACATAAGCACTGGGTTCATATGACAACTCAATTTCAGTTCAGAAACAATCGCACAGAAATGTTTTTATTTTATATTCAAGACTATAGATTATATAATAATAATAATGTCTGGTACATTCCATACGGCGTCATCTAGTACCAAAGAAAGCGAGTATTACGCTTGTATTATGGGGTACTTGACAACTAATACACATACTTAAATATTTTATAATAATTTACACATACAGATACTTTTTACACCAAAACACGGAACAAATAGTTCATGCGCATGTTCATGCACAGAAATATTTGGCCCGGGCAAGAATCGAAAACGCAAGCCTTAGCTCCGCACTTAAGGTCTCTAACTACTCGTCCAATCGGTCAGTCAATGCCATCTATACTTATAAACTTATTACTTATCTTAATATTATAAAGCTGAAGAGTTTGTTTGATTGTTTAAACGCGGCAATCTCAGGAACTACTAATTCGAATTGAAAATTTTTTTTTGGGTTGGATAGTCCATTCATTGAGGAAAACTGTAGACTATATTTTTTGTTTTCTTTTTTGAACGCCCTAATCTCAAGAACTACTGGTTCGAATTGAATTTTTTTTGTGTTGGGTAGTACATTTATCGAGAAAGGCTATTATTATTATTATTAGATCAACTACGACCAATAGGAGCGGAGCATCAATGAAAAATGTTGCAAAAACGGGAAAATTATTCCTTTTGTGCGCTTCCGTTGCGCGCGCTGGGTAAATGGTTGATGTTAAGCAAAAATCATGTATGACGGAATTATTCCCCTTTAAAAGTTCTAACCAAAAGTACCTACGCGACAGCATATGTGTATCTTTTAAGATTAACTTACTATAACCTTTTTTATGGCAATCAAATTTGTTCTAACATAATGCACTATTTGCGAAGATGTTTTGTTAAACATGACATTATTCCTTATCAAATTAAATACGTTAGTTGTCTTAAGCATTTCATGCATATTATAATTGCCCTTTACACAATACAATTTAAATTAATATGTTAGCATTTAACGAAATAACGAAATAACGAAAACTATAGCGCGACAAAATAAATTCGCGGTCTGCCTCTGTTCGTTATCTTCTTACTTCTAAACCACGCAATGGTCTTTGATACGGTTTTCAGTAATAGAGAGAGCTATAACCGAGGAAGGTGTTTGGATGATGACGATGATACCATAGTGTAATGTAATGATACTATATGGTTGGACCCACCCCGACTTCGCACAGGTGCAATGTATAGTGTATATGTAGTATAATGTATATGCTTGGAACGGGAAGAGGAACGTTTCCGTAGTCCACCCGAGCGAGGCCGGATACGACCGCTAATATAGTGTATTGAAGGAAGTGACGAATTATGTTCTTAACTAAAATATTTCATAATACTTAATTCGAAGTGTGCCTACGGAGATGTAGAAAATGAAGTGTTTAGAAAATAGAACGGTTTATAGAATTCAATAATAATAAGACGATTGAGTGGAACTAGAGTAAAATAGGGAGATATAAGTAAATATTTAAAAAAAGTAAAATTATTACAATATGAACCGTTTTAAAAATATTTAAACCGGGACTGTCTCGATTTATGTCATAAAGTTTTCTATACGCTTTCTCTTATAGCAGTTAATCGTATAATAACGAAATGTACAAATGATGAAAAACATACACAAAAAAAAAACATGATAGTTATTACGTACTAGACAATAGAAAAGTAGTTACAGAGAAACCACATATTTACAAGCGATCTTATGATGCCTTAGTAAGCCGCGTTGCGTAACAAACACTGCGAATAAGTAAACTTACCTTTAAATCTTCACTATTTCCATTGTATTTCCTACTTTTCAGTACGTACCTACGGTTCAGTAGGTTTTTTACCATTAAAAAACATATTTCGTGAACCGTGTCTTTACTGTCTGTTTGTCAATATGTTTTTTACCCAGGAACGGGTAGAAATATCAAATTAAAACCAATATGGAGTCAAATATAGAGGTTTGCACCCTCTTATGCTCTCAAGTTTTGAGCATCCGTTAGTTTGTAGATAAAAAATACTGTAATCTTCAGTTATATTTCTCACTTATATTTTCTCATATTTTTCTACAATTTAGCTTACTGTTGTATATACATGTATCATGATCTTTACCTATGGTATACAGTTCCAATCAAACTTTATGGCGGATGTGAACATAGGCACAAGACGTAGCGTCGCAGTAACCAGTTTTAGGTGTAGCGGGACGCAGTGGAGCGAGAGGTATATGACTGTACCTGTGCAAGCACGCTTATAGCGTTGTATTCCGATCCGCCATAAAGTTTGTGGCGAACTATACTTACATTATATGGAATCTTTACCAATATATTTTCTATGAAATACACTGGTAGGACTAGCTATTACAGTGGATTTAAAGCTTTGTTACACTACAAACCGATGTTGAATTTTTATTAAATAAAGTAAAGTAGTAGTAATCACATCCACGAAGCAAGTTTTATGGCATAACGTCTTAATAAGTGATACCATAGTGTGTCGTTAAAAACGGTGATGGTCAGGCCGAGCGTTTGAATCATTTATATAAAATTGAATTAGCTACGGTGCCTGCGGTTACATCATTTCACCTATCATATTATTCGCCTCAATCATGTAATATCATGTCGTGATAGCCGAGTGATAGCGATATTTCTTGTTTAGAAGGCCGTGGTTCGAATCCCAGCCCATGTACCAATGAGTTTTTCTAACTTAAGTATATAACTATCACTGACTCTGTTAAACCTTTACGTTACACCGTCGCGTCGGTCCCGGTTGCCATTAATAGCTGGCAGTCGTTACAATCCACCAACCCGCCCTGAATCAGCGTGGTGGATTAAGCTCCAAGCCCCCTCATCCCGAAGGGACGCCTAAGCCCCTGCAGTGGGACATTAATAGGCTGATGGTATGGTATTATTCGTCTATGTAACGAATGTATGTAAAAAAAACATTATTATTTCCGTTTCAGTTTTATATTCATATTTGTGTAAGCAAGAATTAACATAGGACATCTTCAATTTTTTTTATTGCGCTAGACTTAATGTCTAAACTTAAAAAGCCGAAGAATGTGTGGGTACCCACATCTATCTAATTCCAATAAAAAATTAAATTCATACTTTTACGATTTACCGGCTTTTACACTTTACTCGTTGTAGGTGGTCATAATGATTATTTATCGATATAATCAGTGCCTAAGTATAACTTATATTTTCGGCTCGCATTTAAGGGTTAAATTTGGGTTATATTTATTTGATATAACTGTTTGACGTGTTATGAATTATCTAAGTAACGGAAGTTATTCTGTTTTTACGTGCATATTAATATTAGTAAATGTAAAAAGTACAGTGGGTATACCGCAAATTATTAACAATGTTTGAATTTCATCACTGTTGAGATTTCTAATCACAAAAAGCTAACAACAGATTATTTCGAATGGTTATCTAACAAGTACAGTTGTATGGAAAAACGTTTACATAATTCAAATACAAATTACAGTGCATACATACACACTTACAAGCAATCGATCGAGGAATGCATAGATACATAAAATTCTAATTAGTGAAATAACTATGTGTGGTAAAAGACATGGTTAAATGTACAATATCAAATATTTATCACCTAATGGACATATAAATTAAATTATAATATATTCAAAACGTTTTGTTTACAAAATAATACTAAAATCTAAAATAAAGGAAGTCATATTATAACGATCAGATAATAATGTAAAAAGAAAGGTTTCACTTACCTAAAATTCGTTGATCGAAAACAGTCCGGCCGTGTTAATCCGAAATCACAGAATGTCACGGTAATATAATATATATTTAATTAAAAATGTAACACCTTAATAATAAAACTACTCTATTAATACGATCGACAGAGCAAAATCGCATTCGATTCACCGACACAACAAACGCTACAAGCTTTCGGAACGCGACTGGCGATGAACTGGCGGTAGTGGCATGGCAGTGGCGGTGACGCCAGACTAAAACTGATGCACAGAACTGACGCTTCAAACAGAGAACTTCAAACGAACAACAAAATGTCGACTATCTTACCTACTATTATCTGTGGCTACGATCGACGGACTCGATAAAAACAATGTAGTACACATGGCGTATAAAATTAAACGAATTAAGTATCATCACTTAGTTTAAAATGTAATATTTATATAATATTTTACGATTTTTGTAATGTGTATAAACAATAGTTTATAAATTTTGCAATGTAATTTTAGATGAATTCGATACCTATTGTAAAAAAAAAGTTAAATTTCAGGAGCACGCTCCATTTATTAAAATCACAGAGATTAAATTCATAAATATAAAAAAAAATTAATACATGACTGTTTTATTTGTTATTCAAATTTTCGCTCTTTCAATTGGATTTTACTAAAATAAACGTAGTTTATCATTTATCAATTATAATATTAGTAACGATTGATCCCATATACAAGTTACTAAATAAATATGTGACACAATAAAAAAAAATATAACTGTACCATTACGAACTCGGTTAAGAACTGAGGCACATTATCGCTTTCTTGAAATGGCGTGAAAGAAACTAGGCAGCTCTATCAGCACTGATGCACAGATGTATTGATGTATGACGCTGTATGCCATCTGCGTATAATTAACGACGACCTAATAATTCGACGACCGGTTAGCCTAGTGGGTAGCGACCCTGCCTACGAAGCTGGAGGTCCCGGGTTCGAATCCCAGGTCGGGTCAGTATTTATATGATGAATATTGATCCTGATACCGGGTCTTGGTTGTTATATGTATGTGGTGTCTTCGCTTGGTACCCGAAACACAAGCTAAGGCTTAGTTTGGGGCCTAGATGTTGTTGTCATGTGTACGTTATTATTATTATTATTATTATATTATTAACCCATAGACTGCAAGCCGTGTCGTGTCGTGATAGCCCAGAGCGCAACGAACCTGTCTCAAATTTATAAGACCCCGTAGGGCCATGGTTCGAATCCGGGCGTGTACCAATGAGTTTTTCTGACTTAAGTAGGTACACAACTATCACTGACTCCGTGCTTAGGAGAGCACGTTAAGCAGTCGGTCCCGGACGCTGTCAATAGATGGCGGTCGTTACAATCCCCAACCCGCAGTGGAGTAGCGTGGTGGATTTAAGCTCCAAACCTCCTCCTCCCAAAACCCTGGGGGAGGCCTAAGCCCCTACAGTGGGGTAAAATGAGCTGATGATGAGACTGCAAGCGTAAAAAGACGGACAGAATATCACTTTAATCTGCAAGCCACGATTTAAATTTAAACTTTTTTGAGCGCCTGTCGAAAATAGTCTGACTCGTAACATTTAGTCACAGCTTTGAACATCATGTATTCACTCTTATTCGCATTATACTTGAGTATATGGGCCTCGGTATAACGTTCACATATCTTTCTATGTGACAACTCACACCGACTTGAATAAACTTAAGTAAATTAAACTAGATTAAATTTCAGTAACGCAGGAAATTCTTTAGGGAGATTGGTTTCATATTTTAATTTATTCTATAATATACTGTATAACACTAAATCAAATGCTTTAGAAACGCCTAAACCGATGTTTATCAAGAAGTGGTATTAGACAGTCTGCTTGAAGGGTAGAATCGCATTCTCTATTGACAGACCGGGTGTGAAACCGAACTGTGCGTCATGTATTTGTACGTGTTTGTTTAAGTGTTTATCAAGCAAATTTTGTCCAAAACCTTAGCAATAAGGGACTGAGGAAATCGGCCTGCAATTTTACAAATTCGAAACATCACCACTTTTAATTTTAAAAGTTGGTGTTGTGATGGTATGCATTAGACGTTCAGGAAAATAAGAATGGCCTATCCACAACATATAGAGCATTGCCAAAACTCGGGGTAAGTGTACGCCCGAATGCTACAAATACCTTAAACTGACTGGCTATTACTCAGTTTAGTTGAAAATGTAAGTTAATTAATACAGTTTTCATATTAACCCCTGGAAAACCGAAAATGTCTAATATTCTTCGAAATTCCCAATCCAATTGCAATTTTTATAATGTTAATAATATTGTTTATAATTTTTATAATGTCAAAATTAACTGTAAAATAAAATTCAATTTATCTATTAAAAGAATAAGTAAGTATGTTAATAACTGTTTTTTCTGTTATGTAAAATTTCGTCTTTATCGTTTATCGTGTATGGAGATTTGAGGGTTTAAATCGTTTTTAATATAATTCAAACTTCAAAACTTTGTTTAAATGCATGTTTATCAATGCAGCTTTCATATTTACTCCTTGGAAAACAGACTTGTTGGTCTTATATACTTTTGTAATTAGCCAAAGGAGATACAATTTATAGTCAAAGATTTTTATAATGTGTGTGACATAGTTTACCTATTATATTTATCAATATTACTTTACTTTCGATAATTTCGGTAGCTACTGGAAAATAAGGTAGTTAAAATTGAGGAGCGCCATCTATTAAAATCACAAGGAAATATATAACGGAGAATTTTTTCATACTTTTTTTTTCTGAAAAAAACATAATATACCTAAACCTAAATAAATAAATTCGTTGAAGTCAGTACAAAATTGAAAATATGTTATTGTACGAGTACGGGCATACACCTACATCGTTCTGGGCATAATATCATCTGTTATCGATCCATCTTCCGCGATTATTTATCCTAAGTATTATAATCCTTTTAACATTAGCGCGCATTCGAGTTTCAGTAATTGCAGCCTTATCTTTATAGTCGATGACAATGATCTTGACAATTGTTGACAATGTTTTCCAGTTTTCCATCTACAAACATTTAAGATAATCACGACAAGGAAACCCAGAAAACCTAAAAAGTTTTGCTTCGCTAGTGATTAAAATTGAAAAGAATAGAAAAATATGGATATTTTATTTTGTTTTTGTGTCACCCAGTGTCACCTGTCACCTCAGTGTATGACAGTCATGTGACATGCGAATTTCGATTCGATAGATGTGCGATAGACTAAAATTAAAATAACCATTCAATATGGATGATAATCCATATTCCGACTTCACCGGAACCAGCCAAAAACCAACTGCTACTCCATCGATTAAAAGTCGTAGTGAAATAAAATCTAAAAGTTCCGCTTCTACCCAGTTTTATAAGAAAAATGTGAAAGACAATAATTACGTAAGAATTACTAGAAGGGAATACTTAGGAGATGTTGAGTCGTCGTATAGTAGTTCAGAGAGTTTTGGTTGCATTCACGGCCCTGGGTACCAAAAACCATCACGAGGTGATCCTTATGATAAGCTCAATCCCGTACAAGCAGGTTAGTGACAAGTATTCTTGAGTAATAAAAATGAAAGGTAGCGCTTTACAGTGTTGCCTGATGAAAAGTTAAAAAATATTTAAATGGTATTATAGAGGAGGGCTGAAGGAACCTCACGCAGTAAATATTTTTTAACGGAAAGGCGTAAAAAATATAGGTCTCCTTAGTGGCCCGTCGCCCCTCATTTTATCACAAGCAAAACCGAACCAATTTTTTTTTAAATGATGGACCAACCGATCTCGGCCGAATTCAAAATCGATTATTGGTATGAACACGATTTTAATCAGGCAGCATTGGAAAGTCGACCTAATTGAAATCCAGAACAAAAAAAAAATTCAAAATTTTGAATTTGATCAAATTCTAAAGAAGAAAATGACATTGAAAACAAAAACATCAAGTATGTTGGAGTACAGCCAAATGCAAGGTTCCTTATATGTTAGCTCATTCAACCATAGAATTGAACTAAATCAATAATCAATAGAAATCACAACGAAGAAGAAGTAGAACTCACAATAGAAGTACATCTATTGTTTTTTAGGGTTCCGTACCCAAAGGTTAAAAAACGGGGCTCTATTACTAAGATTCCGCTGTCCGTATGTCTATCCGTCTGTCACCAGTGTTTCATGGACCGTGATAGTTAATTGAAATTTTCACAGATGACGTATTTCTGTTGCCGCTATAACATATACAAAAAAACCGGCCAAGTGCGAATCGGACTCCCACACGAAGAGTTCCGTACCACCATACAATATAAAAGAACGAGTGCGAAGTTAATCGAATTTAACCATTAATCGTTATTATTATGTAATTTAAGAATTATTGTATAAATATATTTCATTTTTATTTTGTTAGTTATTTAGAAGGCGCTAGATCCTCTCTGGCTAATCCGAAAAGTAATAACATGAGTGCACTGAGAGCTAGAGGGAATTTTTAGCACTTATTTTATTTAGAATCTTCGACTTTTACTATCGAGTGTGAAGAGAATAAGCTCTGCAAAGGAAAGCGTAAATTTACAGTACCTAGTAACACAATGTAATTTTCATCATAAAATGTTTTTTTTTTTAATTATTTTTTACAAAAACATCACTAAGATAAAATGTATCTAGGATTATTGGCTAAACGCTTCTGTCATTTTCCATGGAATTTTTTACAAAATTTTTACTTTTAAAATACATTTTATAAGTTAATCTATTACTCGTTAAATAATACAGTCTAGGTAGCTGTGACAATTTTCCTTTTAACTACGTTATATATACTCCTTTCATAAATTTTTTCCACTTATCCAAAAACAACGGTTTAGCTGGTAGAGGAAAGGGGGGGGGGACATGCCTCTAACAAAAATTAGGACTTTAGGAGTGAATATCTTAACAACTGTTAACTTAAAAAAAAATTATTTGAAACTTTTACATCATTTTTTCATCAACCTATCGTTTGGTACCTCTTGCGTTTATATACGATGAATTATTTTTTTTTGTCCTTCAGTTACATGTATGGCGACCTATTTAAAAAAAATAGGTTACACCGACCTTCCAAAGTTCATCTATATATTGTAAATAGTTTCCGGGAAAAACCACAGACAGACAGATAAACAGACAAACAGACGGACGGACGTGGCGAAACTATAAGGGTTCCCTTTTTGCCATTTTGGCTAGAGAACCCTAAAAACAATAAAATAAATTTTTAAGGGGGCTCCCATACAACAAACGAGATTTTATTGCTCGTTTTTGTTCGATATTGATAACGGCAACAGGTAGATGCTAGAAATAATAATCTTATTATATAGATAGAATATAGAAGTATTATTGCCAATCAAATAAATAAATATTCACATTTAGTTATATCTTCACTTTAAAAATAAATAATTAAATTAAAATAAAACAAATAATTAAGGGTATATACAATAAACGTGATTTTTTTTTCTGGTTATTTTATATTATACTCTGGTATGGAACCCTTCGTGTGCGAGTCCTACTTGCATTTGGCCAGTTTTTTAATATATTTAATCAACTGAACCCTTATCTCCGATAGTCTAGAAGTATGGCTGAGGTTTACTATTATATGGAACAGTAACCTAAAAATACGTCAACCAGTAAAAGGCTCAGAGAAAGCGATGTTGCCATTGGAATAATCAGGAAGTCGTCGCCCTTAAATAGAGGCAGGAAAAGTTTCATACTTTCTTTTGCCTAGATATACTTATTAATTTTGTGTGTCAGTAAGTCGGTATGTTAGTCTCATCGCATTATTGGGATTTTTTTTTTTAACTTCAGTGTGATAAATTTCTAGAAATTTCTAACCGCAAAAGTTCCTTTGCGGGTTGGACATGTTAAGTAGATTATTGTAATTTCAGATTGACAAGTGTCTAAACATAAATTTCTATGCGTATCATATATTAAAACATGAAATAGACAGGATATCGTTCGATAGACTTTTATTTATGTTGATCTATAGCTACTATACAGTATGTTCGTCTGAACGTAGTTCAAATTTATAGAGAGCGTGTTGAGCTTACCGAACTAAACAAAAAAATATGAAAAAAAATGAGATATGTGATAAAAAATGAAACTTTGAACATGTTTTTCTCGTTAACGGTTAGTTTGCGCCAACTTCTCACTTGAAACTTGTTGTTTGGTTTGGTAAGCTCTACCCGCTCTACAATTTTGGACTACGTTCGCCAAATACTCCGTAAAGAAATAAATTGAATGTTTTAAAAATTTTCGTTTGTCTGTTTGTCCGAACTGATCTCCAAAATGGCAGAACCAATTTTGTCGGGACTTTCATTGGCAGATAGAGGATTTTTTAGAAAATATTATTGGCTTTTATTACGGAAATATTCAGGATAACTGCGTAAACTTTAAAATTATAGAAAAAATTAAGACCACATCAACGAAGTGGCGGGCGTTCGTTAATACATTTTTATACTGATTAGAAATCAAGAATTTGCGATCCAAAACAAAATTACATCACATGGGCGGGCAAACGTAATCAATAAAACCAATCAAATTATGTATCCGGTTCGTGTACAATCTTTTGACGTGTTTGCTATAAACTAATATTAATAAAATGAAAGCGTCTAATATGAATTGTATTGATTGTTCAGTTGTTTTTTTTTTAGTATTGTTTAGACATAGAGTAAATAAATTTGACAGCAGCATTTGATTTTAATAGAGCCATAAATGTCACTTCACAGTATCGAAAATGTCAAACGCAACTTCGCGGGGGTGAAGACCGGCATGCGGGGACCTCGCGGACTGAAACTCATCTTGCACAAGTTAGCTAGAGTATAAGTGGTTAGATGGTAAACGCAGAATAGGGCTTCTAATAAATTTGTACTTTTATCTGTTTAGGTATACCTATGGATGTTAATCGAACATAACTTTTGAAATCTTGCCTGTACCTTAAGAAGTAAATTTGAGTCTTATTACCAGCCCGTTCAACCACAGGTCACAGTGTCCTAAATCCGTATATATTTCTTAATTCATGCTATCAAGAACACCCTCTTAAGTCGTGCGACCTTGACAGTTCACTATCGCTATCATATACCTACGACCCGGCAAGAAAAGTCCGTGTGGGTTGTGATGGCAATAGTTTGAGACAAAATGAACTCGTTCTGGCATATAACTGTTTTAGGCTATTATGCTTAAACATAATTTAAAAAATCGATATGATTCCGTAACTTTGCACATTTTTTCAATATTTTTATTCTCTACACGCATTCAATATACTTTGGAACTTCCAAAATATATAATTGTAAAATGTCGTCACAAGCAATTAAGACTGTATACGGAAATTTGTATGAAAATAATTTTTTTGAAAGGCTCTCATAAAAGAGTCAATGACGATAATAATATATATTTAATTGTATATGCCTAAAAATTAAATTTAAAATTGATTGCAAATAAATTTCAAATTAAATAAAACATTTTTGATAATTGTATATTTTCAGATCAACACTTGACTGAAAAATGTCCACCTGCCTACGGTTGGTACATGGCCGAGAAATTAGCGTATTACTTGAACGACCCAGTCATTATGGAAAATACGGATAGAATGGAAGCCCATTTAAAAGATTTTGTTAAAATAACATCAAATGGTTTTGTATCCTTAGCAGTGAATCGGTTATTTTGGGAGCTAGTTCTTGGATGCCACGTAGATCTAATAAATTTCTATAAAGAGCTTGTTTTTTATGCTCATCTCGTTGAAATTATTTTTAAAGCCAGCTCGTTTTATATATTACTGTTTTAATAGTAGCGTTTTTGTTCAAATGTAACAACAAATAAATTAAAATAATGTCTTTGTATGATAGTTCCATCTATCGTCAAAAAGCGGTACTAGACAAGCAGCGCTCTATGTTACCCACCTAACTATGACGGTATAAATAAACCCTTCAGGGCAATCAGTAGGAATCAATAGTTCTGCGTAGAAAATAGTTTTGTGAACGGCTCTAAAATGGGTGAGGCCGCCACTATCAGGTCGATCAGCCAAGTTACCGGTGTTCTGGTAGATCTGCAACGTGGTTACGATGTAAGAGTCGACAATTATTTACCTCATTTTTATATAAAAATAGAAAATCAATTTCACTACTACCTAATAACTGTAAATACCTTTTTAAACTTTTTATAATATTCCATGGAATCAAACGATATCACAATCGATATTATGATCTATTTGAAAAACGATCTCAAATTTCTTTTGATGTATCAAATCGATTTAACTGCTTTAGAGAAATGCATCTACTGCTACGTGCTCTGGTGGTTTATATTTGTTATCTTATAATCTACTCTGAGGTAATACAAAAAACGGCAACAAAATCGACCGTTTTAAAAAATACCTTAAATGCCGCGCCCCTTGGTAGCTCTTATTACGTACGTATAGCCAATTTCTCTAAGAACCTATTCTGAGGTGATACTTATTAACACAAAAAATCGTATCAAAATCAACTATAATTATATATAGATACGTAGGTCACTATATAAGTTTTGAGAAGCGAAATGTAAACCATACATTTTTTAATAATTTATATTATACTTTACTAAAGTATAATCCATCATTCACTGTGTTCTATGCGTCTAAATCAGTCTGAAAACATTTATTCTAGTCTTCCTCCGACATGTCAGAAATAACTGATTCACAGGCAGCCACCGCTTCAGCAGCACTTGTAAAACACTTTCCTTTTATTTTATCCTTGCCAATTAGAAATAAAAAGAAATTTTAGAGAGCTAAGTCGGTGCTGTAGGTGAATGAGGAAAAGTTTCCACACCAGATTCTTGCATAAACGCTTTGGTTTTGAGAGAAGTGTGTGAAGACGCGTTGTCATGATGCAGCATGACAATTGTGTGCCATTCTGAGTTGACTGACCTACATTTTTTTAGCATTGATGTCGCAAGATGTCTGTTCCCTGGAAAAAAAAACTGGCCACCAGTTTTCGCCAATGTGCCGAGGCTTTTGCAATTTTGTTGGCAAATGGACATCTGAAAACACCCATACCGACGAATCCGGATTATACTGATATGTACATGTTTCGTCGCCAGTAATGATTTCAGAAACACACTTCGAAGTCTAATTTTTGAAAAGTAGTCGCATTTCTCTGCACCACTCTACACGGACTTCTTTTTCTGGTTCGGAGAGCACTCGTCGTATCCAAAAATATAAGTCCAACAAACACAAATTGGATATCACTAAAACGAGCATAGAATATGCTATCTAATATGCTATACTAGTGTATAAATTTTTTTTTTTATGCGCTTAATTTTTTTATTCCTGGTAATTTAAAACTTATATAGTGACCTATGTAGAAAGACATCTGATTTATGGGAACCTATACCTTTTTTATCGGCGACACTTACAGAATTACACCCGACACTAGAATTATGTAAAAATACATAAAAATGTTAACTCCATCCGGTCTTGACAACGAAAGCAAAGTATACGAGAATTCTAGTTTATGCTTCGTGATGAAAATCACGCTGTTACTTTGAAAAAATAATTTCCTTAAAAAATAAACAGAAAATCAGCCTACTAAATAAAGTCGTCGTCATTTTTCACCACTTGTGTGAAAATAGTAAGGCCACTCCCGGTTTGGACGAATGTCTTTCTTTGTTGCTGAAGAATGCATGTAAACCTATTTTATTGGATGCGGCATCGGACATCGTTACCTATTTACCTTTGTTGAGAGACTATCTTGAGCACTTAGGTAAGTAATACAAAATGTTAGTCGAATATAAATTGTATTATAACATCAAGGGTTCCATAAATGCAATGATTTGTTGATCATATTACAGAGGGCCAAGTGCGAGTTTGTAAAGGACGGTTGACGTTACTACGGCGTTAATCGATCACACACGAAACGAGACGTATCTCGTTTTTTGGTGATTGCCGTGTTCTATAAAACGACCGCTAGAGGCACTTTACCATAGACATATATATATGGAACGGACCAACGACACTACTAAAATGTCCCCAGTGCGCTGTCAGACACAGACAGAATGTCAGTTTAGGGCCAACCAACGCGGCTCAGTCAGGCCCAGGCAACTTGTTTGCCGCGGTCATGGACATACCTACGGGGGCCAGGAGTAGTGATACCAATTACTGTGTGGCAACTTTTCTTTTTTATTGTAGCAACATTATTTGTCAATGATACCAGAAACACAATTATCCTATGTTTTCAAGATTTTTCCCCAAGATAATCGCAGCAGAATGTATGAATGACTGTAACAAAAGTGTTTTATTCGACTATGAACGATGTATATGGAACAATTCATAAACTATGCGCGTGCAGTGAGCAAATTAAATAAGAATTTAACAAAATCATTGTGTGAAATATTTGTACGAACTCTTTAATTAAACTGTTGATTATGGTCCCATTAATCAAATAAATTACCTATTTTGTAATTAAAATCGCATATTCTTTAAAAAAATGTATTAGAATTTATTTAAAAAATTTGGGAATGGTTAATTCGATAGGATCACTTTTTATAGTATAGGTACCTTTTTTGTATTATATCCACAATATGGTTAAAAATAAAAAAAAAAACTAAATTAGTTCTTTTGATTTTTTAAAAAGGTGATTGACTGAACGAAACCTGACGACCAAATGACGACATATTAACAAATCCATTAAGAGTATAGAGTTGAAATGGATTTCCAGTCACTGATTTACGACTGCTTGATTAAGATTTTTTTCGAAATGGCGCATGTGAAGTTTAGGTCATTTTGATAAAAAGTTTGTATTAACTGTAAAGGGTAGCCTTCTTTTAATAAACTATTCGAAGCATAATGTGCAGAAACATTAACATATTATACCAATATGTTTCCAATTGATCATAAAACTGTATGTTAGAAAATATGGTCTTACCCTTACCCAGTCACTTTTATGAAACATAAATTAAAAAATTATAAATGTATTATAACGAAATTGAATTATACAAGTAATAAGACAGTTTCCATAATACTTTGCTCTATCTAACGAACTCAAGTTGAATGGAAATTAATCTTAACAGCGCCATCTAGTTCCAAAGTAAGCAAGTTTTTGCTTGTATTATGGGCACTAGACAACTGATATACACTCTTAATATTCTTTGCAGTATATACATACATAGATATTTTGCACTCAGACACCAAACAGATAGACATGTTGATGCACACAAATATTAGGCTCGGCCGGGAGTTGAATCTGTGACCTTTGGTTTTGCGATTAAGGTCTCTAACCACTCGGCCAATAAGTCAGTCAATGTTTTTTATCGTCTAACAAAATGACTTAATTTTTTTTCGGATGCTTATGGTGTAATCCACATTTCCTACCTCCAGAAATGAAAAACTCTCAACAGCGAATGTTATTTCGATTTGTGAACCGTTTTTATAAAATATTTATGGAAACACTACGGCATTTCACGAAGAAACAAATTATCTTCTACGTTCCACCAGGACAATGCACAAGTACAACATTTTTCGAGATCACCTACTAAGTTAAACATAAATTCACGCAAGAACGGTGCGACTGCGAGTTACAGTGACGGGTATTCTACAAATGGCCGCTGACCGCTACAATGTTATTGTTAGTCGCTGGCGCGTCGCCACAGCTCTGTATCTCAATATTTTAGTCATAATATTAAAGTTTTACAGGTGATGAATAAATCTAGTGTAAATATTTTACTCACAACTACAAAACATGTAGAGAACTACACAAACAAATTTTTGTGAATAATAATTACCTACCTACCTATATATATATATATATTTATTTGATTTTACATCACTGATGTTTGATTTCTGCATCCTTATCATCAAATTGTATATTATATTAGACCTTTGATTACAACTGCTAAATCACAAAAATATTTACCGAAATAGGTTCAGTAGTTTTTGTGTTTATTATCGTGTTTATACAAATAGATAAAAATTCCAAAAACGATTGTTTTAAGTATCGTAATAATAATAATAACGTCTACATCACAACAACGTCTTGGCCCCAAACTAAGTAATCTAAGCATTTTAGTTTGTGTTTTAGGTACAACACATACATATAACAACCAAGACCAGTATTACCGGTACCAGTATCAATATTCATCATATAAATACTGACCCGACCTGGGACCTCCAGCTTCGTAGGCAGGGTCGCTACCCACTAGGATAAGCAGTCGTCATAACCCACAACAATTATTGTTTTGGAAAAATATCATAGGTACAGGGTTGACCATACGAATATGTTACAATTTTATTTATAAATTTTTCATTACATAACTATATAGTAAGATAATATATAACTATAACAAAATATTTTATTCGGTGTTTTACATAACTAAAAATTCTCACAGTTATTCAGTACTGATATTATTATTCGTAATCAGATAATCCATCTAAATAACATATAATATCAATTTGCGATCTGTATCTCTTAAACTAGGTAAGAATTGTAACTATAGGAATTCTACCTCAAATACATGAAAATATTATTGCACATTACTACATGGTAACACTGCAAGTTTAGCTGATTATTCAGTTATGTATGGGGGCCAGTGGGGGCTAATAATTTTACATGAAACATAGATGTGTGTGTCTGTGTGCGTGTGTGTGTTTAGATGTAGGAGTGTAAGAGGCGTGAGGTTTGTGATTGCTGACAATTAAATGGTTCTAGGGGCAACCAGTAGTTGGCGCTATTCTTGTCGTTTTTTCCCCCCATAGAGTTACATTTCTTCTTCCCGTAGGGAAGTTTAAATTGTTCTGTGAGCTCAGTTGTCCGCGAACGGTGCAATCGTTCGTTATTGCTCGTCATAAAAAATTCCAAGTTGCGTTTAAAAAAGCTGCGAAAACTATGATACAAAACTTAAAAACGAACATGGGATATCGTATCATCAATATGTAATCTTACATTATGTTTGTTGCATATTTAATTGGTTGAATAATTAAATAAACATTTTTGTAAACCACCGACTAAACGATACTTTTATTAACAAAGTCCATAAGATGGCGCTTCTTACAAGGTTATATTGGTTATATAGTATTAGTTGGAACTGCTTATGGCAGATAGCGCCATTTTTGCTTGTATGAAAAAGTTTTATGTAAAATGTTCAGTGGGGCGTATCCTTACTTCTCAATATTGCACTGTACAGAGGAATATTGTAAACGAAATTCTTACTGACTCGCACTTGGGTCACAGGCTCAGCTCAGGTATGCATACATAAGCACCGTTTAGATCTGTATTTATATCATTAGTTAATTCAGCTAACTCTAAAATTAAAGTCAGATTTAATAGTTTGGCAGTACCTACTACGGAGGATCCTTGCCGCTCTGAGTTGCTCTCAATGCGTAGGTAGCGCCGTGCGGGCAGCGAGGGGCAGTAGTGCCCGCGCGCGCGAGCGATAGCCGCGAGCTATCCGACCACTTCTTCTCCTCTTTTTTATGCTACTGCGATGCTTTCTGTAAATAAATTCACAGCGGCAAAGATCCGTGCGTATTACTGTACAATAGTATATATAATAATAAAGAAATTTTATATGAGCTTAATGTAATTTATTTTCAATTAAAATATGGTACCAAAATAAATGAATACAACGGTGAAGGAAAATTTTAGTAATCCACGTATCAGATATTTTAAATAGGAAAACATACACATATAATAAAATATACAAATTTTATATTGAATTTAAAATAGATGTTTTTACCAATAATTGTTTTCACTTTTCGAATGCGTTCAAACGATAAAACTTTTGACCCCAACAAGTGAGACACTGTTGAAAAGAGTAATATTAAAATATTCACAAATGGTGTTTTCATTGTTTTAATTCCATGTCAAATACTCAAGTAGTAAGTTAAATACTTTTGATACGTCATTCGATATCGGGGATTTATTGAAAAAATATGCCTGATATTATACATCCTGTTCGCAGTGGTGGCGCAAATTAAAGATTACAGATAAAAAATACAAAACAAAATTCTGATTGATGTTTTATTATGCTAAAATCATAACTACAATACAATGGAGCAAATTGTACATTTTTTTTCTCCTTGTAATTCAATGTTTTATTATAATTAAATATTCTCTAATTAATTGACAACACCTGAAGAGAAATAAAAATAAATAGCTTTTTCATTAAAAATTAATTATCTATAAACCAATTTCTGAATTGTTGAATAAGATAACGGCTATGAAATATTATCACATTTTCAGGGTATCTCCTAATGAGTTTAGAAGATGATGAACACTTCGCTTTGTTATCGAAAGGTGTTTTATGGCAATTGTCAGCTCCGAACGAGGAGCGTGGAAGTGGGGCCGTCCAAAAAACCGAAACACTAATGGCTGCGAGCCCCGTGCTATTACAAACAGCTGTTCGAATGATAGCTATAGCCCAGCCCAACAGAATCCTGACTTTTCTGAAAATGGCATTAATGTTGGGAACATATTCAAGAGAGAGTTGTACGGTTTTGCATTAATTCATTTTTAATGATTTACTTTCTCAAGGGATCATTACATCATGATGCCGTTATCCATACAAACGTAGTTCCATTATAATTTGCTCATTAGTGACACGAATTTGTTAATAGGTAACAAATATATAGTGAAGTTATTTGTGATAGGACAGCAAAGGCAGCTAGCTACCTAAACCGTTGGAGCAATAGGAAAACCATAGAGTTATTAAATTTGACAGCAGCGTTTGGTTTTCATAGAGTCATAGATGTCACTTCACAGTATCGAAAATGTCAAACGCAATTCCGCGGGGGTGAAGACAGGCGCGTGGGTATTTCGTAGTACTTTCATGGGGAAAACGTTCTTTTGGAAACTGATCCTTAACTTTTAAAGTTTTTAAATTTTAGAGTTCCCGTCGGTATTTAGAGATTTTGAAATATGATACATTCAACATGAAAAAGTACAATTATAACATATTATTTGTTATAACATATTATTATTTACCTCAAAAATTAAAAACGTAACGTAGAATCATTTTGTTGTTAGTTAGTCTGTCTGTCAACATTCCTTTTCTTAGGCACCGGACATAAAAGTGCCAAGTAGAAACTAAAATCGGCGCGGCAGCTACACAGTATAAATAAAATCGCGTTTCTAATTGAACATAATTACAATATAGTGCGTTTCAAATACGTATTTTCACACTAAACAGCGTGTCATCAAAACCATCAAAACGGGCTCTAGGTCCATTTTTTATAGCCGATTTTATTTCTACTAGCTTTCCGCCCGTAGCTCCGCTCGCGTGGACTAAACAGTTGTACCAGGACCCGTTTTTTCTGGGATTTAAAGTAGCCTATGTCTTTTTTCAGCTAATAAATTGCATTTATGCCAAAAATTATAGCGGTTCCGGTACAACTGCGTAGTCCACGCGAGCGCAGCCGCGGGCCGAAAGCGAATTTAAAAATAGAAAACTCATGTTAGTCGTCGATAATGTAGCTTTCAACAGGTTAAAATAAAATAAAAATCAAGCAGTTTTAGAGTATATCCGTACAAAAAAAAGAAAAAAATTAAATCTTCCCTATATATAATTTTAGTATAGATTATTGCGTAAAATAGTTAAAAGTTAGATAAGTGATGTGCCTGTCTTACAAACCTGATTACGGAGACATTAATTTTTCAACTAGGTTACAGGGGCTTTTATAGAGATATCAGCTTCCAGCCCGTGACCGATAAATGAATGAAAATAGACAGATAAAAACTATCCTATGTCACTCTCTACCTACAATCTCTTTTTCATGTTTAAAAAAAAAGGCACTCCCATACGGATTTCCACCCGCCATTTCCTTCCATTAAACGTGAAAATCCAAAAATCCTGAAACTCGCCATTATTTATTTATGATGAGTAGCTACAATGCCAGTTTTGAAGTCCACCCGTTTCCCTTAAATGTGAAAATTCAAAAAACCTGAAACATGTTAGTATTACATTTATTTATGCCCAGTACCTGTAATTCAAATTTTCATATTTGAAACTTTAAAGGACAAAGATTTCTATACAGAATTCCCCCTTCCCATTTCCCTCTTTCATCTGATCACATGTTCTTATTTCATACCAATTTTCATTCAGATCGGTGAAACCGTTGTTAAGGTATAAAAGGACATGTTTTTGACAGATAATTTTTTTAATGGTTGTATTGAAGTCAGTAAGTCATAAGACGAATAATCACAAAATTTGGCAAAAGAATTGTATGTACAGAGTTAACAGATTTATGTAGTGGTATATATAAATTAGTATAGATTAATAACTTTGCAAATCACCATTATTTTAATAAAATATGGACTTCTTGATAAAAGCTACGAACCATCCATAAATATGGGTGAGATAAAAACATAATATTACAGTGATTTCAAAAGGGTTTAAATGTTAAATGTGCCGATGTGTGTTTTTTTATACACGGTTTTTTGTTACATCATGTCATGTTCGATCCGAAAAGGGGGGGGGGGCAGGAAGTGGTTGGTGGATGCCCTTAAGCAAAATAAAATATTTTTTTTAAAATAAAATTATTATCATTAAGAAATAGTTATCTTCATGAGAGATTAAAACTCTTTACTATAGCGCAAACGGCGGATTGGAAATTTCGTACAGTTCCAATCAAACCTTATGGCGGACGTGAACATAGGCACGAGTCGCGTCGCAGTCAGTCTGAACCTGCGCAAGCACGCGTATAGCGTTGTATTCCGATCCGCCATAAAGTTTGATTGGAACTTATACTGACGTACCGGCCCAGTGCCCACGTAATTCGCGCTCTTGTACTCGTGCTAAATAAACATGTAGTTTTCCAGCTTCAACATTTGTTTTGGGAGTCAAAACGCAAGGACGTATGCGAGCCACAAATGTCTGAATGTCATAGCACTAGAGTCACCCCGTAGAGTTTTGTGTATATATACGTAAAGCAGCGGCGATATTCCCGTCACATTTAGCGTAACACATGAACATGTCGTAATATTCAGTGTTATTTTTTTTTGTTTACACCCTATAACACACACTAACATACGATAACACCCAATAACCAAGCAGGTGTGATGCCGCCGACTGCCGGCCGAGCCGACCGCGACGTCCGCGACCAGCTGAGTGGCGCAAGCGCGGCGGTGGTGGTGGGGCGCGTGGCGGTAAAGTAAAAAGTCCCGACGCGGAACGCTCCGCCCGAATATAGTTCCAATCAAACTTTATGGCGGATCGGAATACAACGCTTTATGCATGCTTGCGCAGGTTCAGTCATATGCCCCTCGCTCCACTGCGTCCCGCTACACCTAAAACTGGTTACTGCGACGCGACTCGTGCCTATGTTCACATCCGCCATAAAGGTTGATTAAACTACGGTTGAGTAAACTACGATTAAACAATTTTGATCTCCCATGAATGATAATTGTTTTTAATGATAATAATTTTTTTTTTAAATTAGTTTATAATGCTTACGAGCATCTATCAACCACTACCTGCCCACCCCTTTTGGATCGAAGATGAGGTAACGAAAAACCGTGTATATACGAGTGTTATTTGTAGTTCTTATCAAAAAGCTCATTCACATCTTTCAAACCTTATGTTACCCACTTGGTACATTAATGTCTCTATAAGGATTAATGTCTCCAGGTAAGGCAGTGATACTGTATCTATATAGTATAAGCTAGATAACTTTCAAAATTTATCAAGGACATCACCGAACTTTGAATTAGTTCAGTAGAGGAATAATGCTGGTCGTAACTAGATGATCTTCGTCCTCGCTCCTAAGTAATATCCATAACAAGCAGTGACGGGTATTACACGAGTAGACAAAATTTTTGTCGGTTTTGCGTCGTTGAATGGCATCCTTTAAATTTCCTGCAAACTTTCCGGTTACAAAATCAGAAGACTGTCCAATTCTGAAATGTTTACTTACACCTTACCTAGTTAAAATGTTTTGTTTTTATCTTTTTTAGGTTTGAAAGAGACAACATTTTAGCTAAACTAGGATTAAACGTCTCTGAATTCGATAGTAAGCGACCAACTAAGCTCTTATTAGCGTTATTTAAATTATTACGGTAAATTAAAGTGATGTAATAATGTTCACGTTTTATAGGTTTGGCAATGATGATGGACGGTGTGATAGAAAACATATTTAACCGTTTCAACCCATATTTTCCAGAAAGACCATTACCTCATTATGAAATAAACCCAGATAATCCTCAGGATTGTGTCGTTCGAATCGGTAAATACAGATTTTTCTATATATTATTCAACTTTGTTTTAGTTTGTTGTGTAAACCTACATAATAAGATGTAAACGGTGTTATTTTTTTAACAGAGCAGACATTGAATTATTTAATTGTTTAATGAAAATGAAAAATACACATTTGATTATTTGAATTTTTACTCAGAAAACCGAAATTAATTGCAACCAAACCTTTCCATGTGTTAACGGATTTTATGGTCACCCTACACGTGCGAGCATTTCGTTTTACACGAGGTGTCCATTTTCTGCACATGATTTCTTCATACAAATCTTTGACATGAAAAAAATTATGCACTGATAATGAAATAAACCTGTATATATATTTTGTAACCTCAGTAATAAAGTTTTTTTTAATAGGTGATTGCAATAGATACATCACAACGACGCTTTCGACGCTACTTGTTCTTTTGTATACTACTAAACGATATGTAGATGAAAATCCAAGTCTCCGATGTTCATTACCTTGTCCCGATTCTCATGCTCAAAGGTATCTATGTTTTTACCCTTATTTTTAACTAAGCCACACTTGAATTATAATTTTTGGAGACATACAAACCAAAAATGTCAAGTGTATCAAACGAAAGTGTTACTTATGAGTTAATGCAAATATATTTTTTATCTAACAAGTATAATGTAACGTAATATAAGTAGGCTACTATAATGATTACTATGTGAAGGAGTCGGGTTCAAGTCCTAGTTTAAATTTGATTCATTAATAAAAAAAACATGGTAAGTAATTTAATTTATGATATGCAATCCTTTGCCTTCGAGTACGATTTGCACTTTAGTTCTCTTTTCGGTTACGAACTCCCGTACTGTATAAATATAAATTTTTTACATGTCTGTATAATATGGTATGTTATTTTGTTCAGATGCTTCATTTGGGGATATCGATACGAATGTAGGGCGCGAGGACATCGCCATGAGCGTAATACATTGACGGTTATTGTCACGGCGCTGCTTTACATTTATGGAGATAGACTTGAAACTTTTTCATCTCAACTGATGCCAGGTGATTGCTAATAAGAAAGGTTTTATGATTGAAAGTATATACATCTAGGAGAGTGGTAAACTCGACTGGTTTTATCCAGAACCTGTACAATTCATCGGTTAGATAAGGCATCCGTATCGGGTGTGTTTGTTTGCAGACAATGAGCGTGTCTTTTTCAACAAAATTATATATATATATATATACGCTAAATCACACGTTAGAGTATAACAAACAGATTATCAGACCTTTTGAATTTAGGAAATACCGATTATTACCCAAGATGTAAAAATTAAAGTTTGTGTTTACGACCCGCTTGTAACGTCACTAGGTGTGCATTTCGTAGAAATGAACCACGTTAGTGGCCGTCCATTAATCACGTGAGGCTTGACGTGGGGGAAGGGGGGGGGAAGGGGTTTGACAAAAATCACGAAATGTCACAAGGGGGGAGGGGGGTGTAGTAAGATAATCACGTGTATTTATTTTTTCAAACGCGCTATTTTTAAATTGAAAAGCGGCATGTAGTGTACATTATTCGTTCATTATTTTTATACCAATCAAAAACAACCTGCAATTTTTCTGTCTAGACATTTTTATCGTGGTCCTTAATTTCAGAATACAATAAGATTATACTTTATACCCGTAAGATAATATTCTAAAATACTCTAAAAAATTTAAGAATTTTTGTAGATACTAAAAATACACGTGATGTTGGATGGGGGGTGGGGGGTAGTCTTAAACCTAACCATGTATCACCAAGGGTGAGGGGGGGTTAAAAAATGCTTAAAAAAAGATCACGTGATTAATGGACGGCCCCTTAGCCTATAGCAATGTAACCAAATGACGTCATGGCACGATTTATTTTAAAAATTTATATCTCCGGTATTTGCTAGATATCATTAAAAAAAAATCACTTATTTCCCTTAATAAATATAAATTATTTCTATGAAAAACCAAAATCACAATCACGCTCATTGATTAATCGTAAATAATATTCGTAAGAAGATTCAATACAACACAATAATTATAATTATTTATAATTGAAACAACAGATATAATGTCCATGTCTGTGCTCACGGACCTACCTCATCAGTCTGGCTGGCTCGGCAAAGTGCCTTTTAATCACTCCCAAACAGACGTAAAATTTAAAAAGGACCTCATCCGTTGCTGTGTGGAGTTTGTGAAAAAATTTCCTTACAATAGATGTGTAAGTTTCGGATTTTTCTTTTTTTTTTTTCTTTTATTCTGTATTTGTAGTGTGACATTTTAGCGAGCGAGTTTTTTCAGTGTTTTGTTTATTTTGGTCATTGCGTCATGAACAGACGGATCGAAATCTTACTTGAAATTCGGGATGAAAGTTTCACTTGTGATTGAAAGAACTAAAATTAGATAAAGAAGAAACTAAATTTAGATATCGTCTGTTTAAGATATACGTTAGTGAAATGTGAACTACCTTGACAATAATAATATTGGAAAGTGTCGTAAATTTAAATTTATTGCCGTCACCGGCTGAAGTTATACTTAAAAAATATTGACTTATATTTATGTTTAACATCCATACACTGTACGTCGTACAGTGACATTTGAAGTAACCCTAGGTCCGCAACGCAATTGACAAAACCAAACTTAATTGACAAGTTCACAACACAAGCTTTTTAATGAATTGATCAGCGGAACCGATCCGGAGCCGACCGAAGTTAATCTCTCCTATTAATTTGCTATGCCCAACAGGGTCTATGTAAGTTGTGATCTGTAGCGTGTCATGTTCTGTATATGCCAGTATCTGCTACATAGAATGCAATAAACATTTAAGTATTGAGTAAGTCTGTATATTCCAAATTATAGGGATTAGGTAATTTTATTGGAGCTGTGCGTACCAACATTTATTGTCCCTACACAGCCCTCTACGAAACAGGTGTGAACTTACATTTGTATGTGTGCTTTTAGTTAATGGAAAATAGATATTGGCTGCTTGGACTGATGTATTTGTTAGACCCAGACTTATGTCAACTGCGGATTAGTTGGACACAGCCGCTGTACGCGGAGCTACGAATAGTATCGCTTCAAGCTTTGGTTTGCACATTACCTTACGCCCCACCAAACATCGTGAAGGAATATGGTATAGTACGGAGGTAGGTACGCTTTAAATAACACCAGATTCCATACGCTCTTATGTTTTTATGGGAACGGAAGTTCCCGCGTGGGGACCGAGAAAAAATATTAAACCCCACCGTTGTTGACGAGGAAGCGTGGCGTAAAGGATAACTGATCTTGTACTCATAGCGACGGGAAGTGACATTCACCTGAGGAAAAGTAGGTCTAGCCCAATGTAGCCAACCATCCAAGTCGCCACGCTCTCATTAGCTAAGCGTGGCGACTAATAGTAAAACCTCTCTCAAATGATACATATAGTAAAAACACCAGTCACGGGTGGCGTCGCCATCCCCGGTTATAGTATTATGGTCAGAGTATGATAGTCGAATTTCTGAAGCCGGTTGCCAGGGAGTTCTTAAGTAGGATTTATACCTAACAACTCAACCTGGTAACTTATAACGTAAGCACTTTGAGGACAGACGAAATGATTGCTGGAAGTAACAGTGGAGTTGTACTGGAATATTCTAAGATTAGCTAAGAACTGAAGACAGGGAGAGGATATTGTTGCATATAATAACATATCAGAAGATCCAGATTAATACACGGTCATCGGTTCTTATATATTTATATTCATAGCAATATATCCAATTATAATTACGTTTACTTTACACCAGGTTACATGAGATTACAGTTCTTACGTTAATTAGCGTTCAGTGACATGACACAGAATGTCAGTCTAAAAACGATTGATGATTGTCAAGCCTAGTACATAACACTCCCTTCAACTTAGCCTACAGATTTAGTCTGTCCACTGGTTTCCTGATCCTCGAAGAACGTCTGGGTTCTTCCCGTATCTTGCCATCTTCTGTCTGTTTTGGAATTACTGTATTCTTCTCCTTATCTTGACTGTTTGTAGGATTAAATGAATCTGTTGCTGGCATCGACGTTGGTAGAACGCTGTCCTGTGATAAGGATGTCTGCAATGTATCTTCTGGCTTCGATGAACCTTCAGGAAGAACTATGTTTTCTTCAGGGTTTGGTACTGGATGTACAACTGCTCGATATCTAGGTCTCAGATGATCAGTGTGTACATATCTATTTTGGTCATGTACCTGTACAATAAATGTCAACAAACCTTTTTGTCTTATTATTTTTCCTGGTAACCATTTCTCGACTTCCCCCCTGACAGTTTTTACCCAAACTAGATCTCCGCTTGCATATGGTATTCTTGATTTTATATTAACATTTCTATTTTCTTCTTGCTCTTGTTTCTTTTTATCTACTATGTCTGCCAAGCACGGTTTCAAAATGGAAAGTAAGGTTCTCGGTCGTCTTCCCAAAAATAATTCTGCTGGTGATCTACCGGTGGTCTCGTGAGGCGTATTTCTATATGCAAATAGATATCTGTCTAATAAATGTTGAAGTGATAAAGATGAAGTTTTATTCTCATAGTCCGAAATCATTTTCTTAAGTGCGCTTTTCATGTTTTGCACTGCTCTCTCAGCAGCTCCATTACTTGAAGGATGATATGGGGGTGAAAATATTTGTTTAATACCATTTTTAGAAGTGAATTCCTTAAACTCATGAGAGTCAAATTGTTTACCATTGTCAGATACCAACAATTCTGGAAGCCCATAAGCAGCAAACTTAGTTCTCAACTTTTCTATTGTTTTCTGAGAAGTAGTATTCGGCATAATCTCCACCTCAATCCATTTTGAATATGAATCTATTATTATAAGAAAATTATGTTTTGCTTCATTGTAATCAAATTGTGCATAATCAATGTGTACTCTTTCCCATTTACGATGACTGGTCGGCCAGTGTGATATTGGCAGTTTTGCTGAATTGCGAGCGTTTATTTGACAAGCATTACATGTTTGTACTCTTTGTTCGATATCTTCATTTATGTTGGGCCACCATACCAAAGACCGTGCCAATTCTTTCATTTTAACTATACCTTGATGGCACGCATGTAACAACTCCAAAACTTGCTCACGATAAATTTCTGGAATAATGACTCTTTGTCCCATAGTCAAACAATTTAGTTCTAATGATATTTCTTCTTTATGTCTACTATAACTATTAACTTGTTTATCTGCTGATTCTTTGGGCCAACCATTTAAAACGAACTGATAAACATTTTTCAGTACATCATCCCTTTGTGTAGCATTCCCGATTTCCGCAGCCGTCAATACTGGGCTTGCTGTGTTAATAAATTTACAGACATATTCCACGGACGAGAATTTATTATTTACTTGTTCTATTTGTTCATTATTTGACAGTGGCAATCGTGACAAGGCATCTGCGTTAGCTATTTCTGAACCTTTTTTATGAATAATTTTATAATTATAAGCTGCGAGTAATATGGCCCATCGTTGAAGTCTTGCTGCTGCCATTGAAGGTACGGCCTTATTTTCTCCAAATATTACTATCAAGGGAGCATGGTCAGTTACTATCTCAAAGTAACGTCCGTATAAATAAGCATGAAATTTCTTCAATCCAAATATAATAGCCAAACTTTCTCGTTCCAATTGACTATAATTCTTCTCTGCTGGAGATAATGTCTTACTTGCGAAACTAATAGGCCTTTCTTGTCCATCAATTACATGCGATAATACTGCTCCTACACCTCCTGGTGCCGCATCACAAGTAAGTCTCAGTGGCTTTTGCGGATCATAAAATGTTAAAATATTATCTGAACATACCCATTCCTTATTCTCTTCAAATATTCTTGCTCTTTCCTCTGTCCAGTCCCACGTTGCTTCTTTGGCTAGTAATTGATATATTTTTGATAATTTATCTGATAGATTCGGTATAAATGTACCATAAAAATTCAGTAGTCCCACATATGCTCTCAATTCCTGTTTATTTTGGGGTTGCCGAGCCAACTTTATAGCTTTTACTAGTTCATCACTTGGTTGTAGTCCTAGCTCATTTATGTTGTATCCTAAATATTTTACCGAGCTGACTAGAAATTCACATTTGTCTGTTCTTATTCTAATATTATGTTGTGACAACCGTTTTAATACCTTTATCAAAAGTTCATAACATTCTTCCTCTGTTGTTCCACTTATTAGAATATTATCTAAGTAGCATGCGACTTTTGGTATATTTTGAAGTACTTGATCCATTACTGATTGAAAAATTGCTGGTCCTGTTGTCACTCCATATGGTAACCTTGTAAATCTAAATAATCCCAGCGATGTGTTTACTGTTAATAGTTTTTGTGATTCTTGTGAAATTGGTAGTTGCAAATATGCTTCTGATAAGTCGAGGCTGCAAAATACCTTTCCTCCTGATAATGTTGCAAAAATATCTTTGGGATTAGGTAGTGGATAATGTTCTTTACTTAGATGTTTATTTATAGAAATCTTGAAATCTGCACATAATCGTATCTTATTATCTGCTTTGGGAACTACCACCAATGGTGTAGCCCACTCGCTTTGTGTTGTAGGTTGTAGTACTTTTTCTTGAATTAGCCTTTTTATTTCTTTCTCTACTATTGGCTTCAGGGCATATGGCACCGGCCGGGCTTTACAAAATACAGGAGTAACGTCATCTTTCAATATTAATTTTGCTTCAAATCCCTCAATTAGTCCTCTCTTTTCGCTGAACACCGTAGGAAACATATTCTTTAGTTTAGTAACCATGTCAGCATTACTATACAAAATTTGATGGATGCTATTTACCTCTTTTCTCCACTGTATTTCCTCCAACCAATCTCTTCCTATTAATGAGGGCAAGTTTCTGTCACTACTTTTTATCACAATTGCTTCTAATTTGTACTTTTTGTTTTTATAAGTGACATTTAATTTAATTTTTCCCATAATTGGCAATACTTCTTGGAAACAATATGTTGTTAACTTCATATTTTTACACTCTTCTAATTTGACATCCTTGAAATAATATTTATAAGTGTTTTCTGATATTATGGTAAAGGCTGCTCCCGTATCTATTTCAAAGGAAATCAATTTTCCATTTGTATTAATATTGAGCCTGTACGCTGCTGGTGCCCTATTGTCTGAAATACTGTTAATATTGTACAATGTCTCTTCCATTATGGTTGGTTCCTTCGATGTAGAAGCCTCCGTGTAATTGATATTATTTTGAATCCTTTTCTTTTCTCTACATACCACTGCCAAGTGTCCAGTTCTATGGCATATATTGCACTTGTAATTTTTGAAATAACAACTATTTTTATTATGATTTGCCTTTCCACATACTGCGCAATTACTATAGTGTGCACTCCGGTTAGTATATGATGTACCATAATTTTTATTGAATATGAGTTTACTATTCTCTTGTACTTGAGTTCCTGCTTTACTGATATTATGGTCCTCCATCTTAATTTTGTTTACGGATTCATTGTTGACGAACATGCTTTGGTTTTTCTTGGCCTCTTCTAACATTCTCGCTTTTTGGTATGATTGTTCAAAATCTAATTCTTCTGTTAATAATTTTTGTCGAATATTATCATCCCGCAAGCCACTTACAAGTCGATCTCGTAGTGCTTCTTTAAGAAATACACCAAATTGACAGGTCGCAGACATATGTTTTATTTGAACTACATATTCCGTTATTGTTTCGTTTATCTGCTGTGATCGCGAGTTAAATTTGAAACGCTCCACAATCACAAGTCGTTTTGGTTTGAAGTGACTTGTTAACGTTTCTATAAGAAAGTCGTACGATTTGGAGTCTACTTCTTCTGGGGCCAGCAAATCCGATAAAAGTTTCACGATCTTTGGTCCCAATACGGTCAACAATACTGAAACTCTTTGTCCATCTTCTATTGCATTTACCTTCATGAAATGTTTTAACCTCAGCAAGTAGTTGTTAATGTCTTCTACCGTTTCGTCGAACGCTTCCAGTTTTCCTATCGTAGCCATTTCGATATTTTTAGAACACTTCTTTTTAGTGCGCCTTTATCCCATCCTCGTCGCCATTGTTGCATATAATAACATATCAGAAGATCCAGATTAATACACGGTCATCGGTTCTTATATATTTATATTCATAGCAATATATCCAATTATAATTACGTTTACTTTACACCAGGTTACATGAGATTACAGTTCTTACGTTAATTAGCGTTCAGTGACATGACACAGAATGTCAGTCTAAAAACGATTGATGATTGTCAAGCCTAGTACATAACAGATATGAAATATATGCCCCACTGCAGGGACTTTGGCCCTTCGGAATGACAGTGCGAGACATGTGCGAAGCCGCGGCGACAGCTAGCATGAATATATTTTACTATTTTTCCAAAGAATATTGCATATGGGTAATGATTTTTTAAATACATTTCGGGTACTTTATTAACAGCTATTTACTACAACGATTTGATATACTCACAAATCTTCGCTATCTTATCCGACGTTAGCTTCTTGCGGTCAGTCAGATGATATAGCGATAACCGACATTCAAGAACAAGCTACTATAAAAGAATTATAATTTTTTTAATGGAAAATATGACCAAAATTTCTTGGAAGCTTTTAACTATAACTTAATATCATAGTTTACAGCCAAGTAATATCACTGTGGTAATCGTACCGATCGCGTAACTGTTTTGTACTGGTCTTTATAATAGATGGTATGTTATACTTATCTCTGAACGTGTACTGTTTAACTCAGTTACAGAAACCTGTTATACTGAAAACTAAAAGCGCACTTCTTTGGATCATTACCGAATAAAATAATTGATATGCAACAGATGTCTAGTAATAAGTATCAAATGCTTTTTAAAATTTGCTTCAGAACCTTATGGTACATTGAGTGGTATACAGAGAATCCTTACGAACTGAAGGTATTGTATTGGTGTCTGCGTTTGCTACAAACAGCAATCCACGATCGGAAAAATCGTGAACGACGAGAAGTGGTTCAATCTTTATTCGATTCCCATGGAGTTATCATTTTGATAAGTAATTATTTTTGTTGATGAAATATAACTCGTTAAGTAGCATTAGATAACTACCCAATTTCCATTAATTTAATTATTGAGTTATAATGCACGCCTTCTTCTTCTCACCATACGACGTTAGAGACGAGTAAATCAGTTCCCACGTCGTCGGTTACGGAAAATGAGATTTGTTTAAAAGCCGTTTAAAAAAAAATACTAATACACAAAATACAAAAGACTCTTATTTCTTTTCCTTCTTTCTTAAGAGCTGCGCTCTTGTCGGTAGAGCATCTTCCATACTTCCCTATTCCCCGCCAGGTGCTTGACCCTTTGATACGACTCGGCACAAACCCGTACTTTTATTTGTTCACTAGCTTTCCGCCCGCGGCTTCGCTCGCATGGACAACACAGTTGTACCGGGACAGGAACGGGAAAGGAACGCGACGCTCCAGAACATTGTAACACTTCCTAAAAAATTCTGAAACATAACTACCTAAGAAATCTCTATACCTAATTTCATAAAAATCCATTTAGCCATTTTAGCATGAAGAATAGCTATCCCACAAGTCGGTCCCAAAATCAGTCAGCCGTTTTGGAGATTAACTTTAAGAGATAGGCAGACTAACAGTACGATTTTTCATATGTACATACAAAATGGTTTTCACTCTTGACAACGCCCTCTTTATGTTTGCAGAATTTCAGTAAAATCGGATCAGCCGTTTCGATGATTAGCTCTAACGAACAGACAGACAAAAATCAACTTACGTAACACCTAATAACCTCCTTTTTATGTCTTCGAAGATTCATTGAAATGGTTTAGTCGTTTTGGAGATCAGCCTGAACAAAAAGACAGACAATAATACGTAATTTGTACCTGAGAAATTCCATTCACTTACGTACTCACCTGTACCGCTCAGAAATGACGGCATAGTGCTCTGAGTTATTTTCTGATATAGTAACAGTCTTCTAAGCGTTATTCACGTTGGTTCATTTCACAGGTAAATTTTTTCCAAGGGCTTGTAGTCTATTAGTTTATAAGCTCTACACACTGTATGGAATACGTTTAGTCGAACACGGCGTATATTTTGATGTATTTTTGTGGGTGCATACTTGATATGATGATCACTATTAGTTTCAACGACCTTTTTTATTTTTTTCTCCACACAAACAGAGCTTATTTCTTATAACCACAAAGATCGACAAGAAATGTTTTTGAAAATAAATATTAATGATAAGCATTATATTCTTTGACCCATTTTCTCCCTTTCGTCGCATTTAAATGTGTTCGGTTCAAAGTATTTTTCTTTTCAACCAGCATTAGCGGATGCCTTATTTTCAATACAATTATTTCTTATAACTAGATAGGCACTAATAATATGACTTTTATTCAACAGCATTATGTTACAAGTTATTAGAAGAGCCAGCGGTCGAACAGAGACAAACTATATTATCATTGTGTTTACGCCTAGTGACAAGTACGATAGAAGGAAAGCAGACTATTAAATGCAATGTATATCCCAATATAAAGTGGCCTGTATGTGTAAACGTTTTGGCTAGAAAAATGTTAGACATTTTTAAATACAAACTGGAGAATCATCTACTGTTTTTCGATAGGTATTTCTTTTATTTACGTTATCTTTTTATATTGTAGTAGCTCTTGACTTCGACTTTGTTGTGAATTTTGGGTGCAAAGACGACAACTTACTTACCTACAATAAACCTCACGATATCTTCCATGTATGAAAATCTTTGTGACATTTTATAAAATTTCAATGGATCGTGAACCTTTGTTGACACCTACACTTTTCTAATAGAGAGTTATGACGCGATAAACCATAAAAATATATATCACCGACAGGTCAACACAGCTATACCTGTTATGTGTATATTGTTTTAATGTTCAACTCCTATACTATCGAAGGTTGGGAGTTGAACAACCTTTAATAGTTTAGGAGTTGAACATAAATATAATGAAAGTCATCTGCAACTAGACCTTGGCTCAATATTCCATTTGATTGAAGTCGGGTCAGGTAGGGTCTCAAAGTTCACAATTCAAATTGTTACTTTTATAGCTTAAGTGAAAGAAGAGAATAGTAAAGTAGATGACAGGCGAAGACGGGCCCATAAGAAAAGGAGCAGACTTTTAGCTCAAGCTAAAATTATACATACCTACCATGTTTCTCAGGAACGGGTCTTGGTCCATGTGTAGGTACACTTAACACCACAAAAGTGTCCATACATTACTCTTATTCTATTTCATAAAGAAATATATAGGTATCAACGAAAATATTTCAACCTAAAATGTAATATTAGGTATATAAAAGTACCTACGAATTGACTAGAAGGCCTCTTCTTCGCTTACCGTCTAACCACTCAAACTCTAGCTAGCTGGTGTGACTGTTTGACGAGATAATGAGTTTCAGTCTGGTTTCAGTACGCGAGGTCCCCGCGCACCAACCTTCATCCCCGCGAAATCGCGTTTGACAGTTTCGATACTGTGAAGTGACATTTTTGACTTTATTAAAACCAAACGCTGCTGTCAAATTTATTTTTACTTTAACATTAGGTGCATATATAAATAAATATAACGGGTCGCAGAGAAAGTCTTAGAGAGACGTTACTTTCCGTCAATAATTTTTTAGAGAATTTAAAAAGAAGGATTTATTTTCTACTTAATTAAAAACTGCCGGACATAAATATTTGACAGATTTTTTTATTAAAAAGTACTCGCCAAATCAAAGAATTTACACTGAGTGTGATTCCTGAAGATTCCGCTTCACAAACATTTACCTTTTTCGACACACCTAGCTCGAAAACGGCCACTCTTCCGGCTATGCTAGACGAATATCTCGAAGTGAGACGGGAGAAATTCTTGCGTGAAAATGCACACCATTGCTTAGATTAGGTATATAGTCAAGCTCTTAATGATACTTACACACAAGAGCTCTCACTCTTCATCTTTATGGCAAGAAATAAATAAAATTGAAACAAGCTGTTGAGGTGAAACGCCCTATGCTGATTAAAACAGAAAGGGTGTGATCTTTCACCATAATGTTAGGACACACATCTGACTGGTTGGAAAGTGGTGCATCCGTTTCATCCGCCCTGACGTAGCACACGCAGATATCCACTTGTTTCGGTTATTTAAGAACGCTCTAAACGCTCTAAATGGCATTAACATTAAGAGAGGACTATCGAAACTACTAGTCGATTTTTTTTGGGTCAAAAATCCCGATGTTCGACAGGAATGGTGTCATGCTACCTACAAGATAGCAACGCATTTGTGATCAAAATGGGAATTTTTACTAATAAGTTTTAATGTTTTTATTTTAAGAATTTTTAGTCTTTAATCAGCACATGAAATATGAATAAACTTTCTTCCCTACAATATATGTTAACATTATCAACAACGTACATTAGCTTAAACTTATACAGTGAGACAATAAAAATTGGTTAACATTTTATTGAACATCTTTAGGTGGTTGATTTCTCTTATGAATTTCATTTGGGAGACGATAATTTGGAAAGATGAATATAGAAAGTCCTTTGTTGCCAATGACGGATTATACAGGCTGCTTGATATTATAACGGTAATTATGTATTGAATATTTCTATTTCATAATATCTAATTACCATTCGAAGGTTTATGACAACACAAAATTATAGGTACTCAAATTCAAACCCTATCCCTACTAATACTATAAATTCGTAAGTAACTATGTCTGTTTGTCACGCTTACACGCCTAAACCACTGAACCGATTTTGATGAAATTTGGTGTAAAGATAGATTAGACCTTGGAGAAGGAAATGGGCTACTTTTTGTCTCTCTGTTTCTGAGTTTCGGAGAGAACGGTGCAGCCGTTTCGGAGATCAGCCCGGTTGTGTTTGTTCGTCCGCTCCGACCCGTCCGTCCGTCCTCCGAAACAGCTGAACCGATTTTGAGTTATTTTATATCTTAAGTTCACATGTTCATAAACTAAAAAGAGTAACAGAACTATTTGAATAAAGTAGTTCACCTAACGGAATGATCGAGAAAGAACTATTACTTAAACGTCAGACCTCAAGTCTAGACGAATCGGTAGCACACAGTCGACAGTTTTGAGTCGTCATGCGTCCTATTGCGGCACGAAAGAATCAGGCGTTACAAACATTAACTTATGTTCTCATTTCTCATAATTAATTATGTTCAAATATTGATAGGTACACAGATTTTTATATATCTGCCTACTGATTCAGAGTTTCATTTTTGAAAAATCCAAAACATACAAATCAAATATTATGAAGCTACCTTCATAAAGCATGGTACGAATCTCCTAGGGAATACAAAATATGTGTGTTTAATTTCATCATTATTTTACATTACTGACCTTTTTATTCTGTATCCTTCTTCAGTACCTCCCGAAAAACCTTACAAAAAGGATTGGGTTAGTGATAGATGGATTTTCAATAATAAGATTATAATTGTATCATTTACACTTACAGTTGTATGTATCTAATATATCCTTCCTTTATTTCCTCCAGATGTCAGGACCTAGAGTTCAGTGTATAGCAATGTCATTAATATGTGATGTTCTCAGAGCAGGACAGGGTGTCGGACATTTAGTAACGTGGAGGGCGAATTTTAGTGCCAACAATGCGGTACGTTGTGTATTGGATTTAAAATCTCTGTAATACAAATATGTTTATAATAATTCTGTATACGTTTCGACAGAATCTAGCCCTTGTTAAAGGCGGTTCGACGATAGCGACCTTATTGGCTGCCATGTTCCGTGATGAATGCAAAGCTTTGGGGATCCGACTTAACGAAAGAGGAATAATACAAGGTGAAAATATAATGGATATATATCATAAAGTACAAACTGACTAGAAGCCTTCTTCTGCGTTTACCCACTACCTGCGTTTACCGTCTAACCACTCATACTACAGGCTTGTAGCTGGTGTATCATAGGGAATTTTAGTCCGAAGTTCACAGCGCAAGGCCCCGCGCGGCGCTCTTCACCCCCGAGAAATCACCGCACACCGGTTTTGACTCCCCGAAAATGCGAAATGTCACTTCGATACTGGGAACTGATATTTATGACTCTATTAAAACCAAACGCTACTGCCAAAATTAATATACTCTATGATAGGTATAGGTACTATTATACTTTTATTTCTTTTGTCATTATTTATTTTCATATAATAACTAATTTTGATTTCGTTGGCATGTATGCGTAATGGTTGTACACAATCCTGATTGCAATTTTTTAGTTTCGTGTTATTGTTAGCCTGTGATTCCGATTGAACATTGTGCCACAGTCGATAGATAATTGCGATGCAGCACCTTGAGGCAGTGTGTAACTTTATATATTGGTAAAAAAAAGTGTCGCATGCGCCAATAAACGTAGGGCGCAAATAACCAGGAAGATTTTATCATTAATTTTCCGAATTGTTTGTTAAAAGACTCCGTTTGTGGAAAGAAAATATATCAAATTAACACATTAAAATATTTTTTTTTCTGAATGAATTAGCTGGACAGCGTTGTTACTAGTCAATCATGAATATTACCTACGCACGAAAAAGAATCGACCGCGGGTATAGCGAGGACGGGTATCCAGTCTGCGGCCGCCGACTGATACAATCGTCCGTTGCCTGCGCATTAAACGTCAAGACAATAATTTTGTAGTGCCATATCTCAATATTTTAGTACTAAGTGCAAATAATAGAAACACTTATTTTTCTATTTTCGCCAAAGATCATAATTTAAAATTTGGAAGGTTGTAAGAAATACAGCCTTTAAAGGTACCCCTTATAACTAACTAAATAAGTTATTTTCTGAACAGTGGATTTTATGGAATACGATGATGATAAAATGTGTCTATAGCATTCTAAATATATTTTATTATTTAGCAGTTCCCCGGTACTCCTTTTACATTCAAAATTAAATTACATGAACCCTAGTTTACCTAGTTCATACATCACGTATATGCTTTTATATGATTTCTAAACTTGTATGTCTTTAAATGTGTAGATCTGGAATTTCCCTTAATGTCCGTCGACGTAAAGGAGACACGTCGTGTTCCCAATTTCATGCCATCGGATGGTCCAACGATATCGGCGGCCGCCGCTGATGCAGCTGGCTCACGTATGTCTAAGGTTAAAATTTGCAATATATTCTACTAATCACAATAATTAACAGTTTATTTAATGAATCACTAGTGACCGCCAACGTGGACATGTTTGTATCATAATGAAACTTAATAATATTATATTATAAGGAAGAGACTCATTTTTTTGCATCATCTCTTATGTTTATCACTTTTTTCTTCGTTTTTAAGGTCATGTAGCCAAATGGCAAAAAGGACCCTTTTAGTTTCGCCATGTCCGTCCGTCCGTTTGTCTATCTATGTCTGTTTGTCTGTGGTTTTTCTAGAAAAGTATTGGCAATATATAAATGAAATTTGGAAGGTAGGTTTAATCTATGAACAGCTTCACAACGACGTAGTGAAATTAAGAAAAAAATTTTTTTTTTGAGATAGGTCGTCATACATGCAACTGAAGTACGAAAAAAAATCATTGTTTATCAACGCGAGAGGTACCAGACGATTAAAAAATTATATAAAGGTTTCAAACAAAGGTTTCAAAGGTTTTTAATTATGATGGAAGCTACATTATATTATTAGGTACCATAAATTTACGCTTTCCTTTGCAGACCTTATTCTCTATACAATCGATACTAAAAGTCAAATGTTCACTGTAATAAAATAAGTAATAGAAATTGTCTCTTGCTATCTGTGCACTCATGTTATTACTTTACGGATTAGCCAGAGAGGATCTAGCGCCTTTTAAATAACTAACGAAATAAAAATGAAATATATTTATATAATATTTCTTAAATTATATAATAATAACGATTAATGGTTATGTTCGATTAACGTCGCGCTCGTTTTTTAATATTGCATGGTGGTACGGAACCCTTCGAGTGCGAGTCCGATTCGCACATGGCCGGTTTTCGTTTATTATTTCAAAACTGAAGTGAGAATCCCGCGATAAATAAGCGCTTATCAAGAAATATCTTTTATTTTGAAAACACGGACTCATCTATTTCATTTGTATATACTACAGATAAAAAGTGGCTGAGATTATTCTCCGAACAGTCTTATGCCAATGAAAGTGTCATCAAAATCGGTTCAGCCCATCCGGAGATTAGTTCGGACAAACAAACGGACAGACTATAGAATATAGTCTATGTTCATCCAAACTGTTTTACACGATATCCAGTTTTGAGCTATATTGTTTTCGGTGCATTTTTATTGTCGCTAAATAAAATCAATATTCGCAAGTCGATAGGACGTTACGATGACAGGTTTAATACATAAAATTGTTATAAACTTTATGATTGATATTGTTTAACGATGTTGCATTTTCACGTCGCGTTCAGTTGTTCAACTAGCGCGGCGCGAGTCATTGGGCTCATCTCTAGGAACTATAGAACATAATTTTTCAAAATGGGAAGTATGGTATGTCATGCATAGTAAAGTTAGCACCTTTACATTATCTATGGATATAAAGTTTAGATACAAATTGAGTTCTTAAGGTTTTCTTATTAAATTACGAGTATGAATACACATGATACCTCAATTTCATAGTCTCCACTTTTGCTCGGTTAAGGGGCAAATGCCAGTTGGCTACATGCCAAACAACTTTTTACCCAATTTCGATTTGTATAGTGAGTTTAACTTCGATCGGTCGAATACATTTTTAGGTAATTTATATATAAAAATTTCGAATAATTTACCATCTATCAAATCGATCAATTCCAAAATTGAATCAGCATCAATCCTCTGAAAAGTACGTCGAATGCCGCGAATCTCATCGAAATCGGTTTAATTGATCGAGATAATTTACGTATATCGTTTAGATTAATAATCGATAACAACTAAGTACATTTATATTTTTTTAGTTCGTAGAATTCATAAACGTAAAAGCATTCTTTCTTGAGATTCAAGCTCGAAAGTAATAGAAAATTCTGAGGCTGGACTGTAAAGTCAACCCTTTTTCAGATTTTTTATGGCATAGTACCTACCCGTGGTCCCACCACCTTCATTCACCCGTGCCCCCACGTTATACCATAATATCCCTGAATACGAGAGCGTTGTATTTTGTTGTATTTAAAAAACATAGACATTGTGAAAGTTGGATGTCACTTTGCCGAATCTATTAACGACAACCAGGCGACAAATTGTGTTCTTAAGGTACAGAAAGCTCTATATAATGCGGGCAATTAATAACTAATGACATTCGCGTTGAGTATTTCCATGAAAAATCAAGGTGGTTAGTTATTCTTGTCGTTCGTTTATCAATCTAATGCACTCAATTTATCAATAGCATTTCGTTATTGATATAAGTTGAGAGGAGTTTAGAATATTATTTGTTTTATATTTTATGAATATTTTCCAATCTTTCATTCCCGTTATAGTGCAGCGGTGGCGTCCACTGATATGACAGTCATAGTGCTCTCGCCAGTGGGCCCATGGGTATATTGTGGTATACCGTGGTGCCACTATTGGGTGAAAGTGGTGATACCACGGGTATAAACATCTTTTTTATATGAAATGAAATGACAGGCGTATGCCGTACTGCAATTACTGAGTGAAGATCTTGAGCACAAAGTGGCGTTGGCTGATGAGGCGTACAATTTATATAAGAATATGCCATTATCTCTAGAAGATGAGGTACTGAATTTACAATTTTTTTTTATAACACTCAGACAATTTTTCATAAGGTTTTATAAGGCAGCATTGTCGCCTAAATAATTCCCTACTATAGTTGCACAAATACAGCTTAATTACGTTATTTATTTAGGTTAATGATTGCTTCCAAAATTATAAATGAATATCTATTATAGTGACTTGTGTAAAAATATATTCTAGTCATTGAGAATCACTCGATTATAACGTAAAATTATATAAGGGGCCGTCCATTAATCACGTGATCTTTTTTTAAGCATTTTTTAACTCCCCACCCCCTTGGTGATACATGGTGAGGTTTAAGACTACCCCCCACTCCCCACCCAGCATCACGTATATTATTAGTATCTACAAAAATTCTTAATTTTTTTAGAATATTATCTTAAATACGGGTATAAAGTATTATCTTATTTTATTCTGAAATTAAGGACCATTATAAAAATGTCTAGACAGAAACGTTGCAGGTTGTTTTTGATTGGTATAAAAATAATAAACGAATGGTGTACACTACACGCCGCTTTTCGATTTAAAAATAGCGCGTTTGAAAAATAAATACACGTGATATCTTACTGCACCCCCCTCCCCCTTGTGACATTTCGTGATTTTTGTCAAACCCCTCCCCCCCTTTCAAGCCTCACGTGATTAATGGACGGCCCCTAAGATGCGCAAAAGTATGCGTAAAGTCTCCAGTGTTTTGTAGCATTGGTAATTTTACTCAAGCCGATAAAAGTAGATTTTTATTCATAATTTTTAAAGCATTTTTTAGTGCAACAAAGTATGGAATAATGTTGTCGACGCTGCCATATATTCTATAAGAATACGGCCAACACATATGAGATATAGAAACTTCATTAACTAAGAAACAGTTTTAACATATTTTTTTTTTCAGGCAATATTAGTTTTATGTTCACATTATCTTACCATCAAACTAAATGAAGCTTGGGCTGAAATCAAATTGGAGTCTCCAGACCTACTTTCTAGAGATAGTAACATTCTTGACGAATTTATGGAACTTAGCAGGTAGGTTGATATAATAGTAATACGTGCAAGAATAACAATAACAATAAGGAACTCTGGTTCCCTGAATACTACTGGTAAAATGATTTCAACAGTTAAGTTTAGTTAGGCTAAGTGTTACAATAAAAAAAAAATAAACATTGTGGACATTATAACGCCGTAGAAATGCCAATGTCATTTTTTCTCAAATAGGTATCACTCTTAATAGGTATGCAAGAATTGGTGCCGGGGTAATCCCACAAAGCAATGTTTATTTTTCATTATTCTTCTACTTTGCGTTTCATATTGTTTTAACTAATTAAATAACAAAATTATATTTTCGAAAGGATTAAGTCTCAAAAACACAAAATGTTAAAAAATCAACAATTTTTTTTCTCCATATAATAACATAACAAAAATTATGTTTATATAATAAAATGTTAGAGTGAATTTCTTAACGTTTAAGTTAGTGAGGTGAAGAGATGATTTGATTGAAGATAATTTTTACATTTTGCAGTGCCTGGGCTCTTGAAGTACAAAAACAACAAGAAGAGGTTTTCGAAAGGGATAATAGAAAAGTATGAATATACATAACCACTTACACTGCTTGTCATACTTGCCATATATGTATGTTCGGCTCTGAAGCGCGATGCGCATGCCATTGGCCAGGATCGCCCTCCTTTCCGCCGCAACACTTCTAATGAAAATATGTTACAGCTATATTTTTGTAACTAACTTCCAAGCTGCAGATACATATGTGTGGCACATACGTTACTACTATTGCCTTTTATAACGCCTAATAAACTACAAGAATAATTCGCAGAATTAAAATTTATTTCCAGGAGCTAAAAATTGAGAGAAATTTCTACTCGTTCCTATCTCGTATCCATCTAAACGTCGCATTAGATGCTCTGAGGGACCTGCTGCGAGCGGAGAGGCCAATACTCATATTGACAGAAGCCGCCAGAAGCAATCGCAGACTTCCAAGCGCCCAGACATCACCAAGGATCATCTCTTACGAAACTGACAATGTTGATCAGGTAATAGTAAAGACGATTCAACGACATGATATAGATTTTTTGAATACGACATAGGCATATTTAAGAGCTTTTTTAATCTAATATTCTTGTGTGATGTGCATATGTTAGACACCATTTTCCTCAAAAACTTCTGGACTGATTCCAACGTTTTTTTTTTTTATCACGTAAGTATCATGTCAGAGCAGGTTCTTAGAGATAATTTATGGATAAAGGCCACCAGGGGGCGTTGCAGTAAATAAGTGCCTCTAAAGCAAGTGAGATTTTGATGTGATTTTTTCTCGTTATCACTTCTTAAAGCAGGTTCTTAAATATATGTGTAACAGTTATGGCTAGCAGAGGCCGCCGCAGTTGATTCATTTTTCTAAATGCCTGTGGCGATTTTGATACAGTTAGTGGCATTTAGAAAAATATTTACAACCAGTCCATTGGCCGATTTCTTGAGTCTTCATACATTTTCGCTACATTTTACCTACATCTTTAACTCAATTCTCATTTTCTATTCGCATCTATCCCTTCTCACCTTGTTTTTCCATTCTTAAATTCTCTATCCTCCGTTTCCATTTCAATGCTCCTCTTTCTCCATCTGCCCCCAGTAGTTCTCTTATTTCCCTTTCTTCTGCCCCACATGCTCCATCAAAGGCAGTTAATCTCCCTGTCTCTCGCATATATTGCATCTTGCCATCATCTTCTAATTTCTTCGTTCCCCCTTTTTGACATGGAATCAAATGACATGTCTTACTCGGACGTTACATCGTGGCGTACACAAACTGAAACTCGACCGTAACGAAAATTTAATATTACTCTGCTCAATAACATTGTCACATGTTTCGATCGAAAGCAGTGTTTGCGTTATCGATAGCGGGTATCTAAATTAAGTATTATTATTTTTTGGATAAGTTTTGTTACCGAATTTCTTTAAAACGTGAATATCATAAAAAAATATAAGCGCTAAGTAAAAGCAAATAAACGAGCATAAAATATACTGACCACTAATATATAAATTAATAATTTCGGATCGCAAGTTTTGTATCAGCAGTAGGTTGTATTATAAATTTGGACTATACCGCACATAAAATATAAAAATAAATCTCGAAAACCGATCTAAAACCGAAAACGGCCATTAACTAATGTAGAGACACAACAGACGGAAATCGAATGATCGAGACGGCCAAAGGCAATTTATTTTAGATACTTTGACGTTCTACCTCTTAACTTTCTATATATTCTATTATACCTTGTCTCCAGTATCGTATCATATTCCCATTGCCTTTGCTTCTCTACTTCTCGTTTGACTATGTCTCGTCTTTTTCCTCCAGACATTTCTCTAGTAATATTTTTTTCTCTAGATTTAACTCGATCCTTAATCTTGCTACTCTCTTTCTTGCCCATACTCGCATTTTGTTCTTTTCCTGTAAACTATATGCTCAGATTTTTCAAACACGTCGTCATGCACGTCGCTAATTTACGAGTGCATTATCCGAAAGGATGTAGGTACGTGCGCGTTTCATCCCTACTACCGTCAAGTACTAATTTTTAGAGTTGCACCGAAATTCGGTTCACATTCGGTACTGCCGAAGTTCGGCAGGTTTTACCGAAATCCGTCTCCGGCCGAATTTCGGTTAGATATGCTAGGTTATACCGAATGTCGGCCAAACTTCGGTAACTCCAATTATCAGCATAACTACATTTAAATACTTAGTTCTACAGTTTTACTTGTTTGATTACATTGAGAAATTGATATTGAGAGACAAAAATTGAGATTAACAAAAATTTTCATTTGAAAATTGTGATAGCAAAACAGCAAATGAGAAGCGGCAAGGTGATCGCAGGTGACGGGCGGGACGCGCGCCGCTAGCACGGCAAGCGACGGAACGAACACGAACCGACAAGTTCATCGGATAAAAGCGCGCCAATTTAAACCGAAATTCGGCCGAACTTCGACTTCAGCACATGTATAAAGCGAACATTCGTCCGAAGCCGAACTTCGGCAAACCCTACGTTCGGTGCATCTCTACAAATTCTTTGGATTTGAGTGCGTCACCAAAAGTCTTATACAATCGTTTTTACACGAGAGTCCGCGTCCAAGACAAGAAACTTGAATTAAACGCAACGATAGTAAGAATAAAATATCGTAAAGAAACCATAAAGTCGTAGTACTAATTTAGATCAGATGTACCAAACTACATGGGCGTCGATATCTTTTATTCTACAATAATAATAAAAATAGAAGCAGCGAACTAATTTTTTCACTGAAATTTCTGAAATTAAGTTCCTTTTTTAATTAAGCATTTTTACCAAATAAAATTAAAACCCTGTATTATTTCAGAATCCTCATATATACATGAAAATATGCAGCATTCGTCCAAAGAACAAACGTAAGTGAAATAAAAGAATCAATACATAAAATATGTTTATTACATGCATAATAAATATGTTGAAATGACATCGATTTGTTTTCTTACCTAATAATATATTATGTACAACAGATATAAATGAAAAGAAATCAATAATTATTTGAAAATGTTAGGCGAGGTTGAAAAACAATTCATACTTAGAAATTTAACACGTAGATTATGCTGTTTTGGACACTTTAATGGAAAATATATTTATCGCTAAAAAAATATTGCATGAAATAATTTATCGATCCTGATATAAAATACAATGTTTTGTTTTTTAATACGATGCACAATACGTTGTAAAATTTTACTAAGCTTATGCTAAAACAGAGTTGAAGTGCAACGTCGCACACGTTATATCATAGTGAATTTCTTGAGCCCAGATTTTATTTATATATCTCATGTATTATTACAACCAAGCAATAGAACTCTGAGTTTAATGGAACAATCCTCCAAATTTATGCGACTCCAAGGAATGTTAGGGTCTATTATAGGATGGTACTCAAAAGTTGAACTCGAAACTAAAGTCATAGTCATACAAACTTGTCAATTCCAGTATTAGATTATGGAATAGTGCAACTCCTACAGAGGGTGAGTAAAAAAAACAAACATCATTAAGTTGGAGAGGCAATATCGACTTACACTTAAAACTACGGGCAAATTCCCGTAATCGGGAATTTGCCCGTAGTTTTGAGATCTATATGAAATGCTTCGCCAGGAACCATGCCGGGAAACTATGCATTCGTCGTTCGATAAAATAAAAATAGCCTGTAATATAGCCTATAATAAATGCACAAATATTGTTTTCGTAAGATGGTCCAGGTGCTAAGCGAATGTTAATATACCAATGCCATAATAACAGTAACTGAAATGAGATATAAAGATTCATTATTATTCACCATTACATTCTATTCCAAAATTCAATTAGAACGCGGCCAGTCCGATCATTCCAATACATACAGTATTCAGTGATTTCAGTAATCAACTAATAGTTATTATTGTTTTTTACATTCTTTTGGCTAGATCATTTTGTACAAAAATATTGTTATTCTAGAGATAATTTCATATAATATGGATGATTTGGCGTGTTTTCTCTAGAACATTCCACAAGTTTCGGATTTTGAATAAATTATTCAAAATTAAAAGGGTGGAAAATTAAAAAAAAAAATCATATATTAGTGTGAAAAGTATTTAAAAAGCGGTCAATTGATAGTCTGATTCACGTGAAGAGGGTTCCATACTATGAATCATCACATTACCCAGTAAATATATTTTTTATTCTGTATCTATTTTAGAATAGTTTCGTTCGGTGATAGGGTAGTGGTAATTTTTTTGTATATTTTCTTTAATAGGCATCATAAGAACCACGCAGATTAAAACTAAGTGTAAAAATAAACGTTTGTGTTTTTTATAATAAATATTTGATATACCGCCCAAAAATTTGATGAATTTCAGCCCTCTGAACAGGCTGGGTTGCGAAAAGAGTACAGTACCGTGGACCAGATACATACGGTGAGGCAGATTATTCAGAAAACGGAAGAATATAATCAACCCCCGTGCCTAGCCTTTGTGGACTAGGTGTTCACCAACGCATTGGAATATGTTTTCGAGACGCTGGACTGGAAATATCGCGACATTAATGTCAACGACGAATACATCTCCCACCTCAGTTTTGCTGACGACATAGTCATCATGACAGAATCGCTGGAGGAGCTCAGCGGAATGGTTGACGGCCTCAATGTCGCCTCTTATGCGACAAATACGCCTATTAAATTCGAGTCCAGTGAACGTAAACGATCAAAATCAAATTCTCTTTCGCAAGAGTACTGCAGGAAACTACGAAGAGAACAAGAAATAAATATAGAAAGTATAATCCGCGAACTTTATGTTATTTAGAACAAGAGCGAATAATTTTGGGGAAAATAGGCTTCTTTGTCTAACCCCTTTTTTTATGGCTATTGCTTCTGTGGTTTCTGTTAGGGTTACTTCTGTTACTCGATTTCAGTGGTGGTAATTTCTGACACATCTTTTGAGTCGACATTGACTGTGTGGTCTTATTTAAGTTTGTTGCTGTATTAGAGTTTTTTAGATGTATATAACTGCCGTTGTATTTTTCAACAATTTTCAGTGGACTGCGTTTCTCTGTTGCTAAGTTCCTGTGCCGGTCCAATAACATGTAATCTGTTGGCTACCTACTGAGAGCGCATTATTAAACACCTTGGACCTTTATGTTTTTCGATGAACGAATTAACTGTATGCTCGCGATACTAATCGATGTCTTCCTCCACGTGTTTACTTACTGTCAGTTTCCGCTAGCATTTCTTCAGTTTTGTTTTCAGTTTAGGGCCATTTTTTTGCCTTTTTCGAATTATTTCTGCTGCTACTTCACACAGAGTACTTTCCAGGTGCTGGGTGAGTTCATCGATGCCTGAGGTGTCTTTAGAGAGCGATATTCTGTATTCATCTAGGTTGTCTTAAATTTCATTTAAACATTTTTCTGCATTTGTGGAACCAAATACCCTCAGAGTCTGAGAGATGTATGCGACGGAGCGTCGCGCTGTTGCCGACAGGCAGCACACATGCGCTCGATGTCCGCTTTTAGAGTTGAAAAAAACTTCAATATATAAAGACATTGCACATCTGTGATTTCTTTTCGTTTCATACCAAATTCTGAGGGTATTTGGTTCCACAAATGCAAAAAAATGTGTAAATGAAATTTAAGACAACCTAGATGAATACAGAATATCGCTCTCTAATGACACCTCAGGAATCGATGAACTCACCTAGCACCTGCAAAGTACCCTGTGTGAAGTAGCAGCAGAAATAATTCTAAAAAAGCAACAAAATCGGGCGAAACTGAAAAACAAATATAAAGAAATGATAGCGGAAACTGACAGTAAGGAAACACATGTGGAGGAAGACATCGTTGCACCGTTTAATCTTTTAACTGTTTAAGCGTTGCATCGTTTAATAATGCACTCTCAGTTGATAGTCAAAAGATTACAAGTTATTGGACCGATGGTCACCGATGCCCCTGTGGTAGACGTGTACAAACTGCCCGAAAACTACACAATCTTCCTGAGACCTGAACACACATGCATGACATTTAAAAAAAACTCCTGGACCAGACAAGATACTAGCTTTTACGTTTTTAAGTACAGAGGTGCGTATCCGCACGTCATGCTAGGCTTGCAGAACTTCCTAACAAGCTAATAGACTTAGCATACTTTACAACAGCTTGAAAAACAGGTGAGTGCGTATTCATCCACAAGCACGGCAAACCATATTCATTGCGCACTATTACTGACCCATCGCACTGAGTTAATATCATGAGCAAGATACATGGGAAAGTAGTTGACAAAGTTATTCTGAAACACACAGTACACAGTATTCCACACTTCCAGCATGGATTCACGCAAGGCCTGGTACGGACACTCGGCTGATACGCACCGCCAAAATGCTCACCGATACGCTTGAACACGGAGATAACAGCATCGCGCTCGCGAGCACAGATGTATCAAAAACTTTCGATTCAAAAAACCATACCGCACTAATCAATAAAACTCCTCTTCGATGGTGACGTTCACGCAGGAGTAATTAAAATCACAGAAAACTACCTTAAAGGACGCAAATAAAACGCGCAACAGGGACATGCGCCGCGTATCGCAAGGCTACGCCCTCGCACATTTAATTTTCAACTTGTATATATCTGATATACGGTAATGTAATGACATGGCAGGCATCATGCTGTCGCAGTACACAGAGGACCTCTGCATTATAAACACAGCTCGTGAAGACAACGGAGCGACCAGACGACTCGAATGGGCATTGACTAAAATTTAACTATACGACAAATGGAGACTCATACTACTACATGACAATTACTATATGTGTGATAAAGATAAAACTGAATGCGCTATGTTCCTGCCAAAGAGAAAATATAATTGTTGTTTGTTTATCGATCTCAGTGGTGGTAATTTCTGACACATCTTTTGAGTCAACATTGACAATGGTCTTAGTTTAGTTTGTTGCTGTAATAGAGTTTATAGGTGTATATAACTGACCGTTGTATTTTTCAACAACTTTCAGTAGACTGCGTTTCTCTGTTGCTAAGTTCCCGTGCCGGTCCAATAACATGTAATCTGTTAGCTACCCACTGAGAGCGCATTATTGAACAACTTGGAACTTTATGTTTTTCGATGAAAAAATTAACTGTATGCTCGTGAAACTCATCGATGTCTTCCTCCACATGTTTCCTTACTGTTAGTTTCCGCTAGCATTTCTTTAGCTTTGTTTTCTGTTTGGGGCCGTTTTTTTGCCTTTTTCGAATTATTTCTGCTGCTACTTCACACAGAGTACTTTCCAGGTGCTGGGTGAGTTCATCGATGCCTGAAGTGTCTTTAGAGAGCGATATTCTGTATTCATCTAGGTTGTCTTAAATTTCATTTAAACATTTTTCATTCATTCATTTCATTTAAACATTTAATTATTTGGTTCCACAAATGCAGAAAAATGTGTAAATGAAATTTAAGACAACCTAGATGAATACAGAATATCGCTCTCTAAAGACACTTTAGGCATCGATGAACTCACCCAGCACCTGGAAAGTACTCTGTGTGAAGTAGCAGCAGAAATAATTCTAAAAAGGCAAAAAAATCGCACGAAACTGAAAAA